>OZ007584.1:18222316-18347316 GCA_963931925.1 Onchidella celtica
AAAAAAAAATCCATTATTTATTAATTTTGCAATTCGCTCCATTGCCGTGTGCGGTTTCCCGAGCGCCGTGTTGAGGGCATTCTTTCCGAAATTTATGATGCTATTGTGGGCAACAAATTGGAAAAAGAACAAATGGGAAAATAGCTAGGAAATGTGAAACATGTGTTTGTTCTCATGGTTAATTTTCTGTGTGATAACGTCGGCCGGGATGTAATCTTGTTTGTTATGTGTGTGCCCAAGTGTGTCTGTCAGTGTGAAGGTGTGTTTTGTGTTTGTTTGTTTGTTTTTTTATTTTCTTTTTGCTGAATGTACAGAGTTGCCACAAAATATTTAGCCCATATAATGAGATATTGATCAGCTAGGAATCATATGTCAATCCAACGTCAATCTGATGTAAATTTCCATAAGATTGGTAGTAGTACCTTAGGAGAGGGTTCCCAACATCAAGCCGACGGCGATGCGATGTCGTACACAACGGATCTAACTAGGAATGACGTGATTCCTATGTTCTAAAATGATGGCTCTTTGGCGGATGTTTAAAAGCGATAAAATTTTCATTCATGTCTCAAAAAACATTTCCTGTCGCCTTGATCTTGAACACGTTTCTTGAACCCGGAAGTTGTCATGATAAACAGAACTGCGTTGCTATGTACTTGATTCTATGCTTTGCTATGTAGATGCATAACAATGACGCGTAAATCCTTCGGAATTTGTGAGGGTATGTAAATATAGGCGTAAATAGATTTCACAGCACCAACAGCAAAACGTGACTCCTTTACATAATATTGTGATCTTTAATATTCTGGCCGAGGGGTATTTGCCAATTATTGTTGTATGCGACATTTTGCCGATTTTTGAGATTTTGTCAAGAAAGTGGTTCTCTCACTCCAAATTTCATTATATTATTATGTATAACATGTTATTCCAATCAGTTAACAACTTTTCGAGGTATGTTTGTGACATCATGTTTTATGTGTTTAAGCCCCTTTGCCGACCAAATTTCAGTCCTCACCTCATTTTCCCGAAAAGGCCAAAAATAAACATACATCAATATAGCAAATACCTGTCGATGTGCCAGAATATTTGGCTCAATTCTAGCGCCCTGGGCATTTGTTTAACCTGCCTCATCCTAGGTACATTTCTGTAATCTTTAAAGTTCTGACTGAATTCATATAAAATCATATATTGGCTCAGTTCTAGCGTAGAGGGCATTTGTTTAATCTGCCCCACCCTAGGTACATTTCTGTAATCTTTAACATTCTGACTGAATTCATATAAAATCATATTTTGGCTCAGTTCTAGCGTAGAGGGCATTTGTTCAATGTGCCCCACCCTAGGTACATTTCTGTAATCTTTAACATTCTGACTGAATTCATATAAAATCATATTTTGGCTCAGTTCTAACGTCCAAGGCATTTTTGTTTAACGTGCCCCACCCTAGGTACGCCTTCCTGATCTTTAATATTCTGTTTGAATTCATATGCAAGCACATTTTTCTCAAATGTAGCACCGGGGCAAATGTTCAACCTGCCCCACCCTAGGTATGCCCAAGAGTGGATCTACTATGTAAACCAGTAAAGCTTAAGCTTCAGGGCCCCAAATCCCGGAATTTTTGGATGTTGCCCTATTGTTATTGGTTGCGAAGAGGCCCCATAACAGTTCAAGCTACAATGTCCCAAAAATGTAGGCCCGCCACTGGTTACGCCTCTGTGTTTAATGTGACTGTGTGTGATGGGGTGGGGGGGGGGGGCGAGTTCCATGCCCACGCATTCGTGCGCACTTATCCTGACATGTTTTGTCAGCATAAATAATATTTGTCTGTCTTTTTCTTTTCACGGCACATGCAGAAACGCCGTTAAAGGAAACAGGCAGGCTATTGTAAGAAAAAGACTTCCAGATAAATAATTATTAGATGTTTCTGAAGGAATTAATGCTCCGCGTGCAGCATGTCTATCGATCTGTCTTGTGCACCGGCACGTGGCGTCACGCGCACATAAAGACATTCTTTATTGTCCAGGACATGGGATTACTCGCTTGTTATTGCATGGGAGTTTGGAATCTGGAGCCTGAAGCTCTTAATGTATAAAAAGGTGATCGTAAACTAAGGGAGCTACCATTTTAGGGGCGGAACGTCAGAGCCAGTTGCTGCCGGCCAATTAATGCACACCCAAGAAATGACGGTATGAGCTGACTGTGTCTGACTGGGCTTAGTGTGATAGGGTCTTCCCGGATTTACTAACAAAATGTAGGAAATTATGGTGTGCATTTTTTGTCTGCCAGCAGCTAACATAGTATGATACCCTCCTAAGGGTACAAACATAGAGGCCACTGAATTCTGACACCGAGCCACTAGGCGCTTTAGATGAGAAGAATTGTACTATATAATTTCAACAACTGCACATAGAGCCCACCTAGATTCGGTCAGTTTATATAGTGCAATTCTTCTCACCTAAAGCGCCTAGTGGCTCGGTGACAGAATTCGGTGGCCTCTATGTTTGTACCCTAAGCCTAGGCGCGTAATGCTAGATTTTGATCCGCTGGCTGGTTGGATAATGACGTCACAGCACTGTGTTTCAATGAAACCTGGCCTACCGGCTAACTTGTGGCATCTCCCCCTGAAACTCAATGACGTCGCGCCACCGTGTAATTAGTTAGCAGATCAGAACCGGCTAGATCACTGCTAGGCTTAAGGTCTATGTTGATTAAATAACTAAGGTCAGGAAAATTAATAAGCTTTCCACCCAGCAACCTTACGTTAGTCGACTAGGCACGGTTGTGATAACATTCTGATGAGGGAATGCTGTCTGGGTTTGAGGTAACCGAAAAATGTTAGGAATCTCTGCCCTTATCATGGACCTCCACAATTTAATATGTCCGCACAACTACAGAAATATAACCACTCATTTTTTGGCCAAACTTTGTTACAAAATCCTCAAGGCTTTTTGTGCTTTGTTTTGTGTTGACTTTTGTTTGTTTGTTTTTTTCCTTTGATTTACCTGAGATACAAAGTTTGTTTCAAATGTTTATAACCGAAAGTGTGTTAAGGATAGGGGAAACATAATTATCTGGGCTATTTTCTTTTTTATCAGCACAGCAGATAAAATGCTATACAATATGTAACCGGAGTGTTCAGACTGTGTGCAGATCCGAGCAGTACGAAATCAGAAAGACTTCTTTTCTGCTTGTTCGGCTCGACTCTGGCAGAATGTACCGGCCGACTCAACAAGAAATCTTGGCGTAGACCTACTTAAGTGCTTTGGTTCTGCTCGCAGTCTGAACACACAAGCCACTGCTCCCCTTTTCTCTGCTTTGCTCTGCTCTCATAGGAGTCTGTAATGGCCTCTTTAAACTTTGATTTGTCCCCATCCCAGTCAAACGTTCAATTAGTGTTTCATCTAAGGTATTTTAACCCTAAGTCTAAAGCAATCTTAAGATATTTGGATACCAGAACCCTCGACTGAAGCCTGGCTAAAATAGGAAGTCAATTAATTTATCATCGTGCGCAAGATTTTCTTCCTCTCTGAGAGATATTTATCGTCTCTTTTGTTCTGTAAATCTACAAAGAGAAAAATGTTACCGGACATAAAAATATGCAATTACAGCTACTTTACAGGTCCCCTTTTCGTGGAAGCGTGAACACTTTTTATATTTTAAAAAAGAATGGGCGTAGTCTAATTACAAAGCCAAATAGAGAAAATACTGAGCTGTGTCTTGAAGTTCAATATTATGCAAGGAGATCTCTTCATTTCCTCATGTTAAAATCGGTAACAAGTCAGTTAAGTGAACACAAAAAAAGTTGACTGTCATGATGATATTATGATAATATCACTGATATTGACATTTTTTTAAGCATTAAAATGTTGTCCAAAAAAAAAAAAAAAAACACTTCCAATTGTATAAAATTCGTATAAGTCACAGGACAAATAAAAATATCGCCTCGTAAATTTAACACTGTAATTTACGCATTCTACAACATTTGAGATAACCCCTTTGTGACCCCTTGGGCATTATTTTAATACATACCTGAAGCTCATCACCTCCCTGTCGGTACACTGTGAATCAGTTACCATTGCTCATAACCTAGGGTTCAACTTTTCCCCCCTCCCACCCCCCCCCCATCCCACCCCACCCACAGCCGTTTCTATGAATTTATTGATCACATGTATAAGAATGTCTGAGCTAATCTTTTCATTATACACTGGGAGCTAACGACCTTCCTGCCGGTATATTTGGGAATTAAGCCCTGTTTCTAATACCTTATAGTTCAACTGCCCTCCATAGCAACTATCAATAAAGCATTATCATTTTAACTGAACGTGTGGAGTTCATGCATATCCGAAGAGGGCATTCTGCCTGCCGATCATTGAAAGATTGTCTTCTGACGTGGAGCCGCAGAGTATTTTGTCCTTTCTGGAGCAGGTTAGGATCTACAGCAACGGTTCTCAGCGTTTTTTGTCCCAGGTGCCCTGATTCAATTTTCCAACAAAAACGTGCGCCCCATCATGATGGGACAAAGTTGGTACACTGTAAATACAAAAAGATTTGAAAAAATATATCCACGCCTTACCAAAATATTGCCACACCCCAACGGTGCGGCGCACGCCCGACCTTGAGAAAAAACTGATCTACCGCTTGATATTAAAACGTTTATAAAAATGTACGAAATTCTTTTCAGATCTATACAAAACCATTTTTTGAGAATTTTATCAATGCAATAAAGTTTATAATGAATTGTTTAATTCTATTTGTGAAATTTCAATTGATAATGCCGTAAATTCCAAACATTAATAAAATACTTTAAAACACCGTGGAAGGAGTAATTTAAAGTGGCAATTATCTCGCCGACACACCGTAAAACCCAAATTCAGACTCAGACCTTATTCATTTCTAAGAATTTATAGACGAAAAGGTGAGAACCTCTTGTCTGGGCTTTCCATTGGTACTTAGGACCTTCCTGTCGGCACATTGCGAATTACGCACTCTGCTAATACCTTACAGTTCAAATGCACTTTACGCAGCCGTTGCTAGGAATTTACAGCTCAAGCGTGTGAGAACCTTTGGCCTAACCTTCTCTTATCACGAGATGGCGACATTAAGGATTAGTGAAGCCAGACATAAGCGTGTTAATGGACGTTCTGAGACAACGAATGGCTTGATGTTGTGTCACTTTGGAGACGTCTTAAAATACGAGACGTCAGAAAGGTCGTCTACGGCGGCACCTGTGTAAGATGTAGAGTTTTAGGATGTCCAAATGCTTCAGAAGTGTCTTTGTGTTGGGGAAAGTCAAGGTTCTGGTACCTACATTGTAGGGCAACTGAAAGGGGAGTTGGTTGGGGGGGGGGGGTTGAGGGGCTGTGTAAGATGTAGAGTTCAGAGTGTCAAGATGAACCAGAATTTAAATCTCAAGTGTCTTTGTGTTGGGGAAAGTCAACATTCTGGTACCAGGGAAACCATAGCCTGACAAATCCAGCGGTGTGGGCCTATGTAAGATGTAGTGTTTAGAGTGTCCAAATTTTGGTCCAGAATTCCAATATCAAATGTCTTTGTCAAGGGGGCAGGGAGAGCAGGTCAAGGGGGAGGGAGAGGACGTATAGTTATCTAAGGTCCATGACGTGATCAGTCAAGTCTGTTCACACAAGGACAACTATTCACATAAAGACAACTGTTCTGTGCTCACAAAAGAACAAAATTAATGTCACTGTTCACACAAGAATGGCTATTACAAGGATAACTATTCACAACCCGACAATTGTGCACTTGACAATAACTGTTCACATAGAGACCCGACTCACTTGCCCATGTGTGAAACGGACACACAGACCCCTGTATAGTGCACTTTCTACGTCAGAGCTGACCACCAATTCTGTTACAGGTTCCAACATTTCCCCATTGGTTCAAAACAGTGGTTTTCAACTCTTTTCAAGCAATCGCCTCCTTAGGCTCCAAATTTTCTGTCATCAGCCCCCCCCCCTCCCAAACCTGTTCTTTTTCTCTCTTTCTCTCTATCACCCCCCCCCCCCAAACCTGTTCTTTTTCTCTCTTTCTCTCTATCACCCCCCCCCCCCACAAACCTGTTATTTTTCTCTCTTTCTCTCTATCACACCCCCCCCCCCCAAACCTGTTCTTTTTCTCTCTTTCTCTCTATCACCCCCCCCCCACAAACCTGTTATTTTTCTCTCTTTCTCTCTATCACACCCTCCCCCCCCCCAACCTGTTCTTTTTCTCTCTTTCTCTCTATCACCCCCCCCCCCCCCCAAACCTGTTCTTTTTCTCTCTTTCTCTCTATCACCCCCTCGCCAAACCCCTACTCAGACCCAACAGATACAATCATTTCATAACTATGATACTAAGTTTTTCAAAGCCTAGTTAATGACAAAAGATGTGTTAATTATTCATTACAAAAGAAAACATTCTTGATGAAAATTGGAATGCACTAAAAAAAAAAAAAGATCTTTTGTTCATAAAACATATCCAGGCTTATTATTGAACAAGTCAGTGGTTGCCGTGTATTTGCCCCAAAGACAATCCTCCATTCATATTTTGCCCCCTCCTCCCCCCCCCCCCCCCTTTTCAATATTTTTATCCCCATTGTCAGCTTTTTCCGCTTTTCGCCCTCAAACCCCAAATCGAAATGGCCCCAGCGGTCGATATCGTTCACTTTGAGAACTAATGGTTGAAGAGCTCAGTGAAAATTGCTGTTTAAGCTCGTTCGCACGTGTTTCGCCAACGTGATCAAGTGGCAGCTCCCTTTCCGTGTGTTTCAGTTCTCTTCCACTCAATGTGTTTCATTTCTGAAAGGCGTCGCCTTTTGCCCACAGTTCTATCTTTAGAACATTTTCTAATCTATCATGTTTTCATGATAAGTATGTGTATTTTGCCCGTTTTTTTCTTTCAGTTATGTTTAATCAATTTTATGTATTTCCGGATTTGGATATTTGTGAGTTATCAATGACTGTTCCCAGTTTTGTCTTGTTGAGTCTTGTTTTTGTATTCGACCGAATGTATGGATGAGAAAATCCGACACCATCGTCACTCTTTTCAAAGTCGACAATGTTAACTTAAGTATCGCTTATAGAATAGTTTCAAGGTCCTTTCTGTCTCCCTACTATTCGAATACGAGACGAAATAACCCTTTCATCAAACTGACTGGATGAAACTTGTCCTTTGTAGTGCAAGGACATAAAGGAAAATTGGATCTGGGCAAAGCGTTTCATCAGGTCGTCATCCCTCATTATTTTACGTTCTGATTTTGGTATCGATTTTTTTACTGACTCGAACGAAGGACCGCCGACTGTCCCACCTCAAGAATAACACGCTGCCATACTAAGAGTGGAGACCCGTGTGCAGTAACTATATGCCAGTCTATGTCAAATTCATATTTTGTCATGGTTGTAAAAGTAAAAATGTGCTTTATCTCTTTAGCTGGGTTATTCTTTTGCACGTCTATGTAATACCTTCATTTGGTCATCACAAAACTGGAACTAAACATTCTAATGTCTACAGTCTTCTTCGATAATATTGCAGTATGTAATGTTGTTCAGACGAGAGTTCTCTGTCGGAATGTTACCAATTGAGTTATGGTGATAAACAGCAGGTACATGTGTACCGGTCAAATCTACAGCAACGCGAAGACATAAGTCAATTTATTTAATGACGTTCGACATAATTTTCTCGGGGAAATTGCGTTTTTCAAAAATAAAACGGTAATTTATGGGTTAATAGAAGGACCATGAGGGTAATTATTCACGGGTTCAGCTGTAACAGGTGATTATATCTTTATTTGTGGACGTAGGGATAATTTGTATTTGTATTGTATTTGTATTTGTATAACTCTTTAATCCCATTTGGGAAATTTGCCTTTGTGCCATTGCAGCCCAGTTACAACTGGAGCAGGCACGTCGTCGCCACAGTGCAGCGCCGGTAATTGCTTCTTGAATGGAACCGACGTATTGTATTCGTTAATAACGTAAGCTTAAAGGCTTGTAGGCACGTCAAAGCTTAAAGTTCGTCTCCTTGGAACTGCAAGGTTCTAACGCCCTTTCATTAACTTTTCTGAAATTGATGATTGAAGTTCCATGTGCTCATCACTCTTAGAGACGAAACCTTTTTATTTTCTTTTTAGTACTACTGACATATTCCACCCTGAATCCGTGTGATGCTTTGAAGCACAGTGGCAAAGGCCTGTAGAAATTGTGGGTAGCGTGAAACTCTGTTCAGCCAAGGAGTGGAGATAGAAACTTGTCATTCTAGGGAATGTAGTGGGGACGAGTTGGTGCTGAGAAACATAATGGCTGAGAAGTCTGAATTCGAAATCCAGGAAGTCCAGCTTGAAAGATGCATAGATGAAGGTATGCAACTTTCACTCTAAAGCCTTTGGCCCATTTTTCTGTCGAGGAAGATAAATTACTAAGGAAAATCTCATTATGACGGTAATCTGAAGTCGTTTATTGTCCGGGGAAACCTGAGCAATTCCATTTCACGGTGTTGTAAGTTTTGTTGGGGTTTGTCATTGGAGAGATTGCAATATTATAATGAAAGCTGTTGTTAGGGGCCCGTAGTGTTCTACATTGTAAGACATAGCTGAACAGTGAACACAACTCAGTAATTTCTCTATTTTGACTACGCTCCCCTAACAAAATTAAATAAATGCAAGTTTCCGTCATTCACAACCTACATAAAAGAGGAGTGGATCAGTGACATAAACTAGGATATTAAAGGATGTAAAGCAATTTTATGACCATTCAAATGTTCCTTGGAGAAAGAAGTAAAAGAGTTTGAGAAAAAGTAAAGTAGATTTTGTGATAAAGGATGGAGAGGAAGCGAATATTTTCCAGGAAAGATGAAATGTTGACATAGGATATATTTTAAAATGAGATGGGGAAACGAAACTCAAAAGAAAATAAGAAAGACTGGTAGCTGAATGAATAGACAGACAGACAGACAGACAGACAGACAGACAGACAGACAGACAGACAGAGACAGATATAGATCTAGATATAGACAGATAGACAGACAGACAGACAGATAAAACAAAAATTAAGTAGATAAGAAAGAACACTATGATATATTTTAATATCGATTATTATATAATTACAAAACCACTGACATTTGGGAATTAAGTCTGAAGTAAATAAACTGTATTAACTTGTATGTATTCCAGGCCATTCATCAAGGAAGTTGTTACCTTTTTGTAATAAACAGTCATCAGGATCTATTAGTGGCGTTAAGCTCACGTGTAGCGATACGTGATGTCTGGGGAGCCAGTGTATAAGACATCTGTTCCAATGTACCTTGACGTCATTATTCTAGCGCATCGCTTTGTCTCTTTTGTACTCGGTACTATGGTGATCCACAGGCTTTATGGAAAAATTACATCTTTTTATATATAAAAACAAGAGGTGGTGGTGGGAATAATTCTGTGTGATGCAATTTTGGTCTTTTTTTTTTTTGCTCAATGCTACAGTCTGGATGACAGTTACGGAAAAATACAAAATTAATTTTGTCAAGTGTCAACTAATCCGACCCAATCGCTTTAGTATAGACCGATCGTGCTGATTCAAGTTTGAGGTATTTTCAGATAAAAAGTTGTAGAAATGTGAAATACAATGATCTTTGTATTGGCTCCCTGTAGTAAGCACACCGAACTGGGAACGATATTAATAGGCGTTCACTGCCGTGCGCACAATTTCCCTACCAGAAACGAGTGGGTAGTGCTCTGGTGCGCATGGAATCTGTAGTAAGACAGTAAAATTTGGGAAGTTTTCTAGCCCGAAAAAAAAAATGGAGAGATAGAACGATGGGTTCACGGGTTTATCCCGGATAATACCGGGTTCCTCAACTAGTAAAGATAAGATAAGATAAAAATCACTTTACTATCCCATGGAGGAAAGTCACTTTCACAGAACTTCTAACAGCACACACATGGTCCACACATCTAACGCATTACTTCAAATGACATGAACAAGTTATAATGTTTTTGCTGCTGATTGGTACAGAATATTGGAATGGGTTGAGCAATTTCAAAATCACGTCTCCTATCTTAACACATACACACACACAATGACACATACACATTCACACACAAGAAAAAAAAAGACATTCATATTTAATAGAACCACACTAGTATGTAGCCAATAATTTAAATGGACACATTAGGCTCCGTTTGCCAAGTGAAAAGTTTTTTTGTACGTTTTAGGGTTAGGATTTGGATTTGGGTTAGGTTTATCCAATTGACTACACCAGCATTTTCTTTGGTGACAGGGCTACAATAAATTGTTTACTCCTCTAAAAAAAAAACACAAACAGGGTAGCTGACTTTTCATCCTGGTGTCACAATACATAAACCCTTCCATAGCAAGTTTGACCCGCCACGTGTCAGCAGTTTGACCATAAGAATCAGTCACGGAATAAAACCAGATGCAAAACTGAATCAATTGTCTCAGTGCTCCACTGGACTAAAACTTTTTTTTTCTTCCTCGGCATTCCTGGACTGAAATTCCGCTTTTGGGAAAAGGGGTCATAATCTATTGCGCATGAACTAAAGATAAAAATGCATACGTGAAACATTTGTGTGTTAAATTTTGTTCTTTTAATAAGTAATATTGAACGATCTCTAATAGTGCACCCACGTATTTGTCTTAATGGACAAAAATTGAGTTGAATTAATGAAAGATAGTTCTTCCTTTCACCTGTAATGAAAGATTAAAAAGTATTGATTAATTTTGTCGTTTCGAAATCTGGACGGAAAAAAATTGGGACAAACGTTAATGAGATTACACTCTCCAGGGACAGAGAGATTTGGGAATCAGTTGATGGAGAAATACGGGGATTGATAGATGGTGGAAGATAAATAGATAGACAGCAAGACGAAAAACTTGTGGAAAAACAAATAAATAACAGATTAACACGTAGTTTCCTATAGATAGATAGATAGATAGATAGATAGATAGATAGATAGATAGATAGATAGATAGATAGATAGATAGATAGATAGATAGATAGATAGATAGATAGATAGATAGATAGATAGATAGATAGATAGATAGATAGATAGATAGATAGATAGATAGATAGATAGATAGATAGATAGATAGATAGATAGATAGATAGATAGATAGATAGATAGATAGATAGATAGATAGATAGATAGATAGATAGATAGATAGATAGATAGATAGATAGATAGATAGATAGATAGATAGATAGATAGATAGATAGATAGATAGATAGATAGATAGATAGATAGATAGATAGATAGATAGATAGATAGATAGATAGATAGATAGATAGATAAGTCTTCACCACTGTTAGAATTGAAAGATAAATAATAATTAAGGTAAAAACAAGAAACAAGAAAATGTCTCAGACAACAATAGAATTGCTAAAAAGAAAAAAATAGAAGTAGGATCTATTTCCTCACAGGAAAAATTTCCTGTTGGCTCCATTGTCAAGAGGCCTCAGAATCCGCCAATATAATGTGCGGTGAATAAGTATGATTTAGTGCGTCATTATGTATTCGTCTAGTCAGGGATCAAGGGTCAGAGACAGCTCCACCAGGCGTAAACGAATAAAAGGAAAATTAATGCGCCGGCACCAAAGACATCAACCGAAATATTCGATCCGTAACTTGTGTGTCTCTGTGTCAGCCAATCCAAGTTTTTGTGTTGTGTATCGATCTTTCAACTGGGCTTTTGTTTGCAGCAAGTCAGGTTTGAGATTAATCTCGTTTCCATGCCCCGGAATCCGCATGAAATGACGTCATTATTTCTGCACGGGCAAGGAAACCGAAGCACGCAGTAAAGCCTTTTCTTAAATCCCTCTCGGATGCATACGCTCATGTGGTGTGGAATTTTTTTAAAGTGGCGTGTTCTAAAGCTGTGTTTTCATGTGTATTGAAACGGAAACCGCAAACGGAGACGTCAAAAATCCACCAGTCAGTAAAAAGAAAGAGTGTTTTCATGTGTACGGAAAGAGTATTTCGTTACACTTGTAAACATTCCTTCTATTTCACATATGGAAGGTTTTTGATGTTTCACTTGCTGTGTCCGTTTCAGTACATATGGAAACGCAGATTAAGAGGGTATCATATTTAGCCCGGTTAGACGCAGCCAGTTGCTGCCAGTAAAATATACACCAAAGAAATAATGGCAGAAGCTGACAGTGTCTAACCAGGCTTAGTGTGATAGGGCCTTCCCGGATTTTCTAAGAAAATGTAGGAAATTATGGTGTGCACTTCTGGTCTACCAGCAGGTGATTGTCTGACTGGGCTTAGTATGACACCTCCTCTCCCCCCCCCCCCTCTCCCAATAGGCTGTTGGCACATTGAGTCAAGTCTATCTGTGTCTATTTTGACTCACTGCCCTAAGTCTTTCTCTCCACCAGAAGTCTCGACAGCTTTAACTACAATAACAACATCCTCAGCTAATACCTGCCCCTACAAAAAGGCCTTTCAGAAATAAAATACTACAGTGAGTTAAATATGAACTTCGTAGTGACAGTCCGACTTAGTTATTGATTTGACCAGATGGATTAATATTACATGGAACGCTGAACGTCAGAGGATGAATGTTGTGTACACAGAATGGATTACAAAAGCCCAGTGCGATTACACAAGTGTATCATAATGGTGACACGCTACCGTGGTAATGTTCTCACGGCACAGCGGGAGATGCTAATGATGACAAAGGTGTTAATGCTGCCCATCCCGACCTGTGATGCAAGGTGTTAATTTAAGGGCGTGGGTTCAAGCCATCAGAGGTTTTCAACTCTCACAGTTGGGGGGACAAAGTCTCCGTTTGGATAATTTTGTGGGGTATTTGCATGGGATGTGTCACGGATTTTTGGGGTTTGTTATGAAAGTGGTTCTCTCACTCCTAATTTTATTATGTATAAATGTTATACCAATCGGTTAAAAACTTTTCGAGATAATTATGTGTTTGTGACGTATTGTTGTCCACTGATTTTACACAACCCATCAAAGTTTCGATCCTCATTTTCTCAAAAAAGACAAAAATGCACATAGAATATGGAAAGTAGCGCGTTTTCTCAAAATCAGTATAAAAATACATTCACTTAGAAGGTTTTGTAAGTTACCTCCCCATCAGTCCAGTCATGTACCTGTGTTTAGCATTTAAAGGACAGAACTGAGATGCTCTGGACATAGGCCCTATACCTTCCCCCCAAAAACAACAAAAACAACAACCCGGAAGACGAAAAAAACAACAACAAAAGAACTCACCCAGATGGAAATCTTACAGAAATCCCACACATAGGATTTTAAATTTCCACATAGGAATGACGTCATTCCCACGTAGATTAGCTGGTTATGACATCGTGCTGGATGCTGGTGTGATGTAGGTAACGTGCACCTTTCCCTCTCCCCACGATAATCCTATCAACCTTACGGAATTCCTATAAAAATCTACATCGGATTGACTTCGACTTTGAGTTTTGAGTTTGGACAAAATGCATGTATCTATAGAGAGATTTCATTTCCGCCAAATCGCGAAACTAGGTCGCTGCGGTAAACAAGAAATTGAAAGAGACTGCCTACACCAAAGATAGTGTGCATATCTGTTTACTGTGGTTTGTTCATATATTTTTGGAGTGATTGAAACCATTTTGAGCCGTTTGTACGCTCTTACGCCCCGTGGAAAGGCACAAACGGGTGTTGTTTACCGCAGCGACCTACTTTCCGCTCCATGCTAACACTGGTTTCGCGGAGCCTCCCGTGTCTCGCGGTCCAAACCGACCAATAGTGAAACCTTTCTATACATATGCATACTCTCTGGTTTGGGTTTCACGGTGTGTCAGCACGATAACGGCCATTGTTCGTCTATCATAATCTATTTGTGTACTCTGTTCATTTTTGGTATTCAGAGCTTCATCAATTTCAGTTTCACAGACAGAATTAAATAGTTCCGCATAACTATGATTACAATGGTAAAATTCTCAAAGTTGTTTTGTACAGATCTGAAAAGAGTTTTGTAAATGTATATAAAAGTTTTCAAATCAGGTTGTAGATCTCAGCCTCTTTCAGAAAGGACAACATGCGCCATGGGTCCACGTCAGGAAATAATTCTTTCATGGATCCACTGGGATGCTGATTGGGGACAAGGTCAATGAAATTCTAGTTGAAAACCATCATGATGAAAGTTAGGCTTGAAAATGTAGCAGTGACTGATGACGTGAAAGGGTTATTATGGGTATGATCGTGACTAGCATTGGGATTTACTTGGCTAATGTTTGTGTTGGTTTTCTTGCTTAATGTGTCTGTCTATCTATCTATCCATCCATCCATCCGTCCATCCATCCATCCATCCATCCATCCATCCATCCATCCATCCATCCATCCATCCATCCATCCATCCATCCATCCATCCATCCATCCATCCATCTATCTATCTATCTATCCATCTATCTATCTATGTATCTATGTATCTATCTATCTGATCTATCTATCTATCTATCTATCTGTCTATCTATCTATCTATCTATCTATCAACTGTAGATCGATCTGTCCACCTGTTTGTCTAAAAATGGATGGGTTAGTGAAGGTGCAGAGATGGTTGCAAATTCGAGGATACAGTATGGAGAAAAGGTAAACAGAAAGGGTATTTTAGTAGTACGGTGACAGCATATTATACCTAGGACTCATATTAATCAGCCAAGACCTCGATAAGGATCGATTTAGACCTCGGCCAACGGATGGGACATTTACGTCGTTAGACTCGTGCGGCTTAATTACCCGTTTGATGACCTGGCTTACATAATATTTTACGACACCTCAACTTGTGTAATTATTGAAGTTTTTGTTTGTCTTAATGCTAGTGTATATTTCCATGACTATATATAGCATCGTGGGAGAATTTTTTTCTTTATTAAAGTAAATTAAACCTTGAATGGTGTGTACAGCATGAAAATAATATAGTTGTAAACTTATAAGAGAGAAGGAGAGAGAGAGACAGAGAGGGCATGGGGAGAGGGGAGGGAAGGACACAGAAAGAGAGAAAGGGAGAGAAGAGAAAGGGTGAAGCAGAGAGAAAGAGAGAAGGAGAGAAAGAGAGAGTGAGAAAAAGGGACAGACAAAAAGAAAGAGGGAGAGAGGGGAGGGAGGGAGACAGAAAGAGAGAGAAAGAGACGTCGGGAAGCGAGAGCGAGAGAAAGAGAGAAGGAGAGTGAGTGAAAGAGAGAGAGAGGGGGGCAGAGAGAAAGAGGGGAGGGAGACATAAAAAGAGAGAGAGAGGGGAAGAGAAAAAATAGAGAGGGAGAGAGAGAGGAAGAGAAAAAGAGAAGGAGTGTGAGAAAGAAGAGAAAAAAGAGGGAAGGAGCGTGAGAGAGAGAGAGAAGAGAGAGAGGGAGAGAGGAGAGGAGAGGAGAGAGAGAGAGAGAGCGAGAGAGAGAGAGAGAGAGAGAGAGAGAGAGAGAGAGAGAGAGAGAGAGAGAGAGAGAGAGAGAGAGAGAGAGAGATGATGATGATGATGTTATTATTTATTATTTCCCTGTAAAGAGCTGTATGTCCATTTTGTGGAGACAGGCTCCGCATAAATATAAATGTACACCATTATCAATATTACTGCTGCTATTTATTATTATTATGATTATTATATCAGTCTGTGCTTTAAAGGTATGTACCGACATTTACAATAAGATAGAATCATGCTGTACCATTTGGTTAAAAATATTTATATATCAGGCGTATATATTTGCTTTATGTTATAATAACTACAATCATCCATAGACAAACGCAAAAGCACGAAATACAACAAACTAAAAGTACGAAATCAAGAAATAACAACCACAACAGCAAAAAGACTCACCAGAACGAACAACAATACAAAAAACGAAGATGCCCAGGTAAGATAATTATTGGAAGTGCAGCTATCATAAATGACAACAAGATCGAAACATAGCTAACGTCAATTACCACCAAAGCATTACATAAGGTCTATAGAACGATTTCACTCTCATATTTTTATCGCTGTTGACGAAGTTCCGATGACGTCAAGAACTGGAACTGGATGTGGCCATTCCGATCATTCATATTCGATTCCTTTATTTCGTATGTTGTATGATGCATAAACCGCCTAATCATTATGGTCGTGACCATCTTCATCATCTTCAACGTTGTCGTCGTCGCCATCATTATCCCGAGCATCATCATCGTCATCCCCACCAAAATCGTCATTATCCTCCTCCTCATCATCATCATCATGTCATCGTCGTCATTATCATCAATCAGTAATATCGACATTATCAATCTCTTACTCCTCCTCATCATCATCATCAACACATCATAATCAAAATCGTCGTTATGCCATCATCATCATCATCATCAATAATATAATCGTCATGATCATCATCACCCACTGCATCATCATTGACATCAACATCATCACCTTCACTGTATAGCATTATCCTACCTTCAGTAATATCAAAAGATGGGACATTGGCTGGCGTAAACAACGCTGCCACCACACCAAATCCTCTTCTCTTTGTCATCACCGCCATCAGTACTCTCGTTCTTCTCATGAAATTAGTTCTTATTTGTTCTAATCTCCATTTTCTAAAAAAAAAACAACAACAAAAATACAAAAAAAAACAACAAAAACTGAAGATCTTTTGGCATGTTGAAGAGATATAACAAATGAACATTTTGACTCTTGTTTAAAATGCGTTTTGGCACTTATCAAGCTGTTTCACAGTTCTGATTTATTCTAACTCCTTATCATAATACTGAAACGTTTAACGTCGAATTCATCCCTTGTAAAAAACGTGGAGTGGGAATAAATAAGGAAGTGCCAATTGATTAGTGTTACATCACATTTTAAACATTGTCAAAATGTGCGTATGTTATACATCTATCTATGTACTAAAAGATCTCCAGTTTTTTTTTTTTTTTGCTGGAAATGGAGATAGAACAAACAAGAACCACCGTCGGTTCGGGTGCCCTTATATGGCAGTTCTAGGACCAGAGTAGAATTCTACCGAAATGTTTCACTTATTGAGAAAAATCGGTCTCAGTCAAGTAATCACCCGTTTGTTCACAGAAGGGTCATCCCGTGCTGTGAACAATTTCCTTTCTGCCACTCAACATTACTGCTCTATGGTCATGACCGACCATTGGAAATTGAGGTCAAAGTAGAGTTTATTCTGATTCAATGTTTTTATCTACTTGTCTTTTCGAAAAATGACGTATCTATCTATCTAGCTATCTATCAATCTATCTAGCTATCTATCTATCTATCTATCTATCTATCTATCTGTCTGTCTGTCTGTCTGTCTGTCTGTCTGTCTGTCTGTCTGTCTGTCTGTCTGTCTGTCTGTCTATCTATCTATCTATCTAGCTATCTATCTATCTATCTATCTAGCTATCTATCTATCTATCTGACTAGGCTGGGTTAGGGTTAGAAGTTTCAATAAGATACTGCTCACCAGCCAACTCACAGCATCACACTGAAATTAGATATCTTGACGCCACCATCCATCAAGCCATCTATCACAATAGACCCCTGTACGCTTAGCTGAACTCACAACAAAGCTACCACCACTACCACTACCAGCATCGACCGTAACAACAACTACAACAGGGATGCTGCAATCTAACCCTTAACTTAACCTCAACAACAGCCATTATACAGAAGTGCTGTGTTAAGGGACCGTGGTATCTTACAAAGTAAACTATAGGTGAACAGTGAACATAACTCAGTATTTTCTCTATTTGGCTTTGTAATTAGTCTACGCTCCCCTGACAGTTGTCATTGAAAAATCACAGAATATCGCTCGTGTCACGAAATCGGTCTATCTCATTGTTAGTGTTGTTTTTTTCTATTTGTCCGGATAGTCGATATGGCCCATTCAGTGTCCGGGACAGACGCCCACGCAATGATTATTTAGAGAGTATCGATTAGTTCCTGCCGAGGTCCGGGTGAGGTTAATCCATTCACAGTGTGGCGTGGGCTGGGCTTTTTACGAGTTTTCCATATTAGATAGATATCAAGTGGTTTTCAGCTTGGGGGCGTGGGGTCACCTAGACAATTTCCCGGTTGTCGTGAGCGGAATGTCTACACTGAATTAACTCCCCACCTCCAGCGCATCCCTCCCTCCAAAAACAAACAAATCTCTCTCTTTCTCCCCCTCCCTCTCTCTCTCTATCTATCTATCTTTCTCTCTTCCTCTCTTTGTTTTGTCTGTTTCTGTCTGTCTGCCCGTCTGTCTTTCTCTCGCTCTCATTCTTTTTCTTTCCCTCTGTTTTTTTTTCTCTCTCTCTCCTTTCTCTCCTTCTTTGTTTCTCTCTTTCTCTGTTTCTCTTTTTTTCTCTCTTTTCTTCCCTCATTCTCTCTTTCTTTCTATGCCCAGCCAGCAACCTTATCTGTACCCGATGTGCAGGACTGGCGTCAAGTAAGTCTGCACATAGGAAATAAGATCGTTTATACGTAGACCTGCTTATTACGACATCACTCCGACGGAGGTTTGATGTAGGGAATCTGTTCCTGTGATAATCCGACCAAACTTACGGCAATCTTGTACAAATCTGCGTCAGACTGACATAGGGATGTTGGCAAGGTGTGTGCATGTGTCTGTCTGTCTGTCTCTCCCCCCGCCCTCTCTCTCTCTCTCTCTCTCTCTTTCTTTCTGACATTTAAAATCATTTCACAGCTGTTCACTGAACTTCTGTTATCATCATCGCCAAGCAGTAAGTTTAAAAAAACACACAACAGACTGAAGCTGTAAGGAAGGAGAAACCTAATTATATAAGACACAGGGTCGCCCTGTTACTGTTGTATTCTAGCTCTACTTATTTTCTGAAATACCAAAAATCGAGATGAGACCACAATATCATATGGTGTAGAAGTGTACCGGTATCCTAAGGAAATTCGTGAAGGTACATTATATCTGGGAGTCCAATTCAAAATGTGAAAAAGTCTGTCTGTCTGTCTGTCTGTCTGTCTGTCTGTCTGTCTGTCTGTCTGTCTGTCAACGTTGCTCTGACATTATGCAAAGTTTAACTACAAAACTTAAATGCGCTGATGTGTGGAGAGAATAAAGCAGTATTGTAGTGACGACGGGGGCAGTTAGAGATACACACCGTAAATCTCTGGATGAAAACTGTCGAACTTTGGACCCTTCCTCAATGTAGAGAAGTTGGGGGGTAGAGATGGACGGTAGGGGATAGGGAGAAGGGGGGTCTAGACACAAGACTCCATCAGCAATATTAAGCAATAGCAAGGAAATGAATCATAAATAACGTGGATTTACGTAGGGCCAAAATGAGATCTGACAATGTTTCTGATTGCTTGGAAGATACTGGCAATTAAACTCACGCTGTTCTGAATCATAATGAATAATGGAGTATATTTATATATAACGCCAGTCTTCACAAAGTGGACCCAATGCGCTTTACAATGAAGTAGTAAAAGAGCTCTCTCTCTCTCTCTCTCTCTCCCTCTCTCTCTTTCTCTCCCTCTCTCTGTCTCTCTCTAGCTCTCTGTGTCTCTCTCTCTGTCTCTCTCTCTCTCTGTCTCTCTTTCTGTCTCTCTCTCTGTCTCTCTGGCTCTCTCTCTCTGTCTCTCCCTCCACTCCCCTCCCACCCACCCCCTCTCTCTCTCTTGCGGGTGATTCTGATAGGATCTCCTTCTGTCCTATCATTGTGTTATATTAGGGATTGCTTTTTTCCTAAGGCAATGTGACCGTTATTGTGTCGGAGTGTTTATCCAAACTTAAACTCAAACTCGGGGTTACTAAAATAACATAATACAATAAGGAGACAATAACTGAAGTTGGCCCTGTCATTATACAGAAAGGCGTAATTGATTTTTAAAAAAACAACAAAAATGTTGTTGTTGCGATTTCTTCAAACTCACTCTTTCTCCCTCTTCCCCACCCCATCTCTGTTTCTTCCCGCCCCCCCCTCTCTCTCTCTTTCTCTCTCTCTCTGTCTGTCTCTTATGTACTTATAAATATACTTTCATGCTGACAAAAATATTTAAGATTTAAAGAAAACATTATCGTCCGGTGTATTTAGGTCTCTGTTATAGGAGGTTCGCTGCCCTTGGCATTTACACTTCATTTTCTTGTCGTGGTGGGGATTCCTTTTTTTTTGGTCAAATTTTGCCCGGGCAGCAGCCTGTTCGGCCTGCTGTTTTCGATTTCCAACTGGCAAAATATCTTTGACGTGCGCAACGTGCACACGGGTCTTCCGACTTTTTAGTCCTTATCCGAGAAGACTAGATCCTCGATCTTACCTACTATAGGATCAGGGACAGGAAAATATGAGAAAAATCCCAAACGTCCAACATGCCTGCACGGACCGGGACCGGCCTAGGCGCGTAGTAGTCGATTTTGATCAGCCTAGTTCTATGGTGACGTCATGACATTGAGCGTCAATAAGATCCAACATGATTGGCTGGTACGAGAGGTCTCATCAACAACCAATATGATGACATCACCATTCAACTATTTGGGCTAGTGTGTGAGGTCTTATTGAACCGCTCTGTCGTGACGTCACTATTCAACTAGTGACCCGATCAAAAGTGCGCCCCGACCCCTGCAATAAAGATGAGAAAATAAAGGTGAGGGGGGGGGGGGGGAGGAAACATCTTTAGCGAAGCTAATCATGAAATACACAGTCTAGACGTCTGTGGCAGTTTCGAATACCGCATCTCCTGAAAGCAAGTTCGTCTTTTACTTTACATTCATTTTTTTTGTTGTGTCTACTGTGTTTGTTTTTGCCAGACAAATGCCCAGCCGCTCGTAACTCTCATCGTCCAGAATCGAACCAGCCCAGTATCTGTTGAGGAAAAAGCCATGTGTTGGCCCACGTTAATGCAGTGATTGACGTAATAACAAAACAGAGGGTCAAAATACGATTAAGATCTGTCCTATCATTCTGTTATATTCTGTCTGTTGTCCTGCTTCTTCCTAGGACAGTGTGACCTGTTATCGTGTGGATGTCCTTTCTCCAAACTCAAACTCAAAATTGGGGTTAAAAAACATGCAATAAGAAGACAGTAATTGAAGACATTCCTACAGGGCACGGTGCAAGGAGGAAGAAGGAGAGGCAGACAGAGAAAGAGATGGGAGGACAATGTCCCAGAATGGACGAGCTTGAAGTTGAGCGATACAATCAGGAGGTCAGAAAACCCAGAGGATGGCAGGACGCTGGTTGCCAGATCACATGTAGCGTGACAAACGGTCCACAGGACTATGGGATAGACAGAGGAAGAGAATTGAAGTTGGTCCTGTCATTGTGAAAAAGTCGTAAATGATTTTTTGTTTTGTTTACTTTTGTCTTGTTGTTGAGATTTTGAGAAAGCAAGTGTGTGTTTGTGTGTGTGTGTGTCTATGTATGTATGTATGTATGTATGTATGTATGTATGTATGTATGTATGTATGTATGTATGTATGTATGTATGTATGTATGTATGTATGTATGTATGTATCACACGCCCTTAATGGCTGCACAAAATTTCACCTTATGTACCAACAACGACACAACAACATCTTGGACATTTTGGAAAGAAAGATTCGTTCATTCAACAGAAACAAGACCATATTGAAAGACACTCCCCTCAAACCATCTATATTTGAAAGTGACTCTATTGGTTTCCATCGTAGAGAAGTGCGGCCAGATATAACAGTGATTGACAGAAAAAGAAAAACAGTCAAACTAGTAGAAATATCGATACCATTTGATGCTTATATTGATAAAGCTTACAAATCAAAGTTTGATAAGTACTACGCATTTTCTTTAGAGATCAACGCCATAGGGTATCATTGTGAAATCATTGTGCTAATTATAGGCAGTCTCGGAAATGTCCATGGGAGGTTTGCAATAATAAATGCGCCAGTCTTAGTTATTGTCCACTTTTAACATCTATTTATGGATAAAATAAGCCAAGAGCCATCAGTTATGTTCAGTCATGTAACGGATTAATATTTACAATGCCATTCTATTGTTTGTTTCCTGTATGGGTATCGTGTGTGAAATACTGTACCGACTAATTGGAAATAAAGAATTATATCTATGTATGTATGTATGTATGTATGTATGTATGTATGTATGTATGTATGTATCTATCTATCTATCTATCTATCTATCTATCTATCTATCTATCTATCTATCTATCTATCTATCTATCTATCTATCTATCTATCTATCTATCTATCTACCGAATAAAACGACTCACTGTAGCTTTACACAGGGACACGTTGAAACACCTTGCCCTATGGCGTGAGCACTGAGATTTGTGGTCAATTGGCCCAGAATAAATTCAATTGTCTGACCTGAACGAGTGTCAAAATCCGGTGAGGCCGATAATTGCGTCCTATCGATTTGGTCGGCGTTGGTGTCCAGATTTAGCAACTTAATGGTTTTAATCTCTAAGGAAGTTTGGCTTCTTTTCCGTCCATGTTGGCATACTGTTGTCGACCTCAGACTGACCTCAACTTCCAAAGCGTCCCCGCTTGACAAGCCAAAACAAAATTCCTAGATTTCATTCCATTGTTTTGTTTGTAAGTAGCATTTAGCACGTTTGACATCTCAATGGACAGTTTCGTCTATTTAACCTGGAATACGTAACTGTGCTTTCGATGCCAGGCATAATTGTGGACTGGAAATTAAAATGTTAATTGCCCAAAATTGCATTGGCATGATTCGGGTAAGAGGCAGACCAGTGACTATTTCCATATTTTTCTTTCATTTTTTCTGTCTGTCTGTCTGTTTGATCAGGTTTGATATGGGAAATTTCCATATCTTTGTATGTGTTTCTCTCCTTCAAGGTCATTGTTTGTCTGTGTCTGTCTGGCCGTTTACTCATCTGCCAGTGTATCTATCTATCTGTCCGTCTGTCTGTCTGTCTGTCTACCTATCTATTTATCTATCTACCTACCTATCTATCTATCTGTCTCTCTATCTCTGTCTGTCTATTTGTCTGTCCATTCCTCTGTCCATCCATCCATCCATCCATCTATCCATCTATCCGTACATCTATCTATCTATCTATCTATCTATCTATCTATCTATCTATCTATCTATCTATCTATCTATCTATCTATCTATCTATCTATCTATCTATCTATCTATCTATCTATCTATCTATCTATCTATCTATCTATCCTATCCGTCTGTCTGTCTGTCAGTCTATCTATCAATCTATCTATCTATATCCATTGGTTATATTCTGACAAACTCACATATCCCTAAATAATAGACCATTTATGACAGATGCCACGACGACAACAACAACAACAACAACAACAGCGACAAGAACAACAAAACCCTTTTTCTGTTTTTACGGTCCTCATTAACATCCAAAGAGAACATTGCTGCTTAATCAGACGTTAAATCTACTGAACTAATAGGAAATATGCCCTGCATCAAAGACTTATATTCTGATGACTTAGAAATTGCACAATGAAAAAAATGGCGTGCAGACAGAAGAAAAAAAGGGAAATCAGAAAGATAGAAAATATTTTAATGATTGAAGGAAATTACCCTTTTTGAACACTACGATATCAATCTCGTAAATAGCCAGGGGGAGCTGTTTTGATTAAATATTGTTATGGTTTTTTGCCCTATTTTCTCATTAAGCGTCTGGAGACCAGGGTATCAAAGATATGTCAAAGGATAATGAAGTATTTGATCTTACTTCTGTGTAATACAGCGTTGGATGATCTTTTATTGAAAGATATTATAGTGTCTTTAGAAATATACAGACTGGAGTTTTGAATGCTCATCTGTCTGTCTGTTTGTCTGTCTGCCTGTCAGCCCCATCTATCTATCTATCTATCGGTCTATCTATCTATCTATCTGTCTATCTATCTATCTATCTATCTATCTATCTATCTATCTATCTATCTATTTATCTATGTGTCTGTCTGTCTGTCTGTCTGTCTGTGTGTCTATCTGTCTGTTTGCCTATCTGTCTGTCTGTCTGTCTGTTTGCTGTCTGTCTGCCTGCCTGCCTGTCTATCCATCTATCCATCCCTCCGTCCATCCATTCTTCCATCTATCTATCTTTTTATCTCTCTGTCTATCTATCTATCTATCTATCTATCTATCTATCTATCTGTCTATCTGTCTATCTATCTATCTATCTATCTATCTATCTATCTATCTATCTATCTATCTATCTATCTATCTATCTATCTATCTATCTATCTATCTATCTATCTATCTATCTATTTATCTATATAATTATTTACCTGTCTGTCTGTCTATTTATCTATCTGTCCGATTGTCTGTCTGTCTGTCTATCTATCTATCTAGCTAGCTATTATCTATCAAGCCTGTTCTGTCTCGGTTATAATATATGATGTTAACTATTGACTTAAAAGATATCTAGCGTGTTGGTGAGACTGAAACAGCTGTGTCTGATTAGTACAAGTGTCAAACCTGTCCTGAATCAACTGGTGAGAAACAGAGACTTCGAGTATTGGGTGAAACTGTGTCCACTCAGTGTACCAACAGCCTTATTCGTCTATAGGTGGGCGTAATGATTTTTCACAAATTTGCTCCCTTGTCACAATTATTAGCCAAAAGTGCCCGATGTACAAAGGTAAAGTTGGGACATAAATTAGGGGCAGGTCTAGATCAGTTATCCCACCTTGCAAAGGGATAAATCTGCCCCCACCCTCCCTCCTACATCCCCTCTCCACCACCCTCCCTCTTTCTCTTACACCCCCTCTCTCCCAACCTCCCAAGTTCTCCTACATCCCTTCTCCCCCACCCTCCCTCTTTCTCTTACACCCCCTCTCTCCCAACCTCCCAAGTTCTCCTACATCCCCTCTCCACCACCCTCCCTCTTTCTCTTACACCCCCTCTCTCCCAACCTCCCAAGTTCTCCTACATCCCCTCTCCACCACCCTCCCTCTTTCTCTTACACCCCCTCTCTCCCAACCTCCCAAGTTCTCCTACATCCCTTCTCCCCCACCCTCCCTCTTTCCTCCTGTGCCCTTAATGATGTTCAGATGGCTCTTTCTCGCTCCATTATAAATCATTATAATATTATGATGATTTTATTATGATTATTATGATATTATGATTATTTGTATAAGCGCTATGCATCAGCAAGTGTTTATTGTTCCTATTTTCAGAGTAATAGTGAAGAACAAGCTGATACAGATGACATTGAACCCGACTTGACCCCTGCAGACATGGCGGAATATCTGTACGCTACACAGCAGTTTGATGCATTCTATTCTGCTCTGGATAGTCTAATTAACCAGTCTAAGGTAATCTATCTATCCATCCATCCTTCCACCCTGCCTGTCTGCCTGTCTGTCTGTCTGTCTCTCTGTCTCTTCCACCGTTTCCCCGGCAACAAAGAAACCAATAGTCTTCAATATCTTGAAAAAAATGATTCACCAGCCGACATACTAACATAATGCTGCACACACTATGGTATTTTCGAACCGCTCCCAGAAAGTCCCTACAGAATTTATCAAGCAGCGCACGCTACACATGATTGGCTTAATGGCCAACCATTGGCTACTTGAAACGTGACCACAACAGCCAATTAAAACTCTTCACTCCGCGACAAACAGGAATTGGGCGGGTTTAAAATGTCTCCTCTGAAGAACCGCAGGGCTTCCTAAAAGCAAGTTTCTATTCACAGTTGTTTCAAACAAATCCAAATAACCAGTCCGTGCCTTTCATTTTTTTCCCCGTTTCTCGTTTTGCGTCTTGAAGGCAAGGGGAGACAAATTGAGAGAAGACGAGGGTCGCGTGTGTGAATAGCGGCCCCTTACTAATGGGTATTGATTGTGTTCTGGTTCCCATCATGATGAAATCTGTGTATGTTTAGGGTTCAAAAGGAGCTAAGGAAAAAAAAAGAAAAAAAAACAACCCATAAAACGTTTGCATTCACACATAGACTGCCACATCTAAAGCTTCTGAAACCCGCAATACGGATTATAAAATATTAAAGTTAGTACTCAAACTAGATGAGTACCCGAGTTCGCAATGGCCAGTGCAGTGCTGTGCCCTTTTATGAGCGTGTCTGTAAATAGAAACTGCAAATGATGGATACTGAAAATCGTTTTTGTCCTCCCCAGTTCGCCTCAACAACACATTAAAGGTGTATCCTATTTCACGCAGGTTCCATGTCATGTTACCTTATGAAATACATCTGTTATAGAGTTATGAAATGTTGATATAATGCTGCGTGGGATGTGCGTACCAGTGCATGTGCTCTTAAACGCTCTATGAAAGCGAATAGTCCTCATAGGGTAATAAAGTGATTCTTGCCTGTTTTATCTTATTCAAACTAGCTGAGCTACCTGGTTTTGCGATGGCAAATGAAGTATTGTGCACTTTTATGAACATGTTCGGTATGTTAAATGCAAGTTGATGAAAGATAACGTGACCTGGGCGGTGAGGTTTTTTGGAGGATAAATGAAATTTCGTGGACAAACTTGTACGAAAGATGTACAAAGGGTGGAAAATGAGCAACAAAAAAAAAAAAAAAGGCTAAAATTGAGTGTACCTAATTTCTGGAAGACCCCGCAGAGACTGCAACTGGTGAATGATACTTGAGTTTCGAGTTCGGGTTTGGCATCGCATCTGCACTATGCCCACCACGGTGCTGTTTCACGGTTTTTGTTTTGGCGGTGAAATTTAAATTGATGAAGATCTGAATACCAACTATAAATAACCTATGCCAAAAAGATAGTGAAAGATTCAAATCGGCCATAAATTTAAAACTCAAACTCAAAACCTTAGGGCATGGTGTCCAAAGTGGCCATCCTAAAATCCAAACCCAAAACGTTAGGGCATGGTGTCCAAAGTGGCCATCCTAAAATCCAAACCCAAAACGTTAGGGCATGGTGTCCAAAGTGGCCATCCTAAAATCCAAACCCAAAATGTTAGGGCATGGTGTCCAAAGTGGCCATCCTAAAATCCAAACCCAAAACCTTAGGGCATGGTGTCCAAAATGGCCCTAAAATCCAAACCCAAAACGTTAGGGCATGGTGTCCAAAGTGGCCATCCTAAAATCCAAACTCAAAACCTTAGGGCATGGTGTCCAAAGTGGCCATCCTAAAATCCAAACTCAAAACCTTAGGGCATGGTGTCCAAAGTGGCCATCCTAAAATCCAAACTCAAAACCTTAGGGCATGGTGTCCAAAGTGGCCATCCTAAAATCCAAACTCAAAACCTTAGGGCGTGGTAGGTGTCCAAAGTGGCCCTCCTAAAACCCAAATTCGAAATCTTAGGGCGTGGTATCGAACCGACGGCAGTTGAGCCAAATGCTTACAGCCGGTCCTGATCCACCAGCCCCACCCCTTCCATCTATTTTTTGTCTCATTTCCGTCTGCCCTGTAAATCAGCTAAATTCCTTTCGAATTTTATTCTTTCCCCTGTCTTTCTACAGCTTCTGAGGACAAAACCTCTGCCTTGCATACAAAAGACCCGCCCGAGATGCATGCTAAATTAACGTGAAGCTCGTACAGAGTGGCGGAACTAAGATTACATTGAGCAGGAAGGTTTTTTTCCCATCTTATTGATCATCATTATCAATCTTTTCCGGTTCCTGGGAGGTCAAGTTGTCCTGTTCGTTATTATGGCTTTAATTGATAAGTGTGACCCGTCATTGCAAATCGGTTACTAAGTCCAGTTAGGTCTTATGGAATCACATTTAACCCTATGCAGTGGGAAAATTCGGATTTGTGAGCATTTGGTCTAAGGGGCATAATTACGAGGTTTTCGTGATCATTTGATTGACCCAACGTAAGTAGCAGAATTTACTGAAAATAACTTTCTCGCCTTGAGTTCTTGTGAGAACTGCAGCCGTGTGCTAAATTTCTGTGTATCACTGGTGATACATGGGACCTACAGGATTAAATCATTTTTGGGAGGGGGTGGACCAGCTTAGGATGACAGGAAATATCGAAGGGAAGAGAAGACGAGGGCGCCAACGGGCAACATTCATAAATAGCCTGGACACCAACAACACAATGCACAACAACTCATTCATGAGGGCCTCGAGTGAAAGAGTGGGATGGGGAACCATAACCGTCAATGCCTGCTCCAGACAAGACACTTGATGATAATGATTCAATAAACACGCTTTGAAGTCACATTGAACAGATACAGAGGAATCATAGTCAGCTAAAGCTTAAATTACACTCGAAACCTCCCCCCCCCCCCCCCACCACCAAACCAACGGCTGTTAATAGTAACTGTCTTTTCCCCTCTCGAATTCTGTGACATAATTACCAAGGATTCAAGTTAGTAAATCTTACTGTCTTTTCTTCTCATTCTCTCTGTCCTTCTATTTCCTGTATATGTTTCTCTTTCTCTCTCTCTCTCTCTCTCTCTCTCACTGTCAGTCTGTCCTTCTGTCTGTCTGCCCGTCTGTCTGTCTGTCTGTCTGTCTGCCTGCCTGTCTGTTTGCCTATCTGTCTGTCTGTCTAACTCTCTCTTTCTCTCCTTCACACAGGCATCCCCTCTCTCTCACTCTCTCGCTGTTTCTCTCTCCTGTGTAAAATTAGACCCATTGGCACGATTCCATGATAGGACTATCTATAAAATTATCCTTCTTCCACAGCCCCCCACACCTCCAATATTCCCCACCACCCCTCGCTTCCACTCACCCTCAGGCCAGGAGATGTTCTGGTGAGCAGGCCAAACCAGGCTTATTTTGGGCCCTCAAACGTGACGAGAGAAGGCAAATAGTGGCCAAATTTGGCAGCAATATTAACTCCTTGATCGCATAATGTAGCCCAATTTGGTGCGCTCCCTGCCGGCGTTTGTTATGTAGGATTAGTAGAGGGTATAGAGGTCAGACTTGGGGGGTGAGTGAAAAAAAAAGGGGGGGGGGGGGAGGATGAGTTCTTTCCTGGGCAGATTTTGCGTGTTGACAGTCACGTCAATTTGAGTTGCGGTAGAACAAAATATGGTTGGCTCGACGCGCAGTGGTAGGGGTGGGGTGGGGTGGGGGTTGTTGAACGCAGCTGAGTGCTAAATGTAAAGTTTTAGTGTTAGGGCAAATGCTTTTAGTGTATGAATAAGGCTTTTAGCCAGAATATAACAAGAAAGAGAGAGAGAGAGAGAGAGAGAGAGACAGAGAGAGAGAGAGAGAGAGAGAGAGAGAGCAAAGGAAGACACTGAGAGGGAAAAGATAGACAGATAGATAGATAGATAGATAGATAGATAGATAGATAGATAGATAGATAGATAGAGATAGATAGATAGATGGATAGATGGATGGATGGATAGATGGATAGATGGATGGATGGATGGATTAATGGATGGATAGATGGATGGATAGACAGATAGATGGATGGATAGATAGATAGATAGATGGATAGATGGATGGATAGATAGATAGATAGATAGATAGATAGATAGATAGATAGATAGATAGATAGATAGATAGATAGATAGATAGATACCGTAAGAACCACAGCAGAAATTCAGCACCTATAATTTATTGCCCGTTACTCTGTACTATCTACACTTTTGTGTGACGGGCCTCGAAATAGATCCGATTCAAAGCGGCAATAACGAGACCATCAACTACGAAAAGCAACCACGACATTTCAGCACAAAAATGTAAGGTAATGTCCCTATCGCGTGCAAGAAATGACGTATTTTCTTGTGTCGTTGTCAAGGAGACCGGAGACGATAGGAACAACAGCAGATTCTAAAACGGTTTACTGGTGAGCTCACAAACTGATCTAACTTGGGTTGTCAGTTCACCTTAGTTTGACCCTGGTTTCTGTTAGTTCCAACTCCACTTTAGGGACAACTGGAACATGCTATTGAATAGTGTCTTACATTTAACTAGCGAGTGTGAATGTATTTAGAGAGAAATTACTATCGATTGATTTGCATGGCGACACACGGAAGGCCCCGCGAAACCAGGAGAGAAAAGCGGGTCACGGCGCTAAACAATACCGTTCGCAGGCGGGGTTTTTTTTGGGGGGGGGGGGGCGGGGGGAGGGGAAGGGGTTGGTGGGAGTAAAAAGCTTACCGACGGCACTAAATGTTGGTGGATCTGGCAAAAGCGGGCTAGATATTAAAGGTGAAACTTTTTTTTTTTCGCTTTAAAGAATGAAAATGAAATATTTCTAGGACGATTTCAAGTAATAACAATAGTTAACTGAATGCAGAAAAATAGCTAGTCTTTCATTTCATACTCAATTTTCAATTCCCATAGAAATAGTTTCCCCGTTTGCAGAGGTTTTCTCAGGGATCTGTTCTTTCAGCGTAAGTCCAATAAATTTCGCCAGATCCACTCACAAGCATTTTCAATCAACCCCAAAATAAGAACAAACCACAATGAGTAGGTTGACCCCCTAACTGTGTTGACCCCCCCCCCCCTTCATTAGCTCCTTCTAATTCTTGTTACCCCAGTGACCCAGTTTTTCGATTTGGCATACTTAATTTCGCTCTACACATATTTTGTGGGGTATTTGCCATAGTGTTGTCTGCCACAATTTGCGGATTTTGAGTTTTTGTCATGAAAGTGGTTCTCTCACTCCTAATTTCATTATGCATATATATAAGTGTCATTCCAATCGGTAAAAAACTTTTGGAGGTATGTGTTTGTGGCGTAATGTTGGCCTCTGATTTTACACAAATTCTTCAAAGTTTTGATTCTCATTTCCTTGGAAAGACAAAAATGCACATACAACAACATCAAAATACTCAAGGACATAATCTCTGGGAAATTTTTCGGCTGGGAGGCGGATAACTTGAACGAATTTCTGCTACTTGAGTGGGGTCGAGGTGGCAAAAGTTGAGGATCACCGAGGCATTTAATCGTTGGGTCAGTGCAAAAAGTGATCATCTCCATTTTCTGACAGAAGAAGATAATCATTTTTTGCACTGAAGCGATGTAATGCATCGTGCTCTGGGGTACATAAAAACACACAGTGGGGAGAAAACTTGAACTTCAAAACCAAACAAAACAAGCAAACAAACAAACAATACAAAAAAATAAAAACAAACTTACAGCACGCACATGAACTAAACAAAATTGTACACACGACATTCTGCGTGAATCCATGTTCCATATGCACTTTTAGACGCCAACACACATACAATGAAAACTTGAATGAAGATTGCCAGAAGCAATTTTGTAACTTTCTTCCACTTCGACAAGTTATGGAACACCAGAATCTCATTGTGTATGATTATCTCATTTCTATTTTTTTTTTTTTACATTTTTTTTTTGGGGCCGAACTTATAATCTAAATTGTCATTTTTCCTCCGTCTTCACTTGTATACCTCTCCTTATCTTAATTCTCTCTCCTTGTTCTTCCTCCCCTTATCTTCATCTTATTTAGCAAGGGCAGTCTGTTCCTCACTTTAAAAAATTTCAAATTTGCAGATTTATTAACTTTTCTATCTAAAAGCTTTGGAAAGGAAGAGAGGGCAGAGAACGTTAAGCGGCCACTTTAAGAACATTACATTGTGTAAATGTAATAAAACTAGGGTTGTCTGGGTCAGGTATCCAAAGGAATGTACTCAAAATAGGATTTTTTTTTTTCGACAGTTTCGACGGAAATCATCCTCAGTCGATAAAATTGCCACTTTCTTCCCCCCGGTCTATGCGATCTAATATTGCCGTGTTGAAACAAAATTGGGGGAAAAAAACAACTGTTTTGATTATATATTGTAAAAGTTTTATGTTTCCGTGTTTTGAAAATTGTAATAACTCTATACTTCATTGTTTTGAATATAGTAAAAGTTGTATATTTCCGTGTTTTGATAACTGCAAAAACCCAACAATTCCGTGTCTTAGATACTGTAAAAACTCTAGTTTAGCGTTTTGATTACTTTCAAAACTCTGTATATCCGTGTTTTGATTACTGTCAAGCTCTAGATTTATATTTCCACGTTTTGATTCCTGTAAATACTCTATATTTCCGAGTTTCCATTTGGTGACTCCTGAGGATGCAGACTTTTAAGCCAGAGATTTACTGTAAAATCTCAATATTTCTGTGTTTTGATTACTGTAAAAAAAAAAAAAACAATTATATATTTCCGAGTTTTGATTACTGAAAACACTCTATATTTCCGTGTTTTGATTACTGTAAAAAACTATATTCTATGTTCCCCAGATGACTCCCGAAGACGCTGAGGTTTACGCCAGGACTGTTGCTCTAGAATACGAGAAGCTGCAGCTGGAAGAATACGAGGATCGGTTGTTGACAGAGAAAAGATTGTATCCTCAGGTAGGTCTTTGGTACTCTTTCGTTTCATTCAAACAGAGGTTGTGATTTTTGGATTTTTTAAAATGAACTCTCAGATAGTGTTGAAACTGGGCTTATGAATGAACATCGAATCACATACATATGAAAGTAAACAGAGAAAGAGAGAGGAGATCGTTTTTGCCCTCAGCAGTTCGCCTCAGCAAGACACTTTAGCTAGATGTGTGCCATATTTCACTAAGGTTCCTTATCATGTCACTTCGTGTATGCCTGTTATTGAGTTTATTGAATTATGATATTATTATGTTTATGTTAAAATGAAAAACGTTTGTGTACCATGTATGTGCCCATAAACGCTCTGTGAACGAGAATTTCCCTCGCAGGATAATCAAATGATTCTCATCTGATCTTATTTTATATCGTGAAATTTTGAACTCTCTCTCTCTCTCTCTCTCTCTCTCTCTCTCTCTCTCTCTCCTCTCTCTCTCTCTCTCTCTCTCTCTCTCTCTCTCTCTCTCTCTCTCTCTATCTCTCTCTCTCTCTCTCTCTCTCTCGTGTATGATTTGATCAAAATATAAGTTCTGCATTAATTAAACTGTATTTGAAAAAACGAGTTGCCTGATATCCAGTCGATTTCAGGTTTATAACTGTTTAAAGAGACCTTGTCAGGCTTTAACGTGGATACTAAAGTTGATTTTTTCTTCTCTTTGTTGGTGATTTGAAGAGATCTCTCATAGTGGTCAGACATGAAAATTTTTGTTTCTGTTTCTGATCACCAGGGACGATAAAATTTAAGTGTGGGAAAAGGACGAGTTAACAGTGGCTCTTTTTAGTCTTTTTCTTTTTTTTTTAAACAAAAAAGGGTGGGGGAAGGTGTGACAAAATGTGCATGGGTGGTCTTTTCTACGATAAAAGTGTTTATCAGTAGGTTCTGGGTTATTTGAGGGGGTACATACCCGGTTACCATGACTGCGTCAAACCGACGAAGATTTGTATAGGATTTCCAGAGGGTTGGTAGGATTACCGTAGGTGCAGGTTTCCTACACCAAACCAACGTCAGCGGTTTGTCGTATCCAGGCGATCTTCCTGGGAAAGATATCATTTCTATTAGTAAACTAGACGTTAATCCTACGTGTTGGATTTTGCTAGAGTCGCTGACTATATAGTAGCCAAAGTCGCAGAGAAACTGTTTGTGTAGCAGTTGGTTTGTATTATTGGTGTTCCGGATTGATTGATACCAAAGAAACTAGAAAAGATAAGATGAGACACTGTTTTCTTTGCTCCACTAAAAAAACACGCATACAATTTGCGCGCTGATGGGGGGCGGGGCCCATGGCCCATAGTATGAAAAGAATGCTTGATATAGGGGTAAATTTATGATACAAAATGTTGACAGTGCTACCGCGGCTAAAAAAAAAAAAAACACGAAAAAATAGCCAGAGTTTTCCCACAGTGATTGAGGTTATAATTCCACAATAAGTAACGTCAATCAAGGCCTAAAGCGATAGCTGAACAGTGAACAAAATTCAATATTTTCCTATTTGGCTTTGTAAAATATAGGACACTTTTCATGATTTCCGCGAGTTTGCTGCTAGATGGCGGTGCGAAATCTATGCACGCTAAGAGCAATAGCTGTCTTATCTTATCAATTCTAGTGTCTTTGCTGACACCTAGCTCAATCTACTTACAGGCTCCAGTTGTGTCTGACGTCTATGGCCAAGTCCCGATCTCTGACGTCTATCCAATGGCTGGCCCCGCCTACACTGCTGATGACAGATACCCACCAGTAGATTTCTATGGTTACCCTCCAAGTGAGTGTTTATTGGTTCATTTTCTTTTATTGTGGGAGGGGCTTTTGCAGAAATGAATTAGTAGAATAGGGAAATATATGTATTTTGACTGAGTGTGCAATCCGTATCTTACCTTATCTGTACTAGCCGACACGGGCAAGATAAAGCTTGTTATAGGAAGCTCAACCGTATATCAAGATCTAGGTCAAATTAAAAACGGCATTTGGAATCGCTGCAGGGTCTAACAGAACTTATGATTACACCACAATTCCTTGCAGAAGACACAAATGTGACAAAGTTGATTTTCGACCACCGGTGTTCAAAGAGAGGTTAAGAATGAAATTTCCGATCATGCTTTTTGATTATACTCGACCAAAATGCGCCTCTGTTTTTGCGGCTAAAAAAGAAATCGTAAGCAAATGATATTAAAGATTGATTTTTGTCCAAAATGAATGTGTCCACGCTACTCATCGTCCAAAAGTGACACAGTACACAGAGTTTCATAATTTTTGGTCGCATAATTTTAAATTTTAGTTGCTTTTTTTTTTATTATTCACCCTCTGGCTCCATTATAGTAAGATTATTTGAATTAAGCTTTGCTTGACCATGCGCTGAACAAAAAAGTTTCCATGTGTTTTTGAAGGCGGGGGGGGGGGGGCGGCGCTGGTTGATTTTAATCGGTCAACTAGTTGGAGTGTGACGTGACCAACAGTTACCGCCAGAGGAGGTAACTTTCAAAACCTCCTAAGTGACTTTAAATTGATTTTGAGAAAAGGCCCTACTTTTGACAGCATTAGTCTGAATCTGAGGGTGTACTTACGTTTTGAATAAAAAACACATTGACTTTGCATGTTTTGATTGCCATCAAGTTTTAACAGTAAATACGTGTTACGGCTGATTTGTTGATAAGGACTGTAACTCATTAAAAAAAAAAAAAAAGTGGCTTAGTAGGTTTTGCAAGTTGCCTCCTCTGTAACAGTTTTAATAAGATCTAAGGCATTGATCGATTCATTAGTTCTCATTGAAAATCATTGTGACGTTGTCAACGACATACTAGGTGGCCTATCGAAATCGGCCAGTGCATGCGGCGGGCCTAAGGGGAAAGCCCGGAAAGTCACAGCCAGTTGCTGCCAGCAAAATGTACATCCAAGAAATAGTGGCCGCAGATGACTGTGTCTAAGTATGATAGGATCCTACCGGATTTACTAAGAAAATGTAGGAAATTATGGTGGGCACTTCTTGTCTGCCAGGAGCTGACTGCATCTGAACTGGTTTAGTATGATATCTCAATTGGTCTATGACGAGCCAATGTAATTTTTTTTACTACTGATATTATTGTGTTGTTGTTGCTAGGTTACGTGAGCCCTGAGGAGTTGTACCTGGCCCAACAGCAGCAGCAGCAACAACAACAGATGGAGGACAGCTACGCCAATGACATTGATCCTTTTGAGTTCCTAGCCGCCCTGTGGAATGAAGCGTACGGCAAAGGTATGTTTAGTGGATGAATGAATGGACGAATGGACGGCTGAATGAGGATAGATGAAGGAATGGTTGGATTGATGGGTGATGGATGAATGAGTGTATGAATGGATGAATGGATGGGTGGACGGACGGATGTATAGATAGACGGGCGGATGGATGGACATACACAGAATAGGAACCGAAGACTCATAATCAGTCCAAACTCAGTTTGGATCGAAAAAACCTTTGGCCGATAAAAGTGTCAGTTTCGCCACTGGGGATTACAGTCTCAAGTACCAGTTTGACATACCAGATCACATTTTCTTCTGTATTTTTCAGGTGACGAAGAGGCCCAGGAGATTGTCAAAATGCTGTACGACAGAGTCAGCCAAGATGACAACCCAGATGACATGGGACAGATTAGGGATCTGCTCAGTAAGTATGGCCTGCCGAGACATTGGTCGGTTGTTTTTGTAACCGCGGTCGGTGTGGAAGATCTTCGTTTCTGGTGGAACTCTTTTGTGACATAATTGACGTTTTGAGAAACTGAGACACAAACGCACACAAAAAAAATTCAAACTGCTGTACATAAGAGAATGAGTGAATAAAAATAAGCGAATAAATAAATAAATAAAAAGTCAAGTTAGGCGGTAAGTTTACAAAAGAAATCATCATTTGCATTTTCTGCCTGCCAATTTCAGTCGAGACTGTTGCCGCCTCTCTGAATCAAGATCCGATGTTGTATCCTGAGGTGCCAGAGGAAGGAACCAATCAGCAAGCACCAGTGCAAGAAGAGGCGGAGCCAGTAGACAATGAAGGCGGGGCTGAAGCCTTAGAGCAGCTGGAAGAGGCGGAGCAAGAACCAGAAGTAAAACCTGAAAATGTCAAGAAAGATTCTGACAGTGCAAAATCTGAAGCTGTCTCTGATAACAAAGCAGGTAATAACGCCATTTTCATTAAAAGAGCGACAGTCTTTTCTCCAAATCAGACTGTTTACTCAGGGGTCTTGATACTTTAATACCACTCATCATCGTATCTTTTACAACCATGGCTGCTCATATTTTCTTTGGGTTACGTGAATCAGAATAATAATTATATAATGCTTATGGGCTCTAACTTTGGCACTTTCTGAATAAAATATGGAAATGCATACATACAAATCACATTTATATCTATATTCACATTGTAGAAGATTATATAATGCAGTGAGTGATTTATTTATATCTAAAATGCATGATATACTTGTGTGACAGAATTTTTTATGTACTGTTAAACCTGTATGTATTTTGTTTGTTTGTTTTTTCTTTCTTTCTTTCTTTGCTCCATTACTTCTCTAAATTAATTTCTCTATTTCTCTATACAAGCATAATTTATTTATTTATTAGTTTACTTATTTATGTATTTGTTTATCTAATTATTCCTTTCTTCTTCTTACTTCCTTTCTTTCTAACTCTCTTTCTGTCTTTTGCTCCTCTTTCTTTGTTACTTATCTTTTTATCTATTTACTCATTTTTAAAACAAACTATTTATTTACTTATTACTTCATTGTGTTTACATTTTTTAATCTCCTACTTTTCAGATCAACAAAAACAGTAAATTGACGCAGAGTGAAAGAGAAAATGACGGAGTGAATGTGAGAGCGGAAGAGACTGAGAAACACAGAAAGAAAGAAGGAACGGCAGAGAGGACAACAAGACAGATCCGGATATACGGAGAGATGTATATTTCGGTTTCGCAGTGGCTAGTACATCAACAGAACAGACCAAGTATGGAACATCAAATGCAGCTAACATCTCGGCAAATAAAGGGAAAAGTATGGAAGCCCATCTGCGCACAAAAGGACGACTATTACAATGTAACATTTTGCCGGTCTCTGTCTGTGTTAATGTTCAAATATATGCTGGTTGTGCAAAATAGTTGGAATGTACAACGTGAAGAGACACGTGGTGGGGGCCAGAAGTAAATTACAATAAAATACCCAAATAAAATAGAAATATTTCGGCTGATAGAGTTATGAAAGACAAAGTAATTTTATCAAATATTATTTTTAAGAATTTCAAAGAAATTCAGACACAAGTGCTTTCGTTTTAATGGCGGACATCAGACTAAAAAAAAAATGAATATATTTTTTTAATAACAAGCGATGGAAGTGCAGTTAGAAATGCTAGGGATTTAACCTTCTCCTTTACTAGTAGGAGGAATCCATGCATACATTTTCTGATGTGATATCGGATAATTTGAATTGACACAATACTTGGATTCTTAAACCGTTGCCTGAGTGTTTTCCACCTAGGAGTGGGGAATATGCTGCATGAAATAAAGCCACCCTTATCAGTGGGTGGGTGCAGCGGATTTGACCGGCATATGACGTTGGTTTTTATGAACTTAAGTCACGCTGATGTGTCCTCACATGATTCATTTCACCTCATTGAAAATCAAATACACATTGTCATGTTGCCTGTCCCGACCAAGGTAAATTCTCACAAGCTGCATAAAAACTCTGTGTGCCACGCATGAACAGAGCAGTTCGGGCACGTCGGCGTGACAACAGTGAGAAAACGTCAGTAGGGCAAATGCGATATAGTAGAGAAGGGAGAACAAGACGAAGAATTAATTAAAGAAAAATGAAGACCGGAGGAATATGGTGAGCACTGTAAAAACGAAAAAAAAAAAGCAACAGCAGCAAATGATTGCAAGACATTTAAAAAAAAATGAAATGGCTCAACTGGTTTACAAGACTGATATAATGGCCAAAATATGAAGAATAGATGTTTACCGAGGGGAAAAAACCTACTCAGGTAAGAGGAGAAAACTCAGAACAGATAGGGGAATGCACAGGTACAAACATTTCCTAAACTTGCCAGGTCAGAGCAAATGGATAATTCAGGACAATGACTACAAAATGAAATTTCCAAATGGAGCCAGATATTACCCTCCCCCCTCTCCCAGTGGATTCATGTTCATACATTTCTATAGAGGGTTAAATTATTCACATCTTAAGCCGCTATTACACAGTATACTACATTTTAAAAAAAGTGTATTGCTTTATAAGACAGCACCAATGAGAACTTTCTCATTAGAATCTCTAGGTGGACTTCATAGCAACCTAATCAACCCCCCCCCCCCCCTTTTTTTTTTCACACTCATACAAAAACACTATCCTGCAGTCTACCAAAGTACCACAAGAGACTCACAGCAAAGTGCAAATTCCCCCCACCTCTAAAATACCGTACCTGTGAATTCCCTTAAAACAGAGGAGAAAGGAAAAAAAGGGAGGAGTTTTAGATATTGAAAGAGTCTCGAGTGAGGAAGTAAATTACTTTCTCCGATTAAATAATCTTATAACAACAACAACAACAACAAGAACAACAACAACACTTTAAAAACAACAACATCAACATTATTTACAAAAACAACAGCAACAAGGTTTCAAACAACATTCAACAACAATAACAACGGCAGTAACAACTTCTGCAACAACTAACTAGTCTCCACTACCAACCCACACAACAACATCAACTACATCATCTTAGCTTGTCGACATTTTTGACTCTCCCGATAAGGTTTGTGTATTATATAACAGATTTAAAAATGCACAAAAAAGAAGAAAAAAAAACAAAATGCTGTTGTTTCGTGCACATTCGTGATTATTTTTTTTTCGTTGTTTTTTGTTTCTTTAGCAATGTGATACTGAATTTGTTGCTATGACTCATCATATCACTTCTTGTCGTCTGGACGCTGATGTCACGCGAGCAACAAAACCATGTAAGCCACGAGACCCTCATGATCAAAATGAGATACGTGTCGAAATTCTCCTGCCAAACCGTTTTCGCTTTGACCTAAATATTTTTTATACTTTTGATTTTTTTATTTAGGTTTTTTGACAGTTTCTTGAGACGTTTAAAGGGATTACATTCTGTTCCATTTTTAGTTATTTCACTTCTTAATAAGTGAGATTCAACAAAGACACTGCTAAAAGACAAAAAGGGAACTCATTTTTTTTTTTTTTTGTGGCTCTTGTTATGGGAGAGCAGCAGTTTACATAACAGTAAATTCAGCTCAGTATTTTCTCTCTCTGACTTAGTAATCAGACTACGGTCCCCTAGCACTGGCCCATTTTTTTTCAGTACAGTATTATTTTATTTGACTTGTATTTCTTTCCTTCTCTCAAAATTCAAACTTTTTGGATGAAAAAAGAGAGAAGGGGGGCAGAAGATGAGCATGAAAAATGACGGTGTCAGTTTAGAAACACCCGAAAAAGCTAGCTTCCTTGTGTGTTTATATGAGATGGGAAGCTGCTCTGTGAATGCAGGCATTCGTGTTTACAAATCTATGACTAAACTTATCAAATCAGTAATTAAGTTGAATTTGATCTTAATTTGGAGCCATATTTAAGTAACTTAGACATTTTATTCATGAACAATATTTACACACACATAAAAGATATCCTCGGGTATTTTTCCATATTGTTGGATGTATATTTTTGTCTTTTCGAGAAAATAAGGAGTTATTGGCGAAAGTTTGAAGAGTTGTGTAAAATCAGAGGACAACATTACATCACACTCAAACGATTGGAATGACACTTGTACAGAATAAAATTAAGAGTGAGAGAACCATTATTCATGACAAAAGCTCAAAAACCAGCAAAATGTCGATTACAGCAATATGGTAAATACCCCGTGATCTAATGGGGAATCATAATCAAACAAACGTCAGTTTCCACCAAGCTTACTGTTATGGGATAAAATCATTCCCTGCTTGGCCTCTGCGATTCAATTGCCGTTTTAATAAACGAAGTCACATACGGAATTATTACATGAATCTCATTTGGATCATCTAGGTCTCAAAGTTAAACAAATATAAAAAAAACATCATTCTGCTTTTGTTGTTTAAAAGATTTATTGAACGACAGGACCAAATTTGTCTGTGACAAAATGACCATAGATTAAAATTTTATGATGGAAAAGATGTCAACAAGAGATACGTCTGTATCTTATAACTTTTTATTTATGACTGTTGGAATTTTACAAATTATATATTGATATTAATTTTATTAAGTCATCTCCCGTTCTACTTGTTATTTCCCCTTCTTACGTTTTGCAGAGATCGCAAGAATTTCATAGAATGTTAATTAACATGTTAGCAATTTAAGTCGTCACATGAGTTAGTTACCCCCCCCCCCCACCCCCCCACACACACCCCATCCCCCTCTCTCTTTGTCTTTCTCTTAGCGTTTGTCGTTCTTCAGCATTGTCGTTCAAAGTAGCTTTGGTGATCCAACATGCAGAAAGACAATGTAAAGAAATACATATATTTTGAAAACCATTGTTTTTTGCCTCATATAAGGACGGAAAGACATTCCTCAAGATAGAAGAATTGTTTTGAATCCACTGCTTACTGTGTATGTTTGTCATGAATAATTATAGTATTATAGTTTACTTACAGCTTGGATTTGTCAATATCATGCTTCATCGGTTATTTTTTTGTTGAAAAAAAAAACAAAAAAAACAACAAAAACCAAACAAAATGCGAGTGGAAGTTGAGAAAAAAATAAGGAAAAAAAAAATTACGGTCAGGGCTTTTAGTGTAGAAATTCAGCGCTGCCATTCTAGATTGAAAAATTGTCTTTTTGACATTGACATTTGTATCTATTATCATGATCACTATCGCTGTTCTGATGTATAAAGTTCAAAGTATAGTCGGATGGTACACATTTAACTCGGCATAGATATTAATGCTTTGTATATTGATTAAGACTTTGAAATTTTTTCTGCAGTTTAAGAACGCTACAGATAAGAAACATTGTCTGAAATGAAAGATAACAAAGTAAACCGATATCAGCTTCTGTGCCGTTTTTCCAAATGTCAATTGAAATAATAACTCAAAATAGTGCAGCTTTAGAAAAGGAGACCTTTGTCAAATTACAAAGCCAAATAGAGAAAATACTCAATGTTCACTCTTCGGCTATAGCTTATCACGCAAAATACCACTGTGCCCTAACAACTGAAAAATAACAAGCGAACAACAGCGATATTGCTTATGATAATGTTGCTTTTACTGTTGGGATTTTTTGTTATTATTTGGCTCACTCCTTATCCCACGATTATAACACATTCTGTTATGTTAATGGTGATATAATATTATTCTTATGAATACTTACCAAAGTATAAATCGTCTTGATTCTGTATTGTTCAGTGTGGTTCTTCAGTGTTCATGTATACATATCGTTGTTTGTTCTTGCATGTATGATTCCTTTCCCCTATTGAATCAAAGATACTGGATACGATACGATGGGATAGCTGGTACCTTTCGCACCGCCACACGAACGCGCGGTAGTCGTAAACTAGGGCGTATTTTACAAGGCTAAAGGGAATCACACAGAGAAAATCTCTCCAAGCCGTACTTTTAACAGCCGCGCTATCAGCCGCTTAAGCTTTGGAAAGTGCCTGCTTGACCCCACATAGAGAACGCTGTTATACGAGGCCGTTTATTACAGAAGGCTCTGAAAGCTACTAGAGATTAGTGTTTATGAAAATGGATTCGTCATCTGACGAAGAGTTCTTTCTAATGGACAGTCTGTTTCCTAAATTAATCAGCCCAAAACCTAGCTGTCGGGCATCTCTTGGTGAATACCATCATTTGTTCAGACAACTGAAGTTCTACCCTGATAGGTTTTATGCCCACATGAGGATGACCATGGAAACATTTGGGTACATACTCAACAAGATCGAGTACCGCTTGATGAAGACTTGGTGAATCTGTGTCCATGTTTGAATCACTTACAACATCAAACTTGTGAGAACTAGCCACAGACAGCTTTGGACGGCCTTGGAAAGAATGTAGTTTCGATTCTGCGAAAAACGTCAGTGCCGCTCCGCGCTGACGCATGCTCAATGACAACTTTATCTATGTGGGACGCAACGGTTTTCATTAGGGGATTCTTTTAATGTCACAGCCCCGGGCAGTGCGCTTGCGTGGGCTTACGGGAACGGCTTTCTGTATGTGGTCGCCCAAAGGCAGAGAAACTATTTAAGTGTGTTCGCTTTTCAGCCAGCGCAGTAGGCCTTGATTGAAGTAAACCTAGATTAGCTTATTTTGTAATTATAACTTTAAGCACTGTATGAAAACTCTGGCCATTTTTTTAGTTGTAGTAGAACTGTAACTGTAACACAACTGTATTATTATTCTATCCTTCTTTTCACACAATACGGCATGTATCCCGCCAAGGATCAGCGCGCAAACTGTGTGCACGCTTTCATTAAAGGCGCAAAAAAGTTCTATCTTATCCGATTCCAGTGTATTTGATGTAAATGCGTTCAAAATCAAGGGTTTTCATTAATTTGAGTACTCCAGCTTCACCTCCTATGCTTCAACATGGTAGATCATATTGAACATGTCTATCTTGTTCTAGACGAACCAGTCTTTTCCTGGTTAGAAGTAGAAATCTTGAGCAAGGGAACAGAATGCTGAGGAGAGGTAGCAGTGTACTGGAACAAGATACTTCTATTAAGTTTAAACGTATAGCAAGAAAAACAGTTGTTCTTCTTTAAGGGATTGGTGCATTTCGGTATTGCTTAAGCACCAATAACAAGGGTTTGGACGTGAGCATCCTTAAATTAGAGGAAATAAAATTGTTTGTTTTGGAGAAAACTGTTGCTGATCTTGCCTCTATTAAGTAAAGCTCATATGACATGGTATGATAATAATAAAACATTACATGAAGCCATAGAGAACCAGTATTACTCACTGAATTGTTTATGAGGAAACATATATAAGCCAGACTTCATTTTCCACCGAAATCCGTATTTGACTGATAAAATTGCCGTTTTCCTTGCAACTTAATTACAAATTTGGGAAGATGGGTCACTGTGTATGAAATATAAGAAATGGAGGTCCATGGAAAGAAATGGGGCAGTGTTATCGTTTTTGTGATCTACAACTTGGTTGCGTTTTGGAAGTTCACCCACAGCACTGACAAAACAGTAACAAAAGTGTTAATTATCATAAATTTAAAGTCTCGGTGTTGAGGTGTTTTTGTGATCAAGAAACTTAATGAAACAATGAAATTACTTAAGTTACAAAAATTATTTTTCTGTCGTAAACGTCAATTTTTCAATAAAAGCAAGATGAACAGCAACAGTTACAAAATCTACATATTTTTTCTTGGTTTCACATTTTTGTCTGGCGTCAATTTGAAATGTTTAAATTTTAAATTTATTTTTATTCCTTTATTCAGTTTACTTCCTCGTGTTGTCACTGAGTATGCTCCCCTGAATTGTTGCCCCCCCCCCCCCCCCACACTTTTTTTTTCTTTCATGAGCACTTTTCTTTCAATCACAATGACAAAGTTAACAAAAGACATTGAAAGATGGAATTTTGGAAGGAAGAAGTAAAAGCATCAAATACGGAACTAAACAAAAACTAAAACTATTAAATATATCATGAACTTATTTAGTGTAACCAGACACTCCATTCACATCTCCAGCTCCCTTTGGTCATGTTTTACCTCACAAATGTTTATTATTTGTTGTTTACAACATAATTTTGGATACTTTTCGTATTTTTGCTAACTTCAATATCACATCTTCGTTTCCGTTTCTTGCATTGAAAACCCAATCATTTTTTTCTTATTATTTTAAATTCAACTGTACAAACAGAAAGATTTCAAAAACAAAAATATTGAAATGGAAATCTATGTTGAAACTGGAAAATAAAAAACATTAAAAAAAAACAACAACAAATGCTCTTTGTTATGTTTTCAAAACACAACATGTGACTTGTTTAATATTTTTGGTTGATTCTTCTAAAGCCGTGTTTTCTTGTGTACGGAAAAGGCAAAGTAGTAAAAAGAAAGATTATTTCCTTGTTTCCGTACACATGAAAACCTTTCTTTCTATTTCACTACTTGTAGGGTTTTTGACGTTTCCGTTGTTGCTTCTGTCTCCGTACACATGAAATCCATTTGAATGTGTTAAACTTGCAAGACATGTTTTTGTCTATAACACATCGTCAGTAATTTAAAACATGAACGTTTCTCCGAGCTTGGCAAAATAAACAGAAGTATCCCAAAGGCAAAGACACCAGAGCAAAACACAATGCTAAGCATGTTATCGTTTAGTATAGAGTAGGGCACTGAGTCAAGTCTGTTATGTGTCGGCTTGGGATCATTTGAATCAGCTGACGAGACGATTTTATTTCGGTCTCAGCGGTGTGTTATCTTCTAGTTTACTCCACAGTCCACAGCTCACACAGAAACCGAGGCAAAATACACTTGATGCATTGCGTTAATAACCTAATGATAACACTGATATTATTATCAAAGATAATGCAGACGATAATCTTGAGAAATAGATCAGCCTTGCCTGCTGATGAGAGAAGCATACATGAAGATGATGAGAACGCAGGTGATAATGACAGGTACTGTCGGTACGACTCCGGTAATTCAACACATAATGACAAAACAACATACACTGATGAAATCGAAGTCAAAATTGGGCAAAAAGAAAAGGTGGTATAACCAAATGCGTCACTTCAAGCTTCCATGCTTTTGGCGGACGGACGTGCTTTGGTGCTGCTAACGAAGCAAGAACTCGCAGCTAAGTAAACTGTTTCACTTCGTTCCTGTTGAAGTCTTTTATTGTTCGTTTTTTTTTTCACTTGAAAAAGGCGAAAGCCGAAAATTTGTGTATTTTCTGTCTTCTGTTTAGTTTGCTTTGTATTGTTTGGGTATTATTTCTCACGCGGGGCTTTGCAACATACAACCTTTTCTTTTTGCCCAATTTTGACTTTGCTTATAGCCCTGCTGCGACCCCACAGTTTTTCTGTGGTTGTTGTGATATTTCGTGATGTTTTTGTCTATAACACATCGTCAGTAATTTAAAACATGAACGTTTCGCCGAGCTTGGCAAAATAAACAGGGATGTCAGGGATCATAATTATCCGTATTACTGATATTCTTATCGATGTCGTTAGTTGTGGAGCATGCTTTCTTGAGTCTGACTATGTCCTTCGTATGGTTTTCATTTATTTATTTTACTTATTACTATATTCTTTCATCGCCTCGGCGACAAAAAAGTGAAGAAAAGGATGTGCAGTATACAAAAAAAGGCACTCTGATGATGATGATGACAGCGGCATGATGATAATGATGGTGATGGCGGTGGTGGTGGTAATGGGATAATGATGATGATGATGATGATGATGATGATAATGATAATGATGGTGAAGACGATGTACCGGAATATTCTTAAAAGTATTTATTATGAAGATGTCGATATTGACTGATTATGATAGGTAACAGTGGTGAAGGATCTGAAAGTTATACTATAAAAGATAACGTTACTGTTGTTACTAATTATTAAACAAAAACTCATGAAATAAACTAAGAGAAAATTTGGCAAAACATTGGACAAAATGTACAGGCAATGTCGCGACCTTAGTTCTTGTTTGTTCTATCTAGCTGGAAAAAAAAAACTGGAGATCTTTTAGTACGTAGAGAGATGTAACAAATACACAGTTTGACACTTGTTTTAAATGCGTTGTGGCACTTACCAAGCTGTTTCACAGTTCCGATTTATTCTCACTCCTTACCATAATAGTTAATACTAAAGCAGCAAACGTTTAACATCAAATTTCTCAGTTGTGCACAAAGTGGGACTGAAACAAACAAGAACTAAGGTTGCGAAATGTTATGTCCACTCTAGAGGTGGGACAGTATAATAGTTTAGGTGGACATTCCGGCAGCTGTTTCTAGGTTCACGAGAAATTCCTGTTCATCACTGTAACCTTGTGTCTGTGCCTTGGGCCTACCCATAAAGTTCGTGCGCTCAATCTTGGCCATTTTTGTGCAGTTCCGCTAACCAGCCCTCAATTGGCCCCCCTCTCATGCCCCCTTTTTTTTCAAACACCCCCCCCCCCCCCCCCCCAGTTCACTTTTCATACGCTCGGTTTCATACAAAATGCAATCCTACCATCTACTTTGCTGAGAAACAAATCAATAAAAGCAAACATTTTAATCAATATTACCATGACGCTTCTGAGGATTACCTCTAACTCTGCCACCACGAAGGACCAAGACATTTAGTATGTTTTAGTTTTTACGCTAGTTAGTAGGGTGACACTTTTTAAAATATTTTTTTGCTTTCCCTCAATAATTTTTCATTTCAATAATAAGCAATTCTCCACAACAGGGCGACGACGTTTCCAATGTAAAACTTATTGTTGCTAACTTTCAAGGCTTGTATAAATTTAAACTTCTAAGAGACACTTGCTCAGCAGCACGAGGCAAAGAGGATGGGAAGAAAAGCTGCAGCCCAGGCAGACAGATCAGCCTCAGACTTCATCTGTGCTCTCTGCTGTAGAGACTGCCATTCCCGCATCGGACTGGCCAGCCACACCAGACGCTGTACCAGAAAAAACAACCAGAGCGCAACTCCATAGTCTTCAGAGACTGAAGGATGCCTGCTACAGTACTAATATAAATTTAGAAAAAAAAACAACGCATGACTAATATTAATAATTAGCGGTCAAAGGGCTACAACCCACATAATATTACATCACCACCAAGGCAACAGTAGTTATTCTCCATTATTAATAAAATGTGACTAAACTCTTACGACCTTATTAATAATTAGTAATATTTTAGTTATTTCCCTGGATATTTTTCTTTTTTTTTTTAAAACCCAAAACACTTTTTTTCTTCTCAAAACTAACACAATGTCACATACCAAAGCCCCCATGATTGTAGTGGATGCTTCTTTTTCGGTTGTGAAATTTTATTTCCATTGAACTCTTCAATAAATAATGTAGCTCATAGAATAACACAAGCAAGTGTTAGAAGTAAATACCATTATATTGACATAGATACCACTACAATTATTGACATGTTACTGTATTCTCCATCTTTAAGACGGCTACAATTTCAATTCACTAGCACTTTAGAAACTTGAATTACCAACTTTCATGCAATTCATCTCATATTCCCCGGTGTCTATTTGAAGGTACATTTTATTTTACTGTAAATAAAATGAATTCTTCAATCAATTTATTCTCCAATACCCAGACTAACTTCTGTCTTTAATATAAAATTTCTGAAACGCGAATAACAATGATTAAGGTTAAGATTAGGCTTTACTAAAATAATTGGCATGATCTTTTCGTTAGGAACATATTTTTCTTGTGTGTGTGTCTGAAATTGGCGGCAGGGTGGTAACGAATTTTTTTTGTGTAAGTATTTTTGGCTACATGGCCAAAGACTTTTTCACACAATAAAAATAGATCGAATATATTAAAAATCACCCGCGTCCTGTAAGACATATTCCCCTGTAGATATGGGACCCTAAGACACGACAGAAAACTGGCAGTCATTTGTAGTTAGAGGGACATTAATGTCTTCACGTCCTGACACCTGAGCGTGAGTAGAGAGCCCAGTGCGGTGGCCTACTCCAGTACGAAGCCACTGATCTTCACACTGACCATTCACAGCACCATTTCCAGTATCAGAAACCTGTGTTGTGTCAGCCCCGTCCTCCTGATAGCTTTCAGCATTCTGTTCGTTGTCTACACAAATTTCGTCCTTATCTAGGTCACGGTCTTCATTCTTAAAATGACAATAATTTTCACCGTCATCCCGATCAGACCTGTCTGAAGCTTCTGTGCTCTGGATCTGCCCTGACATTTCCTCAAAGGATACACCTGTAGCATTCGCGAAATCTCCTTTATCTGTTGAACTCCTGCAAGTAATTTTCATGTTCGAGATCCTCTTGGTATCAAATCGAATTGGAGAATGCTCGACGACTAGAGACAAACATTCTGTTTCTTCCAGCAAACCCACGTGGCTGAACGGTACTTCCGTATCTGCATCTTGGCCTGCAGTTTGGCTTGCACTACTCCCCAAGAAAGACTGCCCAAGGTCACTTGTTTTTCCAGAGCCTAATACAGCTAAATTGCTCTCAGATGTAGGATTCTTGGACCTTAGCTGGGAAGTTTCGTTTTCGACGACAAATCTGGCAGGTTTAATAATTGTCTTTCTTGTGGAGCCATCGGCGTCTTGAGTTGATGTTTGATGAGGCACACTGGCTACCGTGGGATGTCCATCCTCCATGTCCTGAGAGTGACATGATGATACATCAGGTACAGAGGTCCAGTCTATCTCCTCCCCCTCCTCCTGCACTTCCTCCCAAATTTCCTGGTCCGATAGAGACAGTCCAGTCTCGTTCTCCATACAGTAGGAAGCAAGTAAGGACGTGCAAGAGCCAGAAACGGTTTCGGAATCCTTGTCTTCACCAATCGTTGAGACGTCCGAATCTCCGTACACAAACTGAGATGCGTCGCACACAAACACAGAATCCGTACGACCATCGGACATTTGGTACTGTGAAGGGTTCAGGAGAAACATCTCATGTTCACTCATATAAGCCAGCCTGTTAAAGTTATACGACAGCTCACGGTATTCTGGTAGGTGTTCCTGTGTTCTGGCGTTTAAATGGTCAGAATTCATGGGCATTTTTCTGCAAGAGAAAGCTGGTTCATAGGTCATCTGGATACAGTCAGCAGAGTTAGGAGTAGTGACGCTATCTATGCCGATGCAGGAGTTGTTGGCGGCCGTTTTGTCAGAACTACACAACATCCCTGTGTTTTCGTAACTGTGATCTGGCACCAACAGCGGGGCGTCTTCGCGAGAGGCCGAGTCCCACTCAGGGCCCAGAGCATTAGCGCTTTCATTCAACTCCTGGCAGGCCATACCCTCCTTCACCTCCTTTACGGTCACCCCTGGAGTAGGGACATCATAACCACACGTGGCTGAACAGCTGAAATTACCAGAGTGGTTGTACGGGAAAGGGACCATTATTTCAGGAGAAGCCGGTGGCCACATCATTGGCGGACGGAGTGGTAGCATGGGCCCGTGTCCACGGTACCAAGCGGTTCTCAGATTGTTCCTGGACACGTTCCCATACGGTTGTCCGCGGCGATCTACGTAAGGGACCTCGTCATAGTCGTGTGGGCGGTAGACGTTGCTCTGCCTATGAGATATCAAGAGAATGTAGAAAAGATTAAGTAAAATCAAAATGGCTGAATGGCCAGTTCTCATCATCATGAAAGGAAGTGCCATAAAACTTGCAAAACTAAGCAAGACAAGCATTTGAGTTTGGCTTTAAGTTTCGGTTTAGGTTTTACTGCGCGTCGGCACGATAACGGCCACTCGGCGCCCTTCATGGTCTATTTGAGTGCACATTCTTTATTTATGTTTCGTATTCAGAGCTCTCAAATGTCACAAAGAGAATTAAATAGTTCCGTACAAATGTTATATGCACTGATAAATTCTCAAAACTTCACTTGTGTGGATCTGAAAAGACTTTTGTAAATGAGACCGTAGAAGTGATGAAGTAAAATCGAAATGGACGGTCCTCGTCATTATGAAAGAAAATGTCACAAGCCCTGCAAAGCTAAATAAGAAATGCATTCAAAATGCGGGATCACCAAAACTGCAGTCAAAATCCCCGGCCCTAACACGAGACCGCTCAAGTGTATTCCCACAACTTTGGGTGGCAATTCTTTTTAGACCAAAATTGTCCAAGAATTCTTTGAAGGTCAACTAATTTCTCTATTGATTAATGAAGAATATCATAATTTATATTATATATCAGATGGTTACATTTTTGGGCAAAGCAGCCTTTTGAGTAAAACTAACTTCTTGGGGTGAGTAGGTAATTATAAGAACAGTCTATTTTTTATTTGATTTGATTTTCAGATTGAATTAAGTGCGTTTATTATATATTATTATTATCGTTATCAAATTATATTATTATTATTATTATTGTTTCTTGCCAATGTACAGCTTCGCAGAATTACAACGTTCTGTCTCTCTCTCCCTCTCTCTGTCTCATTTTTATATATCTGTATATGTGGGGGGGGGGGGGGGGGAGGAGAAAGAAAAGAGAAGGAAAAAACGGAAGGAGTGAGATAAGAGGAGAAAGAGAGAAAGAGGGAGAGAAACAGGGCGACAGAGAAAGAGCGAGAGAGAACAAGGGAGACAGAAAAAAAAGAGAGAGGGAGAGAGATAGAGAGGGAGAGTGTGAAAGAAAGAGAAAGAGACAGACAGAGGGAGAGATAAAGACATAATGTGAGTGTGCATGAGAAAACCCGGCATAAGTCGGCAACATGACATTTTGAGTTCTGTACATATAATAAAAGACAAGACATTTCTGATAAATTGAAGACAATGACCCCCCTAAAACAAGATTTTGAGAAAATGGCATTTAATCCTATAAGTGGCAATAGCTAATTGACCAAGTAATATTGGAATGATTGCTGTTAGGAGACCGTAGTCTAATAACTAAGCAGTTATAGAGATCATAGTGACTAGTGTTCACTGCTCATCTACAGTTTATCCTGTAACATGCCACGGTCCCCTAGCAACAGCCAAGTCGGAAGTTTTTTGATCTTGTTAGGAGACCGTAGTCTAATTCAAAGCCGTTATAGAGATCATAGTGAGTAGTGTTCACTGCTCGTCTACAGTTTACCCTGTAACATGCCACGGTCCCCTAAACAACAGCCAAGTAGGAGGTTTGTGTCGGACCCATATTTTCACTTCAAAGCCGTTTTTCTCAAATTCAGTTCTGCCGAATTATACCGGGTTTTCTCATGCACACTCACATATGTCGAAAGAGCTGATTTTGAGAAAAACGGCTTTGAAGTGAAAATATGGGTCCGACCGTGGCATATTACAGGGTAACCTGTAGACGAGCAGTGAACACTACTCACTATGATCTCTATAAAGGCTTTGTAATTAGACTACGGTCTCCTAACAGTAATCACTCCAATATTAATGGGTCAATTAGCTATTGCCACTTTTAGGATTAAATGCCGTTTTCTCAAAATCTTGTTTTAGGGGGTCACTGACTTCAATTTATCAGAAATGTCTTGTCTTTTATTATGTGTACAGAACTCAAAATGTCATGTTTGCGGCTTATTGTGGGTTTTCTCATGCACACTCACATTATGTCTTTATCTCTCCCTCTGTCTGTCTCTTTCTCTTTCTTTCACACTCTCCCTCTCTATCTCTCTCCCTCTCTCTTTTTTTCTGTCTCCCTTGTTCTCTCTCGCTCTTTCTCTGTCGCCCTGTTTCTCTCCCTCTTTCTCTCTTTCTCCTCTTATCTCACTCCTTCCTTTTTTTCCTTCTCTTTTCTTTCTCCTCCTCCCCCCCCCCCCCACCGCCCGTGACATGTCAACAGTAAAACAGCTGGGCCTACCTCATAGAGACGGCACACATGAAAGTACTGACGATGATGATAACTGTCAGCAGACTGATGAGGAGGGTGAGGAGTAAGATCGTGCACCAATTCCAGCCCGGGTCCGCCATCAGCAGCTGCAACAACAACAACAGCAGCAACGAGCCGCTAATATCAGGTAGGAAAAAATACAATGGTTTACTAGAGGAGGTTGAGTTTGGGGTTAGATAAGCTCGACGACACGACAACAGACACATTGTGCTAGAAAAAAAAAAGCAAGACGAAAGACAGAATATAAGAGAACTATAGGATAGGAGCAGACCCTGCCAGAAATACCCCTTCCCCCCCCCCCCGCCCGCCCCCTTTTTAAAAAACATTTTTTTTAAACCAGCTATTAACTTTCTCTCATTGGCGAGTGTTAACGTTTCCGCATTAAACCCTCGGGTGTCGAACTCTAGCCATAACCCTGACTCCGTTAACAATCCAGATGGACAAGAAAAAGTCCACAGGGACAACTGTCCCAACCGAAGAATTTCCTGGTATTTCAGTCTCATTCTCTTCTCATGAATCTGTACTTCACCATTAAGGTAATAATCGCCCTGGGAAATTTAATACACCAAAGGTAACACTCGTCCTCGTTTCATCCCAGTGATAAATGTATGTACAAAAGCAACTTAATTGTCAGTCACCATGCCCTGTTTCATCAAATTTCTAGACCACACAGGAGCAACAGAATAATAAATACATATCAAAGCAAAGAGAAAAAGAGACAGAAGATCGTTCTTGCCTTATGCAGTTCGCCTAACCAAGACATTATAGCTAGAATAGATCTAGATCTAGATGTGTGCAATATTCACTAAGGTTCCATGCCAAGTTTCTTCGTGCAATAAGTCTGTCAGTGAGTTAGGATAATGCGTTAGATGTTACTGTGTACCATATATGTGCTCTCAAAGGCTCTGTGAAAATGAACTCCCCTCATGGGATAAATAAAGGATTCTTAGCATATCATAACTTATCATCCCGGACTTACCAGCAGCCAAAGGCTAGCGCTTGTTAGTCCGTGTAAAATAGACAGAAATGTATAAGACTGTCCACTTCTATGTCATTGTGATGCCAGAGATTTCCTCAGTAAAAAGACATCGCCAATGAGATTATATCCGTAACAATAATAAAAAATATTTTGTACACACTATTATCATCGTTGCAAGAAGGCATGTCTGCCTTCGTCTCTATGGGAGCAAAATACTGCCTTTCACTATCGGTGCGAAATGGTGCTCACCGGAGTAAGTGGATACTTGTTCGCTGTGGGTGGATGATGAGTGCTTCTGGGCGGATCTCCTCTTGTCCTATCGTTCTTTATATTGTATCTGTCGTCTCGCTATCTCTCAGCACAATATGACGTTATTGTGCCCACGTGATTTCTCCAAACTCAAACTCTAAGATTGCTAATTTTTATTTTTATATGCCCAGCTCTCTCTGTTTTAATCAACCTGGTTTAAACAATGTCAAAATTGGGAAAAAAGAAAAAAAGTTATATAGAGAAACTCTGCGTGAGAAATAAAACCTAAACGATACAAAGCAAACTAAAGAGAAGACAGAAAATACACAAAATTTTCGGCTTTCGCCTTTGTCAAGTGAAAAAAAAAAATCGAACAATAAAAGATTTCAACAGGAAATGTATAGAATCGAAGCGAAACAGGATATGTTACTTAACTGCGAGTTCTTGCTTGGTTAGCAGCACCAAAGCACGTCCGTCTGCCAAATGCATGAGCGCAGGGTTTTGTTACATACAACTTTTTCTGTTTGCCCAATTTAACATTGCTTATAGCTCTGCTGCGACCCTACAGTTTTTCTGTGGTTTTTATGATATCTGGTTTAAACAATCAAAGTATTGAAAATCACCCCACTAGGATGTTTGTATTGTTTAGTAATAAATATATTTTGGAAACACCCCTGTGATCATGAGTATGCATTATTATTCAGTCAAAATTGGGCAAAAAGAAAAAAATGTTTGTAGTTAAGCCTTCTGGAACCATTGGAAAAATCCAAACTTAATCACCTTGACGTGAAAATCTGCACTAAACCATCACAAACGGAAGACACTCAAGGCGTTGACTTGAAAAGCGCACAGCAACAGAGAATGAGTACGGTCAGTAAGTTTTTACATAGAGAACAGCAGATGAGTACGGTCAGTAAGTTTTTACAGAGAGAACAGATGAGTAGGTTCAGTAATTTTTACAGAGAGAACAGATGAGTACGTTCAGTAAGTTTTTACAGAGAGAACAGCAGATGAGTACGTTCAGTATGTTTTTACAGAGAGAACAGCAGATGCGTACGTTCAGTAAGTTTTTACAGAGAGAACAGCAGATGAGTACGTTCAGTAAGTTTTTTACAGTGAGAACAAATGAGTACGGGGTAAGCCGGACATAAGTGTAACAACAAAGGGTAAGGCGTTCAGCTTTAGCAATAATGGTTAATTTCGGTTTCATGCCAGGTGGCGCCATTTAATGTATTCAGAAATTAATCTGCGGCTAAAGAAGAAGTTGTATTTGACAACGCCTCGTGTAAGAGTATACGATTACGAAGCGATACAACAAAACTTAGAGGAAAAGGAAAGACAAAGCAAGCTTTCGGTATATTGACCTTCTCTAGGGAGCAAATTCAACAGGATAGACAATTAAACAAAGAAAACAATTGCAGAATGTTACGCAAATGCGGACACTTGTCATTTGTGAATTCGGAGCTTTTTTGTGGTTTGTTTGTTTTTTTAAATAATATTTTGTCAGCAGTAAATCGCCAAGCCCCACGGTAACTTTAAAGACATCTCCTTAGAGGACGTTCTTTAAGGGGGGGGGGGTGCTACCGCCTCCCTCCCTACAATCCCCAGTGTACAGCTAGCTACCCCAAAAATGTTCTTGTGTGTGTGTATAGTGGGGGGGGGGGGAGGCTGGATACATATACCCGCAGTTTGCAAAATTTCATTACTGTAACAAAATCTGGCCATGAGAAGCATCTGGAAATCCTTAGGCACTGGACTGTGGGTGTATGTAGAAAAGAAGCCGAATGACATGTTTCTATGAGTGAGTGAAGGACTTTTAATGATTGAATTATTGATCACTACAATCTGGGATATGATTATGTTTAATCTTCAAATTGATCTATGGACCAACTCTTTACAATGAACTAGAGGGATCCGTCTTAACCGTCCGTGATAATATTTATTACTTACAGATTCTGGGCCGTGTTTTACAGGACATGAATTTGACATTTGCTCTAACTGCACCTGCACTGACCCAGTGACCAAGTTTTACATATGTTGTGGGTATGTAGGAAATTCCTATGTTGTATTCTGAGGGCGTTATGTCACACTAATTTTAAACAGAGAGTATGTATGTATAGTGAGGTTTCACTATTGGTCGATTTGCACTGCGAGACACGGGAGGCTCAGAGAAACTACCGTTAGCATGGAGAGGAAAGTAGGTCGCTGCCGTAAACAATGCGTTTGTACATTTGCATGAGAAGTAAGAACTTACAAACGGCTATAAATAATTTCAATCAACCCCAAAATATGAACAAACCACAGTAAATAGATGCTCACATTCTCTTTTGTGAAGACTGTTCCTTTCCAATTCTTGTTACCGACTTGACCTATTTTCGAGATTTGGCAGAAGTGATTACTCACTATAAATACAAATACATACTCTCTGTTTTGAGTAAGTCAGATCGTTTTCTACGTGTTACCAGAGAGTATGTAGGCTATTTAAAGAAGGGAATCGCCTTTGCCAAATGACCAAACTAGGTCACGACGGTAACAAGAACTGGAAGGGTAAGTCTGTATCACAGAGACTGTGCGGATCTATTTACTGTGGTTTGTTTATATTTTTAGATTGATTGAAATTGTTTAGAGCCGCCTGCAAGCTGTTTCTTCTGTTGGAAAAGGACAAACGGGCATTATTTATAGTTGTGACCTACCTTTTGCTCCATGTTAACAGTGGTTTTGCGAGGGCCCACGAGTTTACCAATAGTAATTCCTCTCATCATAATCAGTTCTATTTTAAGAGCGTTACGTCACAGCAGATTTAAGTGGGTCAGGTCTACGTGACACTGATAAAGCGATTAAATGTTGATGTCATCGAGCGAGCTAGTTATCTGCTCATGTCACATTGTTACCTATGTTGATGACTACATAGTGACTGTGATTCCTACTACCTCTCTCCTTATCTATCTATCTATCTATCTATCTATCTATCTATCTATCTATCTATCTATCTATCTATCTATCTATCTATCTATCTATCTATCTATCTATCTATCTATCTATCTAATCTATCTATCTATCTATCTGTCTATCTATCTATCTTTCTGTCTGTCTGTCTGTCAGTCTGCCTAATTAATTGTCAGTGTTAAATTAGTTACGCTTGTGTATTACACAGATCTTTACCTAAAGCTGTGATGCACCCTTTCCCAGAGTCATGGTATTTGACTCCACCTCCGACAGAGCCCGGTGGCCCTTGTTTGTGGGCTGTGATCGGTGTGGCCTTGGTGGTTTTAGTGAGCATCGTTGCTTTGACGATCTGCAGATACGGATTACAAGAGTGGGTATCAGTGATTAAATGAGAGACACTTAGCTCCCGGAGAAGGAATTTTGACCCTTTAGAGCAGGGTCTCTCAAGCTGGGGCGCGGCAATTTAGTGCTGGGGCGTGAGATTGCAGAATGGGGCTTGGGGCACATTGGTCTAGAGTTTAGAGGGAAAATGTAAGTCTCTTGTGCCGAAGATACCCGGTTCGATTCTCGGTGGGAACAGGCGTATTGGAACTTTGGGGCAAAAAATTCCTGACCCTGATCCTATGGTAGATACGATCGATCTCCTAGTCTTCTCGGATGAAGAGGAAAAAATCGAAGGGCCAATGTGCACTTTGCAAACGTCAAGGATGCCTTGACAGTTGGACATCGAGAAGAGCAGGCTGACCAATTGCTCTGCCCGGAGCACAATTTAAAAAAATCCCTACAACAAAAACACATACAACATTAACAAGAAAAATAAAAACAAGAAAAGTGCGGTGTAAATGCCAAGAGCGGTGAACCTTTCTAAAATATAGACCTAAAACAACAGATGGGGGCCGGCCCCATTGTAGAAAGAAACAAGTTAATAAAGCTTGAAATGAAGTAATATTATTAAACTTTTTTTTGGAATGTTTACATACGGAAAAATCTTTTCAAATATACTGTATAATAACTTTTAAAAAAAATTGAAGTTGGGCCAGGGACACAAAAGGCTGAAAAACACTGCTCGAGTGCATGGTGTGCCATTTATAGATCTGCATTTCTGCTAAGAAATGTGGATTGTTGGTTTGTGCATCCAGTTGGGTTTCCTTCTCTTCTAACGTTCTGTTCAATTCTGTCTGTCTGTCGTCTTGCTTTTTCTAACACAATTTGAGCATTATCATGCGGATGTGCTTCCTCCAATCTCAAACCTTCAAAACCTGACCAGAAATATCGTCAGTTGTATCAGATACCGGGTGGTTAGTGGGATCTTCTGGTAAGGTCTCCATCTTCTGTCCTATTGTTCTGTTATTATCTGTCTAGCGTCTTCTTTTTTCCTAGCACAACATGATCTTTATCGGGTCGACGAGCTGTCAAAGATACCCAATACTTTCAGACGAGACAGCTAGAGCGTTTAGCGTGCCACCTAGCGGCAAATGTGCAGAAGTAGTGAACAATGCCCTATACTACAAAGCCAAATAGGGAAAATATTGAATTTTGTTCACTGTTCAGATATCGCTCTGGGTCTTGAATCACGTCACTTATTTTGTGACAATAACTTCAATCGCTGTTGGAAAACTCTGGCTATTTTTCCTTTTTTTAGTTTCATTTGCAGGGTAACAAATCAGCATCATTAATTTATCATTATATCAAGCATTCTTTTCATGCTGAACAGGGCGTTCAGCTCGCAAACTGTGTGGATAGATCTGATGTTTTTAGAGGTGGGAAGAAAGGAATGTCTCATCTTATCGTTTCTAGTAACTTTGGCGCTGTCTCCAACTCAAAACCTCAGAACTGTAGAAGATAAAAGCGCAAGTCAAAAAGATGGGTTTGAGGGGTCGTGAGAAAATGAAGAAAATTTTTCAGTTGCCAAAGTCATTTTTTGTGTGTTTTGAGATGAAAAATGCTCACTTTAATCAGACAATCATGTTGCACCGTTCAACAGTTACATACATTTGTTTGTTTTTTGTTTCGTTGATTTATGACTTTTTAAACAGAAACCCACATCTACCCAAACTGTCTAACTGTTAGGGAAGCGTAGGCTACTCACAAAGCCAAATAGAGAAAAATGCTGATTTGTGTTCACTATTTATCTTTAGCTTTCTATGTAAAACTTACTAAAACGCCACGCTGCCCTAGTAACAGCTACCATTATACTCGAAGTAAACAGTTTTCGTTGATTTAAAAAAAACCAAAAAACCAAAACATGACTTAGGCCTTATGTGGAATGGCAGTGACGATCTGTAATTTTAAACAGGCATTTGAGACATGTTTTTCTTCAAGGTGAATACGTTTTCTGTCGGCGAATAACTGGCATTAACGGCTGTTGCTGCGAACCAGAGCCTATTTACAAAGCCGGATAGACAAAACACTGAGTTGTGTTCACTGTTCAGATAATATAGCTCACAGGGTAATATCGTACAGTCCTTGTGCAACAGCCTGAACAAAATGTATGAAAGGTTGTTGAAACAATAAGTTAAAATGTGCTGAAGACATTAACATTTAACAAAATCTCCTCTCCTGCGAGTTGTTTAGCGAAGTTTAGATTTTTAAAATTTTTTTTGTAGCCAGAATGAAGGGTTTTAGCCAGAGTAGGAAGTGTGGATGATTTTCTGCTAGAGGAGAAACTCTATCGCCATTAGTGTTATTATCATCATTACTGTAAGGAAATAATTAGGTAGGTAGGTTTTAAGGTAGGTAGGCAGGTAGGTAGGTAGGTAGGTAGGTAGGTAGGTAGGTAGGTAGGTAGAAAGGTGTATAGGTGGGAAGGTAAGTAGGTAGGTAGACAGGTAAGTATATAGATAGATAGATAGATAGACAGATAGATAGACTGACAGACAGACAGACAGACAGACAGACAGACAGACAGACAGATAGATAGAAAGATAGATAGATAGATAGATAGATAGATAGACAGACAGACAGACAGACAGACAGACAGACAGACAGACAGACAGACAGACAGACAGATAGATAGACAGATAGATAGATAGATAGATAGATAGATAGATAGATAGATAGATAGATAGATAGATAGATAGATAGATAGATAGACAGATAGATAGATAGATAGATAGATAGATAGATAGATAGGTAAATAGGTAGGTAGGTAGGTAGGCCTATATTTAAAGAGATGGCAAGTAGGTAGGTAGATGGGTGGGTAGGTAGCTAGGAAGGTAGATAGGTAGGTAGATGGATAGGTAGATATGTAGGTAGATAGGTAACTAGGTAGGTAGGTAGGTGAGATGGTAGTTAGGTAGGCAGATATTTAAATAGGTGGCGGTAGGTAGGTATAAGGTAAGAAAGTAGGTAGGTAAGTAGGTTTGTAGATAGGTAGATAGGTAGGTATTTAGGTAGGCAGGTAGTAGGTAGGTAGGTAGGTAGATAGGTTGATCGGTCGGTCCGTCAGTAGGTAGGTAGGTAGATAGGTAAGTAGGGGCAGGTAGGCAGGTAGGTAGGTAGGTAAATCGGTAGGTAAATAAGTAGACATGTAGGTAGGTAGGTAAGTCGTAGGTAGGTAGGTAGGTAGGTAGGCAGGCAGATAGGTAGGTAGATAGGTAGGTAGGTAGATAGATAGGTAGGTGGGTAAGCAAGTAGGTAGGTAGGTAGATAGGTAGGTAGGTGGGTAAGCAAGTTGGTAGGTATGTTGATCGGCCGGTAGGTCGGTAGGTAGGAAAGTAAGTAGGTAGGTAGATGGGTAGGTTGGTAAGGAAGTAGGTAGGTAGGTAGGTAAGCAGGTACGTGGTAATTAGGTCCCTAGGCAGGCAGATAAGTAGGTAGATAATTCAATAGGCGGCAGGTAGATAGTAACGTACGAGGTTAGGGCTTAGGCTGTTTAGCAAGGTACGTGAAGTTCGAACACACATATTTGTTTATGTGATAATCCCATGAACTGCATCCAAAAAGTGTTGCTACCCCAGCGACCCAGAAAGCACTACTGCATCAGTCCCTCGTAGATTTCCATAGAGTTAGTAGGATTATCTTGAGGGCAGATTCCTGACATCAAACCGACGTCACTATAACTGCAGATCCATGAAAAAAAGGGATCCACAGACCGTGCTGTCCTTTCTGGGCGAGGCTAAGATCTACAACCTTATTTTGAAAAATAGATACTCATTCATAAAACTTTTCTGATATCTTTACAAAACAACTTGTGAGAATTTTACCAATGTGATAAACTTATACTAATCTTTAATTCTGTTGTGAACTTTAGAAGCCCTTAAAACAAGACATAAATAAAGAACATGTACCCAAACAGACTAGGCGCAATGTGGCCGTATCGTGCTGACGTCCGTAAAACTCAAACTCAAGTATTTCCTTTTTTCCACTTGGTGATTACACTGTGGTCCCACGACAACTTACTTTTTGTACACGGCCCCATACTGTTACTTCAACGTATTGACAATTTTGTTCCGTGACCATCTGCAGGCCGGGTGTATGCAGGCTAGAGATGGTCTCTGTTCGGCACATCCAAGACGGGCAGCTGCCAGAACCTTACCAACAGGCACCGGGCATTCGCCCCAACCCTACCAGAAGCCAGAGCTCGGGTATTCGTTCAAACCTTGCCAGTGGTCTCAACTCTGCCTTCAACCGTGGGACACCTCACCATAGTGGCCAAGGGGCCAGCGCAGAGCTCATTGGTACATCTGTTGTGTGATACATACGTAGATGAAAGACGGATAGGATTAGGAGTATACATTAAAGATAGATAGATAGATCATGCTATAGATAGATAGATAGATAGATAGATAGATAGATAGATAGATAGATAGATAGATATAGATAGATAGATAGATAGATAGACAGACAGACAGACCGACAGACAGACAGACAGACAGACAGTCAGACAGACAGACAGACAGACAGACAGACAGACAGACAGACAGACAGACAGATAGATAGATAGATAGATAGATAGATAGATAGACAGACAGACAGATAGATAGACAGACAGACAGACAGATAGATAGATAGATAGATAGATAGATAGATAGATAGATAGATAGATAGATAGATAGATAGATAGATAGATAGATAGATAGATAGACAGACAGACAGACAGATAGATAGATAGATGGATAGATCGGTCACAAATTAAATTTCTTTAAATGTATAATAAAATATCTGTTATTTTAATCATTTTTCCTATCAGACCTCTGTTTCACTTGACAACTTTATTTTTGAAGATTTTCTTTAACATCACAAACCATTCGATCTGTTGTTGTTGTTGCTGTTGCTGCTATCGTTGTTGTTGTTGTTTCTGTCGTCGTTGTTGCTAATGTTGTTGCAGTTGCTATTATTGTTGTTGTTGTTGCTGCTGTTGTCGTTGTTGTTGTTGTTGCTGTTGCTGCTACTTTTATTGTTGCTGTTGCCGTTGTTGTTGTTGCCGCCGATGCTGTCAACGTTGTTGTTGTCATTGTTGCTCCTGCTGTTACAATTATTGTTGGCATTGCTGTTCTAATAGTTATTGTTATTGCTGTTGGTGTTATTGCTGTTGTTGTTGTTGTTGTTGTTGCAGCTGTTATTGTCTCTATTGTTGCGGCTACTGTTCTTATTACTGCTGTTATTGTTGTCATTGTTGTTGTTGCAGTTGTTGTTATTGTTTGTGTTGTTGTTGTCATTGTTGTTGTTGCAGTTGTTGTTATTGTTTGTGTTGTTGTTGTCATTGTTGTTGTTATTGTTGTTATTGTTATTATTGTTGTTGCTGGTTTTGTTGTTGTTTTGTTATGTTGTTATTGTCATTGTTATTGTTATTGTTGCTGTTCCTTTGCTGTTATTATTGCTGCTATTTTTATGGTTGTTATTGTTGTTGTCGCGGTATCTACCAAACACACCCCAACCTTCTGTTCTGAAGACTAGCCTGGAAAGAGAATGTAAGAGAAGATCGATAGTTGGAGAAAGATCTAAGAATGAAACTGATTGGCTGAGTTAATCAATCCCCAGAGACCTTTCCAAACGGATCCAGTGACCGGCTTAGGCAGGGGATTATCTCCCGCTTCAATTGATTCAGTTGTCTCCCTTGTGTAACTAAACTCCTGAAGTATGATAAATGACGGTTCTCGAGGCTCGGCGTCTCAGGGTTAAGATCCAGATTAATCTATTTGTGGTTTGATAACAATTGCAGCGTGAGGAATTAACCCTATTCAGACACACAACTAGAGGACATATTGAGATATTTGTCACACGGTTTCGCAACCAGGAAATGACGTCACAGGAGGGAAGCGAAGACAATGCCGCTTTTATCAGTCAAGTTTGATTTCGTTCTAAACTGAGTTTTTGTTGATTATAATTCTTCCAGTCCTCAATATCTCTTCTTGTGTGTAGTGTACACAATCAAAGATACTAGAAACAATAACTGAATAAGATGAGACAGCTAGCGCTTTTAGCGTGCACAGATTTCGCCAGCCACCTAGCGGCGAATGCGCGAGATTGATGAACAATGCTTTATTTTACACAGCCAACTAGGGAAAATATTGCATTTTGTTCACTGTTCAGCTATCGCTGTTGGCCTTGATTGGCGTCACTTTTTTGTAATTATAACTGCAATCGCTGTAGGAAAACTCTGGCTATTTTTCTTTCTTTTAGTCGCAGTAGCACTGTAAGAAATCAGCATCATTAATGTATTATTATATCAAGCATTCTTTTCATGTTGTGCGACATGAGCCCCACCCCTGATCAGGACGCAAACTGTATGCACGACTTTTTTTATAGGTGCGAAAAAGGGGATTGTCTCATCGTACCGTCTCTAGTATCTATGACGCAAATAAGGGGGTTAGGATAAGAAAAGGTCAAAGTAGCAATTGCACTTAGATCACTTCTAATTCCAAATCCCTCAATTTGAAGTTGGGTTTAGAATTAGAGGGGATCTAAGCGCAACAGAACTCAGACCTCTTCTCAATCCAACCCCTTCAATTATTTTTGTGTGTGAGAAAAAAACACCTGAAAGAATTCCCATTCAGGAATCCTAAGGAAGTCCAACGCATAGAATTGACGTCAGGCTGGCACATAGGGATAACATCGTTCCTATGTAGATCCGCTGGTTACGACATCATACCGACGTGTGTTTGATGTAGGGAAACCGCCCTTACGGTAATCCTACCAACCTTACAGAAATCCTGTACAAATATACATCAGGTTTACAAAGAGATACTGGGTACTTAAGTACGACTAACTTTAACTGTGTATTAAGCTAAACCAATGAATATTCAAGTATTTCTCTGTCGATATCTCACAGTAACAACAATCGCGACCTCATTTTTTGTTTGATCCATCTCCATTTTTTGAAAGATTGAAAATCTTTAGTATGTAGAAGAAGTATACAAACATACCCTTTGACACTTGTTTAAAATGCATTGTGGCACTTATCAAGCCGTTTCACAGTTCCGATTTATTCCAAGTCTTCATCCTAATGCTGGAGCCACAAAGGTTTAACGCTGAATTTTTCAATTCTGCAAAACGTGGGGTTGGAACAAACAAGAACTGAGGTCTGGAAGAGTATGCTTACCTAGTGCTCAGAAAAGCGAAAGTTGGGGTGGAAAAAAAAAATGTGGTCACGGCCGGGATTGAACCCTCGACCTCTGCTACATCACCAAGGCGCCCTGTCCGGAAGAAAAAAAAAAACTCGTTCAACCGCTCGGCCACTCCGTCAATCTTTCTTTTTTTCTGAGCACTAACCAGTCACCACATACACGTTTAATCACCTCATCTTTTATCTGAATAATTTTTACCCACTTGTACGCTTTTCGTACCCTTGAGGGCAGCGTCCCCTCCCCCCCCCCCCCCATATACACTTTTCTAGTGTAAGTACTTTATGATCAGGCGCTTAAGCAATATCCCAGACAGCAGCCCAACGGAGATCCATAGCGTAAGATTCACGTCAAGTTTGTACGTATTTATGATGTCATTCCTACGTAGATCCGCTGGTTGCGACATCATGCCGGCGTCAGTTTGGTGCAGGAAACCCGCCCCTACGGTAATCTTACCAATCCTACAGAAATCGTATACAATCTACATCGCTTTGACGTAGGTATGCTGGCTGGGACGTGATTGGTGTAACGACTCAGGATCAATGAAACGAAGTCACGGATATTGCACTGAACATCAGTTGAAAGTTTCATGCCCATTTTGAAATGGGGAATATGCAAGAAGTGGCTCTGTAGTTTCACAATACAAGTAGAATGCATGATTAATTAATGATCTGGAGCTGAGAAATCCCAACGTTTCCCGGAAAGGAGGGGTTGAGATTTTCTCTCTTTTTTTGAAAGGGGGGGGGGGCAGTTTCACTAAGTTGAGAACAACGTGACTGATTGTATAGGCTGCTATAAGAATGTCAATTTTAAGAGGGAAGGAGAGAGAGAAGAGAAAGTGTGTGTGTGTGAGAGAGAGAGGGATGGAAAGAAAGAGAGTGAGTGAAGGAGAGAGAGCTACTGGCAGAGGAAGAGAGAGTGGGGCATGCGGAGTGTGTATGTGTGTGGGTGAGATAGAGACAGAGACAAATAGAGAGAGAGACGGGGAAGGCGGGACTGGGTGACAGAGAGTTTGTGTGAGACAAAGGGAGGTACAGAGAGAGAGAGACAAAGAGAGAGGAGAGACAGACAGGCAGATATACAAGAAAGCCAACCAGCGGATGCACTTCCTCAGAAAGCTCCGCTCTTTACAAGTTAGCAAAAGCATTCTGAAAATATTTTACACCATGACTATTCAGAGGGTTTTGATGTATGGAGTTGTCTATTGGGGAGGAAACATCTTACAAAAAGATAAAAATAAGATCAATATTTTAATTTAAAAAAAGCATCAAAAATTTATAACTGTGATCTGCCATATTTTGATGAGCTGTACACTGGTGCTTGTATTAAAAAAGCTAATAATATTATAAATGACCCCCAACATCCCCTGAACAAAGAATACATAAGATCTGTAAGAAGTTTAAGGCTGTTGTCAAAGAAAACTAAAACTGAGCGCTACTTTAAATCGTTTATTCCATCATCAACTAGGATGTTACAATAATGTCGTCATCTTGATCGTAATCTGTGTACAGTTGAATTGTGTCCTGCGTGTCAGGTCAGTGTGTTTTAGTAACGGAAGCATAATGTGTGCACTGTAAATTTTGTTTATTTATTAGTGTGTGTGTATATATGTGTGTGTGCGCGCTATATATCACAATTTTTGTTTCTGTAACTGTATTCAATGATCAAAACAAATTTCCTTGTACAAGGACGAATAAAATTTATCTTATCTTATCTTATCTTATCTTATAGACTGACAGATAGTGAGAGTCAGAGAGAAAAGACAGAGAGACACTGAGATTGACTGACAGACAGACAAACACACAGCACGACAGACAGACAGACAGACAGAAACTTGACCTTAGTCAACAAGTCTTTAAAGTTCATGTTTTCAGATTAAACAAAAGCAAGACCTGTAAAGTACGCTTTTTAATCCCTGTACGGCCAGAACTGTGTTCAGACACATCAAAAACGTGTCGTACATTGATCTGTGTCACAAAGCGCTCCCTATGGGTTTTCTCAATGCCGACAGTACAATACTTTACAATAGTGTCAGTTTTTGTGAAACCCGGGGTGGGGGGGATGGGGGTGGAGACGGGGGGCGGGGGCAGTGGCAAGGGACGGAAGATAAGCTTGGTGAGTGTCACAACGTATTTTAAACAAGTGTCAAAGTGTGTATTTACCAAGCTGTTTCACAGTACCGATTTATTCTAACTCCTTATCATGATAACTGAAGCCGCAAACGATTAACGAGGAATTTCTCAGTAACTGTTGTGCAGAAAGTGGAGTTGGAACAAACAAGAATTCTGAACACCCCAACAGCGCCACTTGTTGGTAATTGGGAGGACCCTACAGTGCAGCATTAACTAATCATTGTCAGAGGGCAGAGACAGAATGCCGAACAAAGTGCCGAGAAGGGAATACATTTTTCTAACATGGAGATTTGAGATCCCAGCCAGTAACCCTATATCCGACGCGAAAGGTTCACGTCAAGTTTGCTCAAAGGAATGCCATTATTCCTACGCAGATCCGCTGGTCATGACATCGCATTGACATTGGTTTGATGTAAGGATTCCGCGCCTACATTAATCCTATCAACTTTACGGATATTCTATGCAAATTTCGTCGGTTTGAGGTGGGAATGGTATTTGGGTGAGTGTCCTGTATGTATGCTGGGCTACCTTGCTTGCATGCAAGTATTTGGGGATTGGACACTAGTGTAAAACAACGTTTTAATTTCTTTGCTGAAAGTTTCGTAAACTAAAAAGGCACATCTCTCCTTCTCTTTTCTCTTTCACCCTCTCTCTCTCTTCTCTGTTTCTGTGTCTTCTCTCTCTGTCTATCACACATACTCTCTCTTTCTCACTCTCTTTCTTTCTTCCTTTCCCCCTCTCTCTTTCTGTTTCCACCTCTCTCTTCACCATCTGTCTCTCTCTCTCTCAGACTCTCTCTCTATCCCGCACCCCCTTTCTTCTCTTCTCTCTATCCATCGTCCCGTCACCCACCTCCCCCCCTCTCTCTCTCTCTCAGTCCCTCACACAATCTCTATGTTTTTCACACACTTTCATACACACACACAGATTGGTGGTGTAAGAGAAAAAGAAGGAGAGACGGGGACTGGATAAGGAAACCGAAAAGACAGGGAGAAAGAGCGGGGCTGTGTTGGGGGGGGGGGTGGGTGGAGGGGGAGGGGAGGGAGGAGGGAGAGAAGAACGAAGAGAAACACACACTATACAGACACAATGAGAGAGAGAGAGGGGCAGAAATTAGAGAGAGGCAGAGCGAGAGTAGGAAGAAACAGGGACAGAGAGAAAGAGTAAGAGCGGCAGAAGGAGAGGGTGAGACAGAAAGACGGAGAAAAAGAGGGACACCCAGACAGACAGCAGACACATACACACACACACACACACAAACACTTCAGCACATATACAGCTAGATAAACATCTAGAAAGAAAAAAAGAAAATTACATCATAATAATTATGAAAAACAAACCTTTCCTTTCTTCTTCCTTAACGCCATTCCTGCAGCCAAGCCTTCCAATTACTTTGAAAAATTTGAACTAAAAAGAAAGTAATCGAAACGGTAGGCATTCTCTGGTTTCAATGCATTTTTTTTTCTTTACTTTTTTTTAAAGTACATCACCCCCTCCCCCCCGCCCCCCTCAACGCCCTCTCCCCCACGGCATGGCCCACCCACGTGTCAGCCCCTCCCTCACCCTTGGCCAGGCCTTCTGACTTGGCCCTCCCAAGGGAAAACCACGATCAGCCCCCACATCAAGTCTCCCACAATGCCAATCGTTTCTTTCACTTTTGTGATTTATCATTGATGCCAAACAATAATACTTGTATGGAATACCGTTTTCACAATGTCGCCAGTCACAGCTGCGAAAATCGCGACGTTGATTCTTGTTTGTTCCAACTCCACTTTTTGCACAGTTCAGGAATTCAAGGTTAAACATTTAAGGTTTTAGTATTATTATAAGGAGTTAGAATAAATCGGAACTGTGAAACAGCTTGATAAGTGCCACAACGCATTTCAAACAAGTGTCAAAGTGTGTATTTGTTATACCATTTCTATATATTAAAACATTTCCAGCTTTTCAGAAAATAGAGATAGAACAAATAAGAATTAATAAGGTCGCAAAGTAACAACATTCATCATACATAATGAACACCTTTAGGTCTAGCTGTTGTTACGGGACCGTGGTATTTTACACAGTAAGCTAGAGATGAACGGTGAATGCAAATCAATATTTTCTCTATTTGACTTTGTAATCAGACTATGCCCCCCTAACACAAACTGCTTAAGACGATGGTGCGGTAAGTCAAGTCCGTCTTGTCTCAGTTTTATCAAAGATACTACAAAAGATAAGATAAGACACTGCCTTCTTCGCACCACTAAAAAAACCGTACACACAATTAGCGCGCTGATCTGGGGCGGGACCCGTAGCGCATAGTATGAAAAAAAATGCTTGATACAATGGTAAATTTATGATGCAAAATTGTGACAGTGCGACTGCCACCAAAAAAAAAAAAAAAAAGAAAAAAATAGCCAGAGTTTTCTCCATAGCGACTGAGGTTATAATTCCATAATAAGTGACGTCAATCAAGGCCTATAGCGATAGCTGGACAGTGAACAAAATTCAATATTTTCCCTATATGCTCTGAGAGAGAGAGAGAGAGAGTGAGCGAGACAGGGAGAGAGAAAGAAGCAGTGCAGTATGTTGAGCGCTTCGCAGGCAGCTCCATTCTGCTCTGTGGACATGTTGTTTCTGTAAAGCGCATGGAGCATTTTAAATGGATATGCGCTATATAAATGCTATACAAATACTTTGTAAAATACGGCACTTTTCATGACTTCTGTGCGTTTGCCGCTAGGTGGCGGTGCGAAATCTGTGCACGCTAAAAGCACTAGCTGTCTTATCTTAGCAATTCTAGTATCTTTGAGAAAGGCTGAGAGAGAGAGAGAGACAGGGAAAGGAAGAGAGAGGAAAAAAGAGAAAGAGAAAGAGAGAGCTAGAGAAAGAAAGAGGTCATGAGAGAACCAGAAAGTAAAAAAAAAAAGAGAGTGTGGGAGAGGGAGAAAGAGAGAGAGTGGGTGTGTGTGGGAGAGACAGAGAGGGAGAGAGAGAAGAGAGAGAGAGAGAGGGGGAGAGATAGAGACAGAGAAATAGGAGTGACAAAGACAGAAATATAGACAAAGAGATTGCTTATCATGAATCGCATATAAGCAGCGAAAAAACCACGAACATAACCAACACAGTACACCATACATTTCAATCGAACCCTTATGAATAATAATAATAGAAAGCAACCAATCACTCGTCACGGACTTCATCAGCAGCTTTCATTTGAGTCAAGGTGCAAATTTTCACTTTACAACTTCGCCCGGATTCTGAAAACCGCTCAAACTTTTTTTGTTGTTATAGAAAGTTGCAGATTCTTAGTCTGTGTTGATTTGCAAATGAATGATTGATTCTCGCTGCCAGTAAGTTCCATTGCATTTTAACTCGGTAAATCATTGTTACAAGGGATTGAATTACCATTTCTGGTACATTTTTGTCTCTTGAATTTCTTATAAAATGTTTTTGTGAACATGCGATGTCTTAGAAATTAAGTCAGGAAGTCAGTGTGTCCATTAGTCATTTCGTAGTTTAATGTGAGTGGAAGAGGTTTGTACTGAGGATTTAGATTTTAAATGGATATAAATATCGGAAAGTAGATAGGTAGATAGATAGATAGATAGATAGATAGATAGATAGATAGATAGATAGATAGATAGATAGATAGATAGAAAGACAGACAGACAGACAGACAGACAGACAGACAGACAGACAGACAGACAGACAGACAGACAAACGGTAGTGGATAGATATGTAGGCTTGCTATTAGTGAATGTGTTTTTAAATAGATAGACTGAGTGAGTAATTATAATGGCGAAAATAAAAATGTTGATAATGAAAGATAGACAATTTAATCGATAAAGTGAAAAAAAAAATAATTAAAATCATATTGTCTAATTCATCATTATTATATTTTTGTCCGCTTTCATTCTTCAACAGAATAAGTACACAGTTGATAACGAGCAGGAAAGAACATTTTTGGAGAGACTAATTAAAGGAGATTTGTACAGAGTTTTAAATTACCGGCAGTTCTGGCTTTAATTACAAAGAAGGTGAGTTTTTGGATTGTCCGCAATATTTTTTGCCTGTGGGTGTCTGGTGTTTCGTGCTCAAGTGTGTTTTGAAAATTTCTTCACAACGACTGGTTGTTGTTGTAGTTATTGTTGCTGTTGTTGTTGTTGTTGTTGTTATGTTGTTATTGTAGTTCATTCTGCTTGTACCTTGGAGGGTTGGGCAGGAAGAAAGAGTTTTCGGTCCGCAGCCAGCTGGAAAGTCTGTCTTGGGATAATGCAGTTGTTCTCCAGAGCCTCTTTGACGCCATTTGTCCAAGTCTTCCTTAGTTTTCCTCTGGCCTATATCCAGAGAACCGCACGTTGTATGCACTGGGAATCTTGTCTTTGCGTCATACCGTGGGTCACCAGAGCTTCCTTGACGCCCCTGGTCCAAGTCTTCCTTGGTCTTCCTCTGGCAAGGTGCGGATTTTTTTCTCGTGGTCCGGTTTCGTTTGCGAGGTCGTTTTCCATTCTGGCCCGTCCGTTTCTTTCTTCTTTGGTGTGCTCAAGCAGTAAAAAGGACTGGTTATGATATGGACATTTTTTATATAGGCAAAATAAGAACTCTCGATTCACAACATTGGAAAGATTGTACTAAAATATACGACAAATTTTGAATTCCAAGAAAAATCATACCAAATCTCAAAATGATCCATGCTGACAGTTCCATTTTTTGCACAAGTGAGAAATTCAATTCAACTTGTATGTTTAGGTCTTTATTTTAGAAGGTTCGCTGCTCTTGGCATTTACACCCCATTTTACTTGTTTTTATATTTCTTGTCCTTGTTTCTTTGTGTTTTTGTGTTAGGGATTAGTCTTGTAGAATTTTCCCCTGGCACCGGCTTGTTCAGCTGTTCTTCTCGTCTTTTAACCGCCCAGCTGCCATGTATCTTTAACGTCCGCAACGTGCACATTGACCCTCCAAAGTTTTCGTCCTCATTCGAGAAGACCAGATGCTCGGTCCTACCTACCATAGGATCAGGGACAGGAATTTCTCTCTCCCCCCCCCCCCCCCAAAAAAACAAATTAAAAATTCCACCATGCCTGCACCAACCTAGGATCGAACTCAGTACCTTCGGCATGAGAAGCGAGCACCTGCCGCCCCGAGAACAACGTTTGACGTTAGTCTATAATTGAGAACTGAATATTGTGATAAAAAGTTAGAATAAATCAGAACCAAGAAACAGTTAGATAAGTGCCACAACGCATTTTATATAATCGTCAAAGTGTGCATTTGTTATACCTTTTCTACATCCTAAGAGACGTACAGTTTTACAGGAAATGGAGTCAGAACAAACAAGAACTAAGGTCGCTCTGGTTTCGTATTGCGAAAACAATGAAGCTACAGAGCAGGCCAGAATACAAAGACTAAAATACCCAAACTGGCAACAATATGACAGAATTTAATGCCTGCCGAGAATATTGTTCAGTGTTCCCATTCTTAACGTGTCGCCTAAACCCTCTCTGTGGTCGTAAATTACACAAAATTAATACACACACAAAAACAAGCAAAGAAAGATACAGAAGATCGTTTTTGCCCGATGCAATTCGCCCCTACAAGGTATCATAGCTGGATGTGTGCAACATTTTACTGAGGTTCCATTGCAATGTTAATTCGTGTAACAAACCTGTTATTGAGCTCTGATATGTTTCAGTAATGATGCACTAGAAGCCTGTGCCATGTGTGTGATCTTAAAGTCTTTATGGAAATGAATTTACCCTCATGGAATAATAAAGTGATTCTTATCTTGTCTTACTGTTTTTTATTTGCCCAATTTGCGGATTATTAGTCTAGTTCTATGCTCTAATGCAGCCTGTATGACGTGCAATCATATTTCACTTCTTCATACCAACTTCCAGGACGATCCGTTCAATAGTTTTTCAGTCTCTTCATTGCCAAAGCAAAACGGTTTTCTTGTATTCCTCTTATCATACAGATAATCAGTCTAACAAATACTTGTTATGGCAGTTTTCTTTAAACTTCAAATTCGAAGTACAACTTCGAATGCTAATTCGTTCTAAATAATAATCTGCATAGCATCTTCAGACAGAAGGAATAAAAAAATAAAAAAAGACAAATGGTTTATGAAATACCAATTGAGTCAGATTTGAAAAAAAACAACAACCACTGTCTTAGACCGTCAATAAACACAATAAAACTGGTCGATACAAAATCGATTTGCTTAGATTAGTTGACACTTGAAAAAATTAATTCTATAATTCTTTTAGACTGACATTCACACTGTAGCTTTGAGCAAATAAAGGGGCAGAAATGCACTAAAATGAATCACTCCGGCTGCTTTTTTTTTTTTTTTTTGATAATAAGATTTCTCTTTCATGTCAATCTCTCGCTTTTAGATGTCGCACTGTGTCGCAAACAATGAAGAAAAAAATGGGAATGCTCTTGTGAATTTAATTTAGCTAAATTGCCCAAACTTATAGTTACAGCACGTTTCCTTGCAAAAAAAAAAAAAAAAAGCAAAAAACACCATAATTATGTCATATTTAGAGTTGATTTTCGACCAGCAAAGTGCGAAGGAAGACGAAAAACAGAGACAGGGGAACAACGAGATTTCCTATCACCACTTTCCAATTCTTTTCCCACGAAAATGCGTTTCTTCTTTCTTTCTGATCAACAACATTTTTCAAAGTGCCTGTAGTTAAAGGCCGTAGTCTAATTACAAAACCCAATAGAGAAAATACTACCGATTTATGTTCCTATGCTAATTGCAAGCCTATGTAAAATACAATGTACCACCATCCAGCATCACTCCTAATACATACAAGCAACAAATTCAATTAATCAATCTCAATAATGGTAAGGTATAACTAATAAAGTCACCCTAGTAAAGGCCCTCTTGCATTTTTTTTTTTTTTTTTGGCTAGGGTTAAAGTATGGGGACGAGAAAATATTTGATATTTGATATTTTCTGGTGAGGGCTTGTGGGTTGCTCCACCCCGTGACCTGTATGGGGAGGGGACATAGCAGAGGATACTAATATTAACCATTAATTCAACATCTATCTTTCCCTCCTCACCTTCTTTCTCCCAATCTCTGTCTACCCAGTTTTTCAGACTAGCAGTCAACAAGAAGGCTATGAAAAACTAATCCATTTACTCTAACCAAGAGATAACCCTGATACAGAGACAATATTGTGTTTGACTTTGAGTTTGAGTTTCATATCGCACCTGATTGAATACGGCCAATTTCACGATCTATTTGAGTATTGAAAATTTTCTCTAATGGTTGGTGGTCAGAGCTTCATGAATTTTAATTTCATAAATAGAATTAAAAAGTTCCGTATAAATTTTGTCACAAAGGTCACATGCTTAAAAAAATTGTAGAGATCTGAAAAAGATTTCGTAAATTTGTATAAACGTTTTTAAATCGAGTTGTACATCTTAGCCTTTTTTTGGGAAGGACAAGACGAGATATGGGTCCATTCCAGGAAATAATTCTTTGATGGATCCACAGGCGTAGTGCTTTCTTCGAATGTGCATGAAATTTACACATTCAGTTAAAATATTAATATTGTTACTGATAATTGTCAATTGCATGCCATACAATCGGGGTGTGTGTGTAGGGGGGGGGGGGGGATCTTTCCCCCTGGTTGAAAAACGGTATGAGGTGGGTATGACCCAGACGGAGTCTACTAGGGCAAATCAAAATCGTGTTTTTTATGTAAAGTTAGGTTTCCAATAAAACATTGAGGTGGTCCATGTTAAATTCGATTCTTAGAAGCCAAGCCGTTGTAGTAGACATTCACCGTTTTAAAGAGTCGGATGAGAAAGTCTAAGTTAAGCGTAAGATAAGTAGACGAGTCGAACAAGGTCTACTACCGGGGGGGGGGGGGGGATTAAGAACAACACAAGAACGCCAAAATCTGGAGAAGGGACGGGTGAGGGAAAGTCCATTGACCGGCCGATTTAGTTATTTATTTTTGAAGAACTGGGTACTTCATCACGTTGGCATTTTGCTATGTATGCAAGCAGTCGTAGCATTATAATATTGTAGTGTTACAATTACCGTAAGTTACTCAAGACTCTCCTTCCCTAGGCCTAGATCTAATTCCTTCTTTCTGCTGTCAATAGTGTGTTGCTTTTCACGCGAACCTTCTCCTTCTAACCGTTCGCCTATTTACTTCCGGCGTTTGCCAGATTTATTGTTCATGTTCGGCCAAAACATTGGTCGCTACACAACCCCCCTCCCAGTGGAGTACATGATATGTTGTCAGATGCAGTCTTTTGTCTGTGTGACAGCACACCATGTACGAAGCGAAATAAGATTGAACCTCACAGGAACTTCTGCGGTAGTCGTGAAACACGACCTGACCGCGTTGTCGTCCTGTATGATGTGGGCGCAGCTGGCGATTTGGAAGACGCATTGTTTGAATGTTCAGCTGCTTTGTCTGCGGACAAAGGGTGTGCTGATGGAGGCTTCGGTTGCTCTATGAACGCTGGTTTGAGGCGGTCTATGGAAACTTTGTCTCTACGCCCTTTCATGTTGATTACAAAGTATTTGTCATGTGTTTGCAGGATTTCGTAAGGACCATCATATGGTCGTTGTAGGGGTGAGCGATGTGCATCATTGCGCACATACACAAATCCTGTTGTCGCCAAATTTCGAGGAATATAATTAGGTTGCCGTCCATGGAACGACGTGGATGCTGGCTGTACGGTTCGCATGCACTCCCGTAAGCGTTTTAGAAAAAGTGCATCTGGCTCATTCGTCTGATGTTGAAAGAATTCTCCCGGTAACTGTAGAGTTGTGCCAAAAACTAGCTCGGCTGGAGAACATCCAGGGTCTGTTCTCCACGAGGAACGGATGCCTAACAGTACAATAGGGAGCTCATCAAACCAATGTGGACCAATAGTCCGAGCCTTTAGAGCTGACTTGAGTTGGCGATGAAAGCGCTCTACGAGTCCGTTCGCTTGTGGATGGTAAGCTGTTGTATTGTGTGGGTCGATGCCAAGCAGTTTGTTGAACTCCCTCCACAGAGAAGAAGTGAATTGGGGTCCCCGGTCTGATGTAATTTCTTCAGGTACACCGAACTTAGCTATCCAGTGATGGAGAAGAGCAGAGACGCAAGTCGATGTTTGAGAGTCCCGTAAGGGAATGGCGTCTGGCCACTTCGTGAATCGGTCAATGATGGTCAGGAGGTATGTCATTCCTTGACTAGGGGGTAGAGGACCTACCAAGTCAATGTGTAGGCTTCTAAACCTGTCCGATGGAGGAGGACGTTTCAGCAACGGGGCTTGAGTGTGCCGATGGATCTTTGATGTCTGGCAGGCATGGCATTCTTGGCACCATTGACGGATATCTCTTTTCATCCCACGCCAGACAAATCTGTGGGAGATGGTTTGGGTTGTCGGCTTGACCCCGGGGTGAGAGAGGCCATGAAGCTGTTGAAATAGTGGCCGAGTCCAACTGCCTGGCAAAATGGGCCTTGGCTTTCCGAGTGACACATCACATAAAAGACTAGATGTGCCAAAATTGATGTCTTCCAGTTGAAGGCCTGTGTCAGACGTTCGGTATGAGTTCATCTCGCCTGAGGCTTGTTGATCCCTAGCAAGATCACTGAAACTGCCCACAACAACGCTGTTCACCTCAATCAAGTCCAAATCCCGAGAGGTCTTTGTCAGGGTGTCTTCGTCTGATTGATACATGACATCCGTGGTTGGGTGTATAGAGCCGATGCGAGACAGCACGTCCGCCACTACATTAAACTTTCCTTTAATATGCTGAATGTGTGATGTGAATTCTGCAATGTAGGAGAGTTGACGGGTCTGTCTGGGTGAACGATCCGACCGTGATTGTAGCGCCATAGTTAAAGGCTTGTGATCCGTGAATATGGTGAAAACGCGTCCTTCCAAAAAATGTCGAAAGTGCTTTATAGCGCCATACGCCGCAAGTAGCTCTCTGTCGAAAGCGCTGTACTTTTTCTCTGCCTCCGACAGCCTGCGAGAGAAAAATGCGAGGGGTACCCAGTGTTGGCCTTGGCGTTGTTCTAGTTGCGCTCCTATGGCCACCTCTGAAGCGTCAACGGTTACACTAGTGGCAGCCTCTGGATCTGGGTGATGCAGCAGTGTGGCTTCGCCGAGGGCATCTTTGGCCTTGTCAAACGCCCTTTGGCACTCATCCGTCCAGTGTAACTTTTTTCCTTTTCCACTAGCTTCAGCATGCAAAGGTGCCAAACGCGCCGCTATATGAGGTAGGAATCTATGGTAATAGTTGACCATACCTAAAAATCTTTGCAAAGCGGTTCGATCTGTTGGAGCACTGCAGTCTTGTAGGGCTGAGATACGGTCAGGTAATGGAAGTATCCCCTGAGCATTGACTCTGTGGCCGAGAAAATCCAGTTCCGTCACTCCGAACAGGCACTTAGATCTGTTTAAAACTAAACCATTGTCAGATAGGAGCTGGAAAACCTGCTGTAGGTGACAGAGGTGTTCATCCTCGGAGTGGCTGGCGACTAGGATATCATCGATGTATGCAAATGCGAAAGGGAGATCTCGCAATATACTGTCCATCAGACGTTAGAATGCTTGGGCGGCATTTTTCAACCCAAAAGGCATCTTTGTGAATTCCCAGAGGCCGAATGGTGTAATGATGGCTGTCTTGGCAATGGAAGAATCAGCCATCGGAATCTGGTTGTACCCCCTGATGAGGTCCACTTTAGAGAAAACTTTGCAACCCGCCAAATGGCCGTTGAAGTCCTGAATATGAGGCAACGGGTATCTGTCATCCACCGTCTGAGTGTTCAACTGCCTATAGTCCCCACAAGGTCTCCAGCTGCCATCCTGTTTTGGGACCATGTGTAGAGGTGATGACCAAGGTGGCTTTGATCGTCGAATTATGCCCATCTGCTCCATTTTGAGAAATTCGTCTTTTGCCACCTTGAGTTTCTGAGTGTCCAGTCTGCGAGCTCGTGCGTGTACTGGGGGTCCGCTTGTAGTAATGTGGTGCTCTACACCGTGTTTGTTTACGTCTGTTTTGAAACGTGGGATGGTGACCTCCGGAAAGTGCTGGATGAGGAGATCCGAATAAACACTGCGAGGGGATACAGACAAACCTGACAGGGAAAGGGGGCCGCCACTTTCCTTGAGGGTAATGAAGACGTTCTCTAAAGGCAGTAAGCGTCGCCCCTTCAGATCTATAACAATGTTATTGCTAGTGAAGAAATCTGCACCTAGTATTGGGCGAGTCACATCAGCAAGGGAGAACTTGTGTTTATAAACCTGGTCGTGTCCCCCCAAAGTCAATGAAAGCTGTCGCTGGCCCCATGTGTTAATGGATGTGCCATTTGCTGCTGACAGGGTTGAGGAAGCTCGTGTGCGCTTGCGGTCCAGCAAGGACGCCGGATAGACCGACACTTCTGCTCCTGTATCTACGAGGTAAGTTGTGCCAGTCGAACGGTCAGAAACAGAGAGCGTGTTGGGAGTGCTAAAAGTGCCAGCCGCTGCCACGCTTAACGGCCGGCTAAGCCGTTTCCCGCCGATGGGTTGCTTTGATGGGCTGGAACGAGAGAAGCGAATTTGCATCCAGGTTGACAACGGCGGGCCTCTGGTCCAAACTTGTCATGGTAGAAACATACACCAGATCTAGTAGTAGGCTGCTTCGATCTCGAGGAAGTTGGTTCCCTCTGTGGAAACCGAGATTTCTGACGCCGTGATCTGCCCGTATTGAGAGCCTCCACCGATGGAGACGCTTGCTCGTCGTATACGCTCGGATCAAGGTCCGAAGTAGTATGGATTTGCGAAATTCCCTGTTGACGAACCTCCCAAATGCTGTCCGCTGCTTCGGCTAAGGCATCGATATCAGTGATCTGACGTGCCGCAAGAATCGTACGCATGTCGTTCGGGAGGTTGGCAAGAAAGAGTGCTCTCTTCAATGTTTGCGGGTCATCATTTAAGGCACTGATGCGTCGTAGGAGGGCTGTAGGGCGTCTATCCCCCAAGCCATTGAGGTTCAATAGTTCTTGGTCCTTTTGGGCCTGAGATTTACCGAACACTTTGAGAAGGAGTTTTTTAATGGACCCATATTTATTGTCTGTGGGAGGATTGACAAGCAAGTGCTGAATCTCTTCAGCAGTGTCTGCGTTGAGCGTACTAACTACGTAGTCGTACTTTGTTTGGTCGGACGATATTCCTTTTGTCCCAAACTGGGCCTCGATACGAGCGAACCAGACCTCGGGTGACCTGGACCAGAAGTCTGGTAGTTTAAGAGAGGCGGCAGCGATTTCCGGAGCTTTCTCCATAGCGTGTCGAATGTCGGGGTCACCAATGTAGTGTTACAATTACCGTAAGTTACTCAAGACTCTCCTTCCCTAGGCCTAGATCTAATTCCTTCTTTCTGCTGTCAATAGTGTGTTGCTTTTCACGCGAACCTTCTCCTTCTAACCGTTCGCCTATTTACTTCTGGCGTTTGCCAGATTTATTGTTCATGTTCGGCCAAAACATTGGTCGCTACAATATCATGGCATATTCACGGGTTAGCCCTCTTCCATTGTGATACTTCAACACCATAATATCTATCTATTTCAGAAATAGTTGTGTACCCAGGCAGATACAGTCCTTGTCTTCACGTCGTCATCCAACAAAATCTGAACACCAAAGACCGAAGGCTCTCGCAGATTCCGGAACACAGTTGTCTGTTGTACTGGATCCAAGCTTTTTCTTTCGTAAACCAGTAAAGTAACTGCTCCCTTCTTGACGAAGAACGAGATCGGTCTTCATTTGGCCAACGTTACCTTGCCAAGTTTATTTATTCCCCTTTAATTTCCACATCAAACACAGCGTCAACAATGGTTTCCATGACTACAATGATGATTTTGAGTTGCCTGCTCCTGGCCACGGCGATTTCAAGTAAGTGTACACAACAAGTTTCTAGCCAAATTTAATTGTCCGACTAATTGGGTTGTGACGTCACGTCATTGAGTTTGAAGTAGACCTCACGGACCAGCCAACTTGTTGGATTTCATTGACACTCAATATCGTGACGTCACTATCCGACTAGTTGGGCGATCAAACTTGGCTAATGTGTGCCTGGGCTAAATATGACCCGATTGGTCAAATGGGCAATAAAGTTAGATTTTAGTCATATGAACACACATTTAACTCATCGAGACATCATCTCTCTTCCTGAAAAACACTTTGAGCATTCATGGAGGAGATGCCGAGGAGTCAGACAACAGAAACATCAGCTTTGACGGAACGCGACCTTAGTTCTTGTTTGTTTTATCTCCATTTTCCGAAGAAAAAAAACAACAAAACTGGAGACCTTTCAGTATGTAGAACGCACACTTTGAGGCTTATTTAAAATGCATTGTGGCACTTGTCAAGCTGCTCCACAGTTCCAATTTATTCAACCTACTTGTTATAATACTAAAGATGCAAACGTTTAACGTAGAAATTTTCAGTTGTACAAAAAGTGGAGTTGGAACAAACAAGAACTAAGGTCGCAAGAAAGCACCCTTGACTGAGAAAAGTGCCATGCCCATGCCTGGTGAGGTCTGTGTTTTTGGAGGATCTCTGCCTTTAGCATTTGCACCTGAAGATATCGCCAGGTGGCTGTTGGAGCCTAGTTAAACGTAAAATCAAAACTTTACCGGAGAAGGAAAAGATGATTTTTAATAGTTTTCATTATTGAGAGCTGTAACTTGGTGTGTAACCCACATTCTTGACCAGTAGCTGTGCCGTCCATTGCATTTTGACGATAGTCCCATATTCATTACGCAACCAGAGTTTACGAGGTTATACCGGGCAGAAGACGCTACGTTCTGTCTACTGTCTTGCTTTTCCCTAGCACCGGCGTCGTGTCGGACGTGTTTTCTACAACGTAAAACTCAAACCGTAACTGGAAAGCGTGCTTACGCTTCACGGACCCGCCCCCCCCTCCCCCACCATCTTTTGCCCCCTTCCGTGTACGCTTTTCATGTGCTGTGGCCCCCACCCCACCCCTGTGTGTAAATAATATCTTGAAGAACTACCCAGAAAGAGTAATGAGTCTCTTATGTCGCTTTGACTGTTAGAATCCTCCCGAACGTATTAATCTTCATTAGCGGAACATATGTGTACAGGAAATTAATACAAAACGGATTCTTAACATGTAAAACTGTCTTTTTGTTCAACATTTGCATCAAAACCAGTGAATAGAATTGGTGATTCTGGCATCCACTTGGAAATGAGATGAAAGCTATTGTGGGATGAAAGGTTTGGCTGTCCAGTTGACTTTCTTGCATAGTGCTTCGTCTCCTAACAATCTGGGGGTATTTGTGATAGAGTGGCATCTATCTATCTATCTATCTATCTATCTATCTATCTATCTATCTATCTATCTATCTATCTATCTATCTATCTATCTATCTATCTATCTAGCTATCTAGCTATCTAGCTAGCTATCTATCTATCTATCTATCTATCTATCTATCTATCTATCTATCTATCTACCTATCTATCCATCTATCTATCTATCTATCCGCCGTCTGTCTGTCCGTCTGTCTGTCTGTCTGTCTGTCTGTCTGTCTGTCGATCTATCTATTTATCTATCTATCTATCTCTCTATCTATCTATCTATCTATCTATCTATCTATCTATCTATCTATCTATCTATCTATCTATCTATCTATCTATCTATCTATCTATCTATCTATCTATCTATCTATCTATCTATCTATCTATCTATCTATCTATCTATGTCTTTCACTCTTTATGCACATGGGTATCTCTAACGCACGGTTTCAAATTGTACCGCGCACACGGCCTTTTCTCCTTCGATGTTTAATTTGCAATATTCATTTATCATCTGGCTGTTGACAGATATTATTCATTATTTTTTTTTTAAAAAGTAATATATTCAAGAAATTAGAAGCAAGCAAGCAAATAGCCGAACTTTAAATGCTCAAGGCTCAGTGGCTTTTTTTTTTCTTCTACGGCGTGAGCATGTGACAGGAACTCAAATCCAGAATACTGTTCACTTTTCTCCCGTTCTTTAAACATCAGTAGTTGCCTAAACATATGAGCACTCGCCACAGGAAAGTGAAGTTCCAGCTGAGACATAGGTATGAAAAGGCTCAATTTGCCAAATTCCGTCCGTCGACTTGGGCGCGTATCATCCATGTCAACAATGCAACAACTCCCACTACACCCCTTCATAATAGAACCAAAAAGACTAATATCACACTGTAGGGTAGTACTCACAGTATTTATTCGCGCGAAAGTTGTGAACATATGTGAGTGTGCATGAGAAAACCCGGTATAAGTCGGTAACATGACATTTTGAGTTCTGTACATGTAATAAAAGACAAGACATTTCTGATAAATTGAAGACAATGACCCCCCCTAAAACAAGATTTTGAGAAAACGGCATTTAATCGTATTAGCGGCCATAGCTAATTGACCAAGTAATATTGGAGTGATTGCTGTTAGGAGACCGTAGTCTAATAACTAAGCAGTTATAGAGATCATAGTGACTAGTGTTCACTGCTCATCTACAGTTTACCCTGTAACATGCCACGGTCCCCTAGCAACAGCCGAGTCGGACGTTTTTGGATCTTGTTAGGAGGCCGTAGTCTAATTACAAAGCCGTTATAGAGATCATAGTGAGTAGTGTTCACTGCTCGTCTACAGTTTACCCTGTAACATGCCACGGTCCCCTAAACAACAGCCAAGTTGGAGGTTTGTGTCGGACCCATTATTTTCACTTCAAAGCCGTTTTTCTCAAAATCAGCTCTGCCGACTTATACCGGGTTTTCTCATGCACACTCACATATGTGAGTGTGCATGAGAAAACCCGGTATAAGACATATGTGAGTGTGCATGAGAAAACCCGGTATAAGTCATATGTGAGTGTGCATGAGAAAACCCGGTATAAGTCGGCAGAGCTGATTTTGAGAAAAACGGCTTTGAAGTGAAAATATGGGTCCGACACAAACCTACAACTTGGCTGTTGTTTAGGGGACCGTGGCATGTTACAGGGTAAACTGTAGACGAGCAGTGAACACTACTCACTATGATCTATATAACGGCTTTGTAATTAGACTACGGCCTCCTAACAAGATCCAAAAACGTCCGACTCGGCTGTTGCTAGGGGACCGTGGCATGTTACAGGGTAAACTGTAGATGAGCAGTGAACACTACTCACTATGATCTCTATAACTGCTTAGTTATTAGACTACGGTCTCCTAACAGCAATCACTCCAATATTACTTGGTCAATTAGCTATGGCCACTAATACGATTAAATACCGTTTTCTCAAAATCTTGTTTTAGGGGGGTCATTGTCTTCAATTTATCAGAAATGTCTTGTCCTATATTATATGTACAGAACTCAAAATGTCATGTTGCCGACTTATACCGGGTTTTCTCATGCACACTCACATATTATAGTGAAAGAAGGAATGGTCCGTGTCGGATTCCTGTGTCTCAGGTTCCAGGTTCAAATCCTGTAATGGGTGAGGTTAGAATTAAATAAATAAACAAAAAACAAAAATCATTCAAATAAATAATGGGCAACCTTGGTTCTTGTTTGTTCTATCTCCATTTTCTAAAAAAAAAAAAGCAAACAAGCATACAAAAACGGAGATCTTTTAGTATATAGAAGAAATATAACAAATAAATTACCCTTTGGCAATACTTTAAAATGCATTATGACATTTATCAAGCTGTTTCACAGTTCCAATTTATCCTAACTCCTTATATCGTAATACTAGAGCCCCAATCGCCTAACATCGAATTCCTCAGTTTGCAAAATGTGGAGTTGGAACAAACAAGAAGTAAGGCCACGAAATAAATTATGCACTTTTCACAAATCTGCCGAAAAATGGGGCCCCTCGATAAATAATAATAATATAATAATAATAATAATAATAATACTTAGAATTTGAAACTCTGAAATATTAAGGTAAAGAAAGAACAAAGGAAAGCAAAATACAAAAAAAAAAAAAAAGAAAGTCTAACCAAGTTTGCCCAGCTGTTCAAACACTGTTGAGTATTCCTACTTGTGAGCCCACACTGCTCTTCATTTCCCGTTAGCAACTAGGCTGTTCGATTCCCGGTAGGTGCAGGCATGTTGGATTTTTTTTTGGGGGTGGGGGAAATCATGTCTCTGATCCTATGGTAGGTATGATAAAGCACCTCAGATAAGGATGAAAAACTCGGAGGGCCCATGTGCACATTGCGAGCGTTAAAGATACCTTGGCAGTAAAAAGTCGAGAAGAGAAGGCCGTTGCCTGAGCAAAATTCTAAAAAAAACTAATCCCTGCCACAAAAACACACAGAAGAAAGAACAAGAAAAAAAAAAAAGAAATAAGAAAAGTGAGGTGTAAATGGCAATGGCAGCGAAAGGTCCTAACCCTGGAGACCCAATCACTCTACACAATTACCTTAAAATACACTCAGAAATTAAGATTTCTATGAAAAATCCCTACGCCCTATTCTGAAGTTCTTCCCCCAACCAAAACATTGCAACGCTCTACCGCATGTGCCCCGCTCTGAGAAACTCTGACCGACACAAGCAACCACCAATGACACGTGCTAGAACATAAAACTTATATAAACGATTACACGTATATTTAATTGCGTATGATTGTAATGAATTAAGTTTCCCAGATGTGTGAAATTGGTAAAAGGTGTAAAAACAGACAACATCGGCACCTTTTTTTTTTTTTAACATGACGAATCACGCTTTTGTGTGTGTGTGTGTGTGTGTGTACGAAGATTAAAATGCGAAGCATTGCCGTCTCATATCGTCAATAACCATCAGTTAACACAATTTTCACGATTCCGCGAGGCGGTTTGAGAGAAAAAGGAAGAGACAAAGAGAAAGAGACAGACAGACGAAAGAGAGACAGAGAAAGAAAGAAACAGAGAGAAAGAAAAAGAGAGGGAAAGGAAGAGAAAGAAAGAGCGAGAGATAGAAGCAGGGTTGGGGGAGAAGAAAGAGAAAGACGGAGAGAGTAATTACTTATCAGTGCATTTCCACACCTTCTTTTCCGGACATTCTGTTTACAACAAGATAAGATAGGAATCTCTATCTATCTATCTATCTATCTATCTATCTATCTATCTATCTATCTATCTATCTATCTATCTATCTATCTATCTATCTATCTATCTATCTATCTATCTATCTATCTATCTATCTATCTATCTATCTATCTATCTATCTATCTATCTATCTATCTATCTATCTACCTACCTATCTATCTATCTATCTATGGTAGGTATGATAAAGCCTTCTATCTATCTATCTATCTATCTATAACTCTGAAATATTAAGGTAAAGAAAGAAAGAAGGAAATCAGAATGCAAAAAAAAAAGAAGAAAAAGTCGAACCAACTTTGCCCAGCTGTTCCAACACTGTTGAGTATTCCTGCTTGAGTGCCCACACTGCCCTTCTCATGTAATCACAAGGAGAAACATGAAACTGTTCAATGTCCAACACTGACGTCCAGCTGGTCATTTGGTTGACACAAGGAGAGATAGAGTGGTCAGTTGAAGAGATTTTCGGACCCTTCAGATAGATGAATAATGAATGTGATGGCGTAGCTCACATGTAGAAGTACAATCCAATACAGGGCTTTCACCTGAAGAGTATTTGTGTATATTTACTCCGTACCTTTGTTCTGTGATTCTGACATGGACCCATTTATAAGGCACGTCGACTGGCTATTTTTTTTTTTTTTTTGGGCACTTGCTGGGTTGAGATCTTTGTTCTTAGGGGGCCTCAGTGCAAGACGGTACTGACCTCTCCCAAAGTACGCTTTGTACACATTCGGCTTCACCTTCCTCCTCCTCCTCCCCCTCCCCCCTTCTTAAAAATTGCCTCAAACGAACTAGGTTGATAAGCCCCATTGGGTTAGGCTAGTTCATGCTGAGGAAACTTCATTTTATAGTTTTTGAAACAGTTATTTAGGCATTTTCCCTTTTTCTTTGCCCTTCATTGTATCGTTTTGGTATTATTTCTTAAAAGGGGCTTTGTTATCTTTTTCTTTTTGCCAATGTCTGACTTTGCTTTAAGCCTTGCTGAGACCCATAGTTTTTCTGTGTATAATATAACATTTTGTCATGTAGGTTGTAGTGTTGTGCAATTAAAAAAAGGGCAGGGGGCGGGGAAAGGGGGGGGGGGGCAGAAGGACGAAAATTGCACCACCATGAAATTACTCCTGCTACTTTATTATTTTATAATCGTGAAAAGATTCTACACGACTGAATCCGAGTTAATTACCAAATGGGTCTGTCTGGTCTGTATAAGTAATGAGACTGAAGTGTTTCTGTAGGAATTATTTCAGTTTAACTAACATCATTCCATAAAACAATATAAAGGCACGATGCAGCACTCGGACTGCGGTAAAACTTTATTTGAAGGACTGTGAAAACATTCATCTAGATGATTAACTTTCCGGGGGGGGGGGGGCGCTCCTCCCAACTCTCCCCCATTTATCTTTCTAGGCGGCACCAGTACTTTTTCAGTGTCACGAATCCCGACTCCGACACCATAACTTCTCGTTGGGGCCGACACCGACACCCACTCCAATAACGACACAGGTCTCTGCTGAATGGTTCCGACACTGGTGTCGACACTGACCTCAAGGAAGTGACGTCAAGATTCCATCACTTTCCTAGTGTTGATTCGAGACCCGACGCCCGGTACTGACCCTGAGAATTTGCGTGATGCAAAGTTGAACAGCCAAACTTTAATTTGCTGTCTCCTGTGAGATGCAGGTCACTGGTACGGTGCTGTAATGTCGGGGGGGGGGGGGGGAGGGGGGGGGTACGCCGAATGAATTCTCTAAAATAATAAATATTTAAAATCTTTGTAATGTAATGTTTACGTGTTTTATTACTATTAAATGGAAATTATTTTTGTATTTGTATTTGTGTTTGTATACTTCTTTAATCCCATTCGGGAAACTTGCCTCTGTGCCATTGCAGCCCAGTTATAACTGGAGCAGGCACGTCGTCGCCACAGTGGTCGGCGTTTTTTTTTTTTTTAGGGGGAGGGAGGGAACGGTAGGGATGAATTTTATATAATTTTGCCTGGACAGCGGCCTGTTCGGCCTGCTTTTTACGATTTCCAACTGCCAAGGTATCTTTAACGTGCGCACGTGCACACGGGCCCTCCGAATTTTTTCGTCCTTATCCGAGAAGACTAGGTACTCGATCCTACCACCCCCCCCCCCCCAATAGGATCAGGGACACGAAAATATGAGAAAAACCCCAAACTTCCAACATGCCTGTACCGGCCGGGTTTTGAACCCGGGACCCTTGGCATGAGAGGCGAGCACCTTGCCTCTAGACCACCTTAAAAAGTGATAATGAAAAGGAAAACTATAAAGCCGCCGCAGCGTCGGCACTAGTGCCGCTACAGGTACCAGGCTCTGGTGTCGGGTTCCCAAGGTGAAGGTCACTACCTAAGAAGTCAACACAGGTGTCGGAACCGTGCCCAGTACTACCTCCACTCGCATAAGGAACCTTGAGTCACGCCCTTTTATATCTATATTTTTGTAAACATATTTAATTGCCCCGTAAGGATTTCTGAATAAAATTATAATGTCGGGTACTTTTCACATTGTTGTATGCCCATTTTTGCCTTATCGAGAAAATGATGATTTACAAGCAAAAGGGCCAAAACGCGTACAACGTTACGTCACAAACACATATCTCGAAGTTTTTAACCGAATGGAATGACACTTGCAGATAATGAAATCAGGAGTGAGATAACCATTTCATGACAAAACCTCATAATCGGCAAAAAGTCGCATACAACATGGCAAATGCCCCTTGATAAAATATAATTTTTTAAAATGATTATAATAATAATAATTATTATTTTTTTTTTAGTATTGTAGTGTCATTGGACCATCATTGCATGGCGTCAAATTGATTTTTTTTTCTAATCTAGAAATATTCCTCACGTTCCTGGGAATGTTCAGCTTTAGTGTGAGACTGCTCTGGATATCAGCACGTGCATTGTTGGTACACATACATGTGATCTGGTCACTCTAGCGATTGTGTTTGTTCTGTTAGATTTTTTTCTCTCTTTCTCTCTCTTTCGCGTTCTCTCATGTTCTTTCTACATTTGTTCTCCCTCCATCTGTCTCCCTCTGTCTTCCTTTCTTTCTCTCTCTCTTTCTCTCTCTCTCTCTCTCTCTCTCTCCCTCCCACTCTATCTATCTATCTCGTTCACCCTCATTCTCTGTCTGTCCCTTTCTCTCTTTCTTTCCCTCCGTGTCTCTTTCTCCCACATTCTCATTCCTTCATTCTCTCCACCCTCTCGGTCTCTCTCTTATTCTTGATCTCTTTCGCTCTCTCTCTCTCTCTCTCTCTCTCTTTCTCTCTCTCCCTCTCTCTCTCTCTCTCTCTCACTCTCTTTTTCTCCTCCCTCCCGATATGTCTTTCCTCTGGCCTACTCTGCTCACCCTCCCGATAGCTAAGCTCAACACTGGACATCCTTTTGTTTTTTCGTCTTTACTCTAGTCTCACTATCCTCTTCTTGTTTTTTCCTCTCATATTTTTATGAAACTTTATATTTCTTTCTTCATCTTACCATTCTCCACATTTTTTATCGTCATCACCATCATTAATAACATCATGGTCAACTTCTCCAAAGTCTCTCAAACGTGTCTCACTTCGATTTCCTGTCCCACCTTCACAGTATTATTACAGTATCGATATGACCCCATCAATGCTGGTAGCCCGTCAAGTAGTCTAGCTCGTCACAGACAGTATTGATAAGGATGGCGATAATTATTATTGCAGCTGGTGTGGCCTGACATTGAGACCCACAACGCGTCTTGTCCTTTCTGAAAGAGGCTTAGATGTAAAACTCGATTTAACAACATTTTTACTAATTTACAAAACTCTTTCCAGATGTATACAAAACTTTTGAGAACTACATCAATGTAATAGTTACTACGGAACTGTTTAATTCTATTTGTGAACTCTGGAAGCCCTGAATACCAAACATGAATAAAATACCCTAATAGACCGGGAAAGGTGTATTGTGGCCGTTCTCGTGCCGACGGGTGGTCAAAACCCAAACTAAAACTCAAAACGCACAGCGCGTCATTGATGAAAGCGTGTGATGTTCCACACCAGAGTAAAATCCACAGCCAGCCGATATATTGTCAGACCTTCCAGTGTCATCAGACACCTAGGCTGTGGTTAGCTCTTTATTTCCTCAGGTTCCCTGCTCTTGGCATTTACACCTCGCTTTTCTTGTTTTTAGCTTTCTTGTTCTAGTTTCTGTGTGTTTTTTTTTTTGTTGTAGGCATCAGTGTTTTAGAATTTTGCCCGGGCAGCGGCCTTGTTCGGCCTGCTTTTCTTCTTAAATCCTGATTTTGCCACTTGAGCTAAATGTTATATTTGTTCTTATACTAGCTGAGTTGCCCGGCCCTGCCCGAGATAAATCGATTTATTAGTTTCAGTTCTGGGTGATTATTATGGACCTGTTTCATTTTGCCTGTTCCTGTAGCTGTATTTTATTTTTGTTTGTTTGTTAGTAGATACGTTTTACTGCTCTCCCTTTGCGCGTTGACATCCTGCGCATCCCGCCAGCATCCGTCAAGTCAAAATTGGGCAAAAAGAAAAGGTTGTATGTTGCAAATGGCAATGATTTGCGCACGGGTTAGTTTGTTTGTTAGTGAACACATCGCAGGAAGTGATAACTTCATGTGTAGTCGGAAGTGGGCTATTATTAGAAACATACATCAATATCTTATTGATCGTAAATTTCGGATCAAACGCTCTCGTGAATTTAGTCTTTAATTATAACCGCCTTTACCGATTAACTCAGAAATAACAAACAATGTTCGCTATCCCATAATTCTTTGTGCCAAATTTCAGGTCGGTGCGTTGTGTAGTTTCCGTGTCCATAGGACTATTAGGGGTTTTGTTGTAGCTTTATTATATAGATACATATAAATTTACTTTTCCTGGCTTTAAGAGCGTTGTTTGAAAACTGAGTAAGTCAAATTATGCCAGATTTATGGCCCTTTTCAGGTAGTCGTTCAAAATTAGATGTAAGTCGCGGGGTAAGTGTTCATCTGGAACATCCTATGCCCTGTCTTTATCCGACGGACATGATGGGACATAGCAAGTTTTAACTGGACACCTACTCTGCCCCCTTACACTAGTTACACTAGTCTGAAAGGGGCCATAACTTTGGAAAATTTGACTTATCCAGTTTCGGAAAAACGCACTTCAATTATTTCAGGTAATTTAACCTCTGCATCTCTCTCTCTCTCTTTTTTTTAAAATTGTGTTTTTGGTTAATTCGATTGGTTTGGGCAGTTTTTTTTTTCTATTTTTTTGTAAAATCTGCTCTTCTTTAGTGCTTAGGTCGTCATTTCTTCCTGTTTTGTTTCTCTTTTCAATTATTTCTAATTGTGTTGTCTCTTTGGTTTTATTTTTTCTAAAAATTCTTTTGATCAAACTGTCTAGTTTTCAACTCTTCGTCTGAAGTTTGTTAATTGTTATCATTTAAAAAAAAAAATTTATCTAGTCAGAAATTTACTTACCGCTTTTATATTTTCTTTTATTTACCTAACTTTCGTTAGCTTTTATTCGTTATAAAATATTTCTTATTTTACCAGTGGCAAATTTAATCCATGTTTTTATTTTTGAATATTTTCAAAAGCCACCCACATTTTTGCTTGTTTCGTTTTATTTTTTCGGCTCGTCCAAATTCAACTTTTACATTCGTTCAGTTGACATCTCGTAATTAAGTTCCTCTGCCATGACTGCGACAAGCTCCTGTCTCTTAGTAACGTATGTTTATGAATATGTCACCTGACTTCAGCCTCCTGGCAACGGATGGATAGGTCAATGGCATGATATGATAGTTTATAAGCGGGATGGGAAGCGCAGGGAAAGAGAATAACAATCATCAACGTGTAGGCTTCGCGGAACCCGAGGATTCCACTTGCCTTCTTCCAAAGCTCCGCGAAGATTACACAGCATTGCTGCGCCACGCGAGACAATTAATTTTCTTTTTTTTTTTCACAATTGTAATAATTACAGTAAAAAACTAATCAAAACGGAAAAATTAATATTTGAATAGTTTCAGATTTCTCCCACTCTGTCTCTCTTTCGGCCCCTGCCTTCAGCTATCTATCTATTTATCTATCTATCTATCTATCTATCTATCTATCTATCTATCTATCTATCTATCTATCTATCTATCTATCTATCTATCTATCTATCAATCTATCTATCTATCTATCTATCTATCTGTCTGTCTGTCTGTCTGTCTGTCTGTCTGTCTGTCTGTCTGTCTGTCTGTCTGTCTATCTATCTATCTATCTATCTATCTATCTATCTATCTATCTATCTATCAATCTATCTATCTATCTATCTATCTATCTATCTATCTATCTATCTATCTATCTATCTATCTATCTATCTATCTATCTATCTATCTATCTCTATCTATCTATTTATCTGTTCATCTACCCCCCCCCCCCCTTTGGCGGGGGACACGTCAATCTAGACTCCTCGGATAAGGATGAAAAACTCGGATGGCCTATGTCCACGTTTCGCTCGTTAAAGATACCTTGGCAGTTGGAAATCAAGAAGAGCAGGCCAAACAAGGTCGTTGCCTGGCAAAATTAGAAGAAAAAAAAACAACCTTACCACAAAAACATACTAAACATTACCAAGAAAACTAAAAACAAGAAAGGTGATGTGTAAATGCCAAGAGCACGAACCTCTATCTATCCCAATCTCCAGCCCCCTCTCTCCCCCGTCTTTCTTTCTCTCTGTGTGTCTCTTTCTCTCTCTCATTTCATCTCTCTCTCATTCGGTCTCTCTTCCTCTCTTCCTCTCTTCGTCTCTCTCCTTCTCTCAATCTCTTATTCTCTCTTTCTCTCGTTCTTTACCTCCCTCTGTCTTCCTCATTCTCTCTCTAGATACTCCAAAGTGATAGCGAAGAGGTTATTATTTTCTAACACTGATCAACACATAACACAAAACTGTGAACACGCGAGAACATACAACAACCAAGAATTTCCGTAAGCTTCATTAACTAGAAACTATACTGATATTTCGCCAGGTGTCAACATTTCTAAATCATGTTAATAAACTAACATACACACTCACGAACACCCACGAGAGACACCCAGATCTTGCTGGCAGGTGCGAATTCTAATTGCAGACCGTGTCACTCACCTTTCTGTTGACGACTGACACATTCCTGACAATATTAGAAGAAGTTTCCTCTGACGAGGTGTTCAGATTAATCGTCTCTGTAAAATGACAAGGTTATAACCCCCCTCCCCCCCCCCCCCCCCGTTTGGCGGGGGACACGTCAATCTAGACTCCTCGGATAAGGATGAAAAACTCGGATGGCCTATGTCCACGTTTCGCTCGTTAAAGATACCTTGGCAGTTGGAAATCAAGAAGAGCAGGCCAAACAAGGTCGTTGCCTGGCAAAATTAGAAGAAAAAAAAACAACCTTACCACAAAAACATACTAAACATTACCAAGAAAACTAAAAACAAGAAAGGTGATGTGTAAATGCCAAGAGCACGAACCTCCTAAAATGAAGTCCTAAGACAAATAAACAACCCTCTGTTTGGCTGAACTGAGTAAAACATTGCCTTCTACACTGTGTATCAAAGTATCAAGTGGATTCCGTGTGTAAGTTGTAAGTATTAGAAAAAAAAAAAAGTCGTATCATCAAAACCAATGAGCAAATGCAATTTCAATCATCATTTTCTCAAAAGTTGATGGAAAGGAGTTAGAACCTTATCCGTCTAAGGGCCCATAATCTCAAAGGTTTCTCCTGGACCAGGTCATTAATTGAACCTGGCGGACAAACTCATCCAGTAAGTGGTTGGTGGATGCCTCTGGTAGAGTCTCCTTCTGTCTTGATATCAGTCTTCTCTATTCTGCCTATCGTTTGCTTCTTCCTAGCTCAGTGTGGTGGTTATCCTCTCGACGTGCTTCATGCAAAGGCAGAATCAAACCCAAGACCCCAGTACAGCCTGATTCTATCCTATCATTCTACTATATTCTGTCTATCATCTTGCTTCTTCCTAGCATAATATGGCCGTCACCGTGTCGACGTGCCCTCTCCAAACCCAGACTGAAACTTAAAATTATGGTCAGGTCTCCATCTCCCCTATCATTTTGTTACATTCTTTCTATCGTCTTGCTTTTTCCTTGCACAATGTGACGGTTATCATCAAATCTAAAATTTATAGATTAACATTTATCCCTATCACACTCCTAACCCAACCACCAACAAAAATGCATTATTTATTATTAAGTATATATTGATATTTATTCAAATATTATTATAATATTTTTTAATACAGGTGTGAGTTGTGAACTGCGCCTAACAGGCTGCATTACAATTTGCTCTGAGATAGAGAGAGGTAGAGAGAGTGTGAGAGAGGGAGAGAAAAAGAAAGACAGAGAGAGAGAGACAGAGAGAGAGATGCAAATCGAGAGAACAAGATTTTCTGTAAAGCGAACTTGTTTGGATTAGGCACTATAAATAATGTAATGATCTCCATTGTTATTATTATATTATTATTATCTCGACGTGCTTTCTCAAAATGCAAACTCAAAACCCAAACAAACTCATTCCAGCAATCAAACGTCATTTCAATGTGGGTGGGTCTGGTACAGTCTCATTCTGTCTTATCATTCTTCCAAATTTTTCTCAAACGTCTTGCTTTGTCCTAGTACAGTTTAGCCGTTATCATATCGACGTGATTTCTTCAAACTCAAGCAAACTCATCAGCAATCAAACGACATTTCAAGGAAAGCGCCGAACGCCTCTTTGTCTGCTGTCGCTATTTTTGGACTTAAACTTCGAAGCACCCGGGTCGCTACTCGAGAGACGTAATGGTGGATCAAAATATTAATATATAGGACCAGATGAATATTTTTGGTTTGTCTTGACCATCCGGTCAAAAGAATCACCCTGAAAACGGATACTGACCACCTCTTAAAAGGACATTGACCATTTGGCCAGGGGAATCACCCTGCAACAGGACACTGACCAGCACCTGGCTAGTGAAATCACCCTTAAAATAACATTGACCATCTGATCAAAGTAATCACCCCGGGTAAATCACTGTGAAGTTGATAAGAAATCAATTTTTCTCCAGGTGACAGAAATGAAAAACGTGATTCCTCTGGTCAAGTCGATTAGCGCGGTTTTTGACAATGAGCTTGATCGACATCGATTTTCTGGAAAATTTGGCAATGTTTTCCACATTTCAAATTTGAGGCCACACATAAAGTGCGTACGCTCAGAGAATACGCTAAGGGAAGTGGGGAGGTGGGGCGCGACCCCATCAGTTTAGTAGTGTACTTGGGGTGGGGAGGGTGACCCCACCATATGAGTGGTGCACAATTAAGGGGGAGTGAGGGGAGGGGGGAATTTTTGGAGAGGGTAAGCGCGCTTTTCATTTATTACACACCAAATCTCACGCAACTGATTTTTTGTTAGTTAAACAAGTAATCCTGGTTTTGAGATTCTTTCCTTGCACTTTTTTTTTGAAAAAACAAAGCCAATTGTTAAACAATTTTTCTACAGCACTAAACTGTACAAAAGACTACAAAATGTTTAATATATTTACTGAAATGCACGGAATAACGTTTGCCAAGTATTCACAGGTCATTTTCCTCTCCAAAATCAACACATATTTTAGTATTTCGTGCCATTATGTACAGTAGAAACACTGTTGTTCTCGTTGTGAGGTTTGTTGATTTTGGTACTGTTTTTGTTGTTCTATGGTTAGTCTAATTATCATTTGAAACAAAACTCAAAGAAGCGGTTTATACCACAGACTAATAAATTAACCAGATTGGAAACACGAGCTTCGGGCTGGGTCGTTTTTTACGGAAATTCCAGAGCGGCGACTGTATAACCAACATGGCCGCCGCTCGGGAAATTCCGATTCTAGTATTATCTGCAGTAGAAATTTCTTTTTATTTGTCAAGATTGGTTATACACGTATTAATTTCTTGGTGCGGAACCAAACTTCCGCGTTGAGTAGGCGCGTCAAAATGGTATCATTCAAAATTGTAGCTATGCTGAAGCCTCGGTCGTTACCGTAAACCTGAAATGGCGGATAGTTCATGACCTTTCGCTGTTTTGTGACGTCAAACAATGGGATCATTCAGTCTTGGGATTTTATTAGTCTGTGGTTTATACGTACATTTTTTTTTTAGATATAAAGCAAGCTCAAAAGGCAAAATCAAAACCAGGCTAGATCTAACAAATAATAAATCAGTTCCATAAGATTTAATATGAAATATAAGCCAATGCAAACTTTCTAGCAAATTTAAAGAACAATTTTTGAGAAAATCTATCTATCTATCTATCTATCTATCTATCTATCTATCTATCTATCTATCTATCTATCTATCTATCTATCTATCTATCTATCTATTTATCTATCTATCTATCTATCTATCTATCTATCTATCTATCTATCTATCTATCTATCTATCTATCTATCTCTCTATCTATCTATCTATCTATCTGTCTGTCTGTCTGTCTGTCTGTCTGTCTATCTATCTATCTATCTATCTATCTATCTATCTATTAGTCTGTGTGTCAGTCTTTCTATCATAATTTATTTATCCGTCTGTCTTAATGAAAAATAACAGCAGAGCAAAATTAAATATCTTATTCCTGTGTCTCATCCACAGATTTGACTGGAAAACAATGAGTTTCGTTTGAGCACAAAATAAATTAGTTGGTTACTTCGATTTACGTCATCAGAAATTGCGATATAACTCGTCATTCAATGCTCAACATTTTTTTTTTAAATGCCAGCAATTAAAAAGTTCTCAGCAAGCCCAAGTGCAATGACGTCAAGCTTTACAGTTGAAGGAAAAAACATAGTAATTGCTGCTCTAGCATTGAAATCAGTACAACAATTGAGCGATTTTTCTGTACTTAAAACTTCAACCTGAAGAATGTTGCTAGGGGTGCGTATTGTAACTACAAAGCCTAATAGAGAAAATACTGAGTTGTTTTCAACATTCAGCAATGGCTTGTAATGTAGGATACCACGCTTCCCTAACAACAGTCTCAACGGGAACCGTACAATGTATTGGGAGGAATGCCCTTTAAGAATAACTTTTTTTGTGTAGTTGTTTTTAATTCTACAACTTGAGCAGTCAAAGAAATCCAGCTTTCTCTCTCTTTCAGATCGATTTGAGAATTGTTTTTTTTAGTTTACAAGTGTCAGTCATGGAGAGTTAATTCGCGTGAGTGGGCAGGGCACGGCTACGTCACGCAATTGTCTGGGGGATATTCACACGGTTTTATTTGGCGTGTCAAACAACATAATTTATCTGAAGTCAAATCTGTCTTAGCTTTTTTGTGTGTTGTTTACTTTTACTTTGAATGGTAGTGACTTAACTGATAACCATTGGTTCAGGCCAGACTCGGGAGGCGGGGGAGGGCCAGGCGAGGGGGGTGGGGGGGGGGGGGAGTCAGGTGGGCCAGTTGCCATGTTGCGATCTTAGCTCTTGGTTGTTCCATCTTCATTTTCTGAAAAACTGGAGATCTTTTATAATAATGTAGAAGAGGTATAAAAAATGCATTATTTTGACACTTGCTTAAAATCCTTGTGGCACTTACCAAGCTATTGCACAGTTCCGATTTATTCTAACTCTTTACCACAGTACTAAAGCCGCAAACATTTAACATAGAATTACTCCGTTGTTCAAGAAGTGGGGTTGGCCAGGTAAGGGGGGGGGGGGGGAGGGGGAGTCAGGTGGTGGGACCTTGGACAAAAATGAAAAAGAAAAATTGATATTGTCAAGATGGTCAACGGAGATCCTTTAACATAATGAATTATTTTGGATTCATGAAGAATTAATACAGATTACCTACTGATAAATCGATACTTGCGCAGGATTTACTTATAGAGAATCTATCTATCTATCTATCTATCTATCTATCTATCTATCTATCTATCTATCTATCTATCTATCTATCTATCTATCTATCTATCTATCTATCTATCTATCTATCTATGAAACCTCGAGCACCAGCCAACTAGTTCGATGTTACAGAAACGCAATGTTGTGACGTCACCACCAGCTAATTGGCCGATGGAAATCGACTGCTGTATACATAGGCTTAAGCAAGAGCAGGTTGCTCAACAGTTCAGCAAATTAATACTCATATCAGCAGTGAAGCAGGGTTGCTTGCGCAAAACCCCTCTGCAATTTCATTGTTTATATCAGTGGTTCTCCACCATTTCCAAGTAATCCATCATTTAGGTTGAACATTTTCTTTCATGTTTAGGTGTCGGGGGACAAGGTGGTCTAGAGGCAAAGTGCTCGCCTCTCATGCCAAGGGCCCTGGGTTCAAAAACCGGTCTGTGCAGGCGTGTTGGAAATTGGGATTTTCCCCATATTTTCGTGTCCCTGATCCTATTGGGGGGGGGGGGGTAGGATCGAGTACCTAGTCTTCTCGGACAAGGACGAAAAAATTCGGAGGGCCCGTGTGCACGTTGTGCACGTTAAAGATACCTTGGCATTTGGAAATCGTGAAGAGCAGGCCGTACAGGCCGCTGCCCTAGCAAAATTGAAATTAAAATTAACAGATTGAAATTTAGCCATATCCGCCCCCCTCCCCCCCCCCCCCCCCCCCATATCACCACCAAAAATTTATAATTCATTATTGAATAAATATTAACAGATATTCAAATATTGTTATAATACTTTAGAATATAAGTTGTGAGTTGTGAACTGTTGTGAGTTGTAAACTGCGCCTAACAGACTGCGGTTACAATTTGCTCTGAGATAGAGAGAGATAGAGAGAGGAAGAGAAAATGAGAGAGAGAGAGGGTGAGAGAAAGAAAGAGCGGGTGAGAGAGCTTCTGTAAAGCGCATTGAGCATTTCTAATGGCAATGGATATGCGCTATATAAATGCCATCCATTATTATTATTATTATTATTATTATAGGTCTTTGTTTTAGGAGGTTCGCTGCACTTGGCATTATTTTACACCTCACTTTTCTTGTTGTGCTAGGGATTTGGTTTTTAGAATTTTGCCCGGGCAGAAGCCCTGTTCGGCCTGTTCTTCTCGATTTCCAACTGCCAAGGCATCTTTAACGTGCGCAAAGTGCACACAGACCCTTATCCGAGAAGACTAGGCGCTCGATCCTACCTTCTTTAAGATAAGGGAAAAGAATTTTACTCCCCCACCCCACACACACACACACAAAAAATTCAATATGCCTGCACCAACTGTGGATCGAATTCGGTACCTTCGGCATGAGAGGCCAGGACCTTCTTCTTCGAGCCCCGCCCTATTAAATCCCTACTCACAGATATATTTCGCGACAAGACAGACTAGACACAAAAATTACGATGTTACGTTTTTCAAACCCTCGCTAATGACAATAGGGGCGTTGACTTTTCACGATAAAGCAGAAACCATTCTTCATCACATGCATTAAAAAATTGGCATTTTCTTTTCATAAAACACGTTCTGTTGAACAACTCTGTGGTTGCCCCCCTATGTTTGCCCAGAAATCGTCTTCCATTCATGACTGTTTTCACATCCTATCGGCCGATTTGGTCGTTTACGCCCCCACGTTACATTTTTCTCTGTTTTCGCCCCCCCCCCCGCCGCCCCCTTGGAAATCAACCTCCGGCGTGGGAGGGGAGGGGGGCGATGTCGCCCACACTGAGAACCCTTTGGTTTACATCAAGAACAGGATGGACAAACACTAGAAATAACAGATTTTTCTTGAATGATAACAGGATTAAACTGCTCCTTCACGGGACAATAGGAATAATTATGATAACGAATTGTCGTAAACAAATGGAAACAGATAACAGCCACTCGGAGCAAAGGTTTGTGATATCAGTTTGTGTGTACTCTTATGGATAACAAAGCGCATGCATGGAAAAAGATTAATTAAAATGTCTGTGAATTTGAAAAGAAATATTTTATTTCTCGTCATCAATGTTCCCTCTAAGGGAGGTATCATACTAATTACTAGGCTCGGTCAGACACAGTCTGATGCTGCCAGCAAAATGTACATCCAAGAAATAAAGGCAAAAGCTGACTGTGTCTGACACGGTTTAGTAAGATAGGATCTTCCCGTATTTTCTAAGAAAATATAGGAAAATATGGTGTGCACTTCTTGTCTCCCAGCAGCTGACTGTGCCGTTCCAGGCTTAGTATGATAGGGTCTTCCCCGACTTTCTAAGAAAATAAAGGAAATTTTCGTGTGCACTTTTTGTCTGCCAGCAGCTTACTGGGTCAAAAGATACTAGAAAAGATAAGATGAGACACCCCCTTCTTCATACCTAAAAAAAAACAACATGCACACAGTTTGTGTCCTGGTGGGGGGTAAGGCACATGGCGCATACCATGAAAAGAACACTTGATAGAATGATAAGTTAATGACGCTGCCTTTTTCCACTGTTACCGCGACTGAAAAAAAATAATATTTTCACTACTTGGCTTTGCAGAACACCGCATTGTTCACGACTTCGCGCATTGGCTGCTAGGTGGCGGTGAGAAATCTGTGCACGCCAAATGCGCTGGCTGTCGCATGTTATTGTATCTTGTATCTTTGATCGACCTAAGGCCTGAACATCACAGCCAGTTGCTGGTAGTAAAATGCACATCCAAGAAATAATTGCAGAGGTGTCTCACCGGGCTCAGTATGATAGGGTTTTCCAGGACTACTAAAAAAATAATTACAGGAAATTATTAATTTGCACTTCTCGTTTGCCAGCAACTGAATGTGCCGCTCCAGGTTTAGTATGATACCCCGCTTAGAAGTGTTTTTGTGTGCCCGCCCACACCCCCTATGACCAACACAAGAAGGAAATTGTTATGATAACAGTCAGACCTGTTGTTCATAACCAGTTTCGACCAGCCAACTAATTGAACAGCGACGGCAAAAAACTGCGTTTTAGTGACATCTATCCCAGCCAGCAACTCTAAAGAAACATGACGTGTAAGGATCGACGTCAAGTTTGCACATAGGAATGACATCGTTCGTACGTAGATCGGCTTGATATGACATCACACCAAACGCCAGTTTTATATAGGGAGCCAGTCAGTGCGGTAATCCTAAAGACCCTACGGAAGTCTACGTCGGACTGTCTTAGGGGTGCCGGCTGGATAGTTGGTTGGTGCACAGCGTTTCACTGAAACCAAAGATACTACAAACGATAAAATGAGACAGTCTTCTTCGCACCACTAAAAAAAACCGTGCACACAATTTGCGCACTGATCGGGGGCGGGGCCCATGGCGCATAGTATGAAAAGAATGCTTGATATAATGATAAATTTATGATGCAAAATTGTGACAGTGTTACTGTGGCTTAAAAAAGGAAAAAGTAGCCAGAGTTTTCCCACAGCGATTGAGGTTGTGATTCCACAATAAGTGACGTCAATCAAGGCCTATAGCGATAGCTGAACAGTGAACAAAAATTCAGTATTTTTCCTATATGGCTTTGTAAACTACGCCACCTTTTATGACTTCCACGCGTTTGCCGCTAGGTGGCAGTGCGAAATCTGTGCACGCTAAAAGCACTGGCTGCCTTATCTTATCAGTTCTAGTACCTTTGGCGTAACTCAGTAACTTGACGTCACTATCCAACTAGCAGGTCAATCAAAGTCGGCTGGTCCGTGTTCAACATACTGTGTACGGTACTTTAATAAAGACAAAATGTGGCAAAAAGAAAAAACTATCTAGCAAAGCCTCGCTTAAGAAATAATGCAGAAAAGATACAATAAAAAGTGATGGAAAAGGGAAGACAAACCAAGCTTTCCGCCTGTATTACCTTTGTGAACGGAAAAAAACTGTAACAGCGTGGAAAACTAACCAAAAAGACAACAGAACAACCGAAAAATGTAGGACGTAAAAAAATTCGAGTACTTAGTTGCGAGCCCAGATATTGGATGTTCGGAGTTCAGCACGTCCTCAGTGAATCAAACCAGTGAACTGGGTATTTTCTGTGTACTTTAAGCTGAGTGTAGACGGTTCTACTTTTCAGTCGAGTTTGTTTTAGAACTGAATCAAAATCGACATCGCTGTTTCAACGATTCCAACTTAGTATAAAATATAGAAAAGAACAGATTCTGTTTCCACATTTCTAATTTCACTTTCTATTTAGAATCGGCATTCACCTGAGTGTTTCAACAGTTCTATGCGGTTCTATATTAGAAAGAACAAGGAAAATAGAATTTCGTTCCAACTTTTTCAGCATTGTATCGCTTTAGAATGATTTCTATTTTCATTCCAACTTTTGTCCTAATTCATTGATGAATCATGGTCGGGTTCACAGACTAATAAATTAACGAGTCTGTGGTCGTCTTTAACTAAGACAAGCAGCACGTCTATCACTTCATTCAAAGCCCATCCTGCTTTGTATCATGCCCAGTCTCTCACCCACACACTTCCTTTAGTTTTTCTTTCCCTTCTCTGCCTTTCTTCATCTTCAAACAGGTTTGTTATAAACGCGATAGCCAACATTTCTTCATCGCTCGAGTCCTTTCGAATCACCGTCACTCGACATATTGTTGAAACATGATCGCGACACATTTTTTGTCTCTGTTGAACGATCCGAAAATATTAGAAACAATTTTAACTTAGAAAGGCGCAAAAAATGTCAGGATGTAAAATCGGGACAATTTTACGCACGGTTGAAGCACAAAAGCATTTAGAAATGGAATTTTAGAATATACCGACTTTTAGAAAAAGGGGAGGAAATTTAGATAATATTAGAAACGTGTACACAAAGCTTAAGTGCGTGGACAGACATTTTGAGGCGGTTAGCTGGAAGTGTATGTCCTTAGCTAGTGCTATGAAAATGCCTGTGGTGCATTGAGTCAAACCTGTTTTGCACTCGACAGGCAAAACTCTAAATTATGGTCTAGATCAGTGGTTGCCAATGTGGTGATATCGGTGCCCTGGGGCGATTTTGATTTCCAAAGGGAAAGTGGGGGGGGGGGCGAATAAAACGACGACAAGGGACGAAAACGATGAAGAAGAGAATGCGAGGGGGGGGGGGGGAAACATGAATTCAGGACGATTCGGGGGGAAAATACAGGGCCGTCATTGACTTACTCAACAACAGACGTAGATGGGTTTTAAGAACAGAAAAATGCCTTTTCATAAAAAGGAAGCTTTCTGTTTGATAATGAATAATCATTGTCATTAAAATTTATGAGGTTTTGAAAGACTTACCATATTTTGTGTGTAGTCCGTGTCTGTCTTCTTGTGGACTGTTTCTGTTGGGTTTTGGTGGGGAATTTGGGTCGGTTGGGCATGACAAAACATTGGAGCCTAAAGAGGTGATTGCTGAACAAAAAAACAAAAAAATGTTGAGAACCACTGATCTAGGTGATTTTGAACTAATGCTGTCTATCGTAAATGTGTACAATTCTTATCTTATTTCATATATTTTGTTCTACGCAGCACTCCCATAACTTATTCTCCTAAGAATTTCAATTTTTTGTTCGGGGCATTTAATTTGCATAAAAACAGTGTTTTCCCCTGCTTAGACGAATCAAATATTATTCAGTTCCTTCCTCACACCATTTACCATCTGTATGAAATTAAAACACAATTTCCACAAAATTCTGGAACATTTGAAACGACAACATTGGTTAGTTGTGAATGAAATCTGCATCAGAACTTGCATGCAAAAACAATGATTTTCCCACAAGAGGCCACCACCTTGGCCCCACCACCATTTCGAGACGTAGAAAACATGAACATACTCGCATAGATACACATACATATGTAGATGACATATCGCTACCTTAGTTTTTATTTGTTCTATCTCCATTTTCTGAAGAAAAAAAAACAGCAACAAAAAAACTGAAGATCTTTTAGTGTTACAAGATGTATAAATGTTTAAAATCAGCTGTGGCACTCGTCAAGCTGTTTTACAGTTCCGATTTATTCTCACTCCTTATCACAATACTAAAGCAGCAAACGTTTAAAGTCGAATTTCTCAGTAGTGTAAGTAGTGGAGCTGGAACAAACAAGAACTCAGGTCATGAAATATCCGGGAAGTCCCAGACCTCTTGAAAGTTTTAAATGAGCAAATATTGTACAGAAGGTTTGCGGAATAAAACTTGTGTAAAACCCGACAGAGGGCGTATTTTGTCAAATTTGGCGTCTCTTGGTCTTATGCGTGCACGTGTATATGTATATATGTGTGTGTGTGTGTTGTGTTTATGGGTATATATGTGTGCATGGTGTGTGTATGTGTGTCTCAATATGTTTGTGTGTATATGTGTGTGTGTGTATATGTGTGCACGTCTGTATCTGTGTGTGTATAGGTGTGTGTGTGTAAGGGTGTGTGACACTCCTCTATCTGCATTTATCATCATTCGTCTTTGGCAAAACGATCTTTTTTCTCTTTTTGGGGAATTTGATCACAGCTCGCGTGAGCACTTTTGAATTTATTTGGAGGGAAATTAAACGTGACAGAGAGAGAGGGAGACGCTTGGCATTTAAAGAAACTCAACTGGATTAAAAATCTGGCGTTTGGGATGGGGGGGGGGGTTGGTAGAGTGAGGGGGCGAATGAAGGAGATTCGAGAGGGTGGGGGAGAGTGTGAAATGGAGGCGGGGGGTGGGGTGGGTAGATATAAAGAAGTCGCCAAAATTACAAAAGAGGGGGTGGAATAAGACGTCTGTATATGTGTATGTGTGTGTCTGTGTGAGGGAGAGTGGGACAGAGAAAGAGAGTCTGACAGACAGAAATAGGGAGAAAAAGAGAGACAGAGGAAGAGAGAGTGAGTGAGACAAAGAGGCAGAGACAGACAGACAGACAAAGAAGGAGAGAGCCAGACAGAGACTGAAAAACAGACATACCGGCAGAGAAGAGGAGAGAGACGAAGAGAGAGAGAGAGAAAGAGAGAGAGAAAGAGAGAGAAGGACATAAAGACAGAGAAATGAAGATGGAAAGAAAGTAAAACAAACAAAAGAAAACTGAATTAGATATGAGAAAGCGATGGAGGAAGTTTCAGACAAACAGATGATTGATGAGATGAAACAAAAAAAAAAAAAAAAAGCATGGATGGAGATAAAAACTGTTGAAAAACTGTTAGATGAGTTTGTATGCGGGAGAGAGTGAGAGAGAGAGACAGAGAGAAAGACAGAAAAGGAGAGAGAGAGAAAGAAGGAAAGAAAGAGAGAGAGACAGAAAGAAACGCCGAAAGAGAGAAAGAGATAAAAGGGAAAGAGAGAGAGAAAGAGAAGGGGAGACAGAGAGAGATAAAGAGAGAGAGAAAAGAAAGGTATGAGAACGGGAGAGAGAAAAGAAAGGTATGAGAACGGGAGAGAGAAAGGGAGATAGAGCGGGAGAGAAAGAGTGAGAGAGAGGGAGAAAGAGAAAGAGAGAGAGAGGGGTGAGACAGAGACAGAAAGAGAAGGGGAAACAGAGAGAGAAAGAGAGAGAGAACAGGAGAGAGAGAGTGAGACAGAGATCTAGAGCGGGAGAGACAGAGAGTGAGAGAGAGGGAGAAAGAGAAAAAGAGAGAGAGGGAGTGAGAGAAAGAGAGAAAGAGAAGGCGAAACAGAGAGAGAAAGTAAGAAAGAGAGAATGGGAGGGGGAGTGAGAAAGAGAGACAGAGCGGGAGAGAAAGAGACAGAGAGAGAAAGAGAGATAGTGGAAAAGTGAGAAAGAGACAGAGTAAGAGAGAGAAAGAAATGGAGAGAGCGAAAGAGAGGGAGGAGGAGGAGGAGGAGGAAAGAGAGAGAGGAAGAGAGAGAGAGAGAGAAAGAGAGAGAGAGAGAGAGAGAGAGAGAGAGAGAGAATCCCTAATGACAAAACAGAAAGAAGATATACATTAAATTGAAATTGCACTTTTAACACTAGTGATCCACTGAGTCAAGTTTACAGTGCGACTGTTCTAACTCGGTGGGCGGGGTCTCTCTTTCCACTAGGTGACTCGAGACAGTTCTGACGTGGCAAAAACTAGTGAGAAAAACTGTTTCGGTCTCACCAATGTGCATGGTCCCGTTTGACTCCATAATCTGTAGTCTCATACTATATATGGCCTTTTGTGTCTTTACAGACGGTCTTAGCAGCTAGAATATTCACTTTCACTTTGACTGACAGCTTCTCTCGTGGCTTATTCTACCAATGTTTGACCCGAGAGTGCGATGGCAGTGATTGCAGGTCAGTCTTTTGGGTTCACTTTGGCGAGTGTTTTCATTCCGCCTCTGTCGTTTTGTCAGGTATGTTTCTTTTGCCTTGAAGTCTATTGCGAGCGTGCCACTGCGCAATATTTGTCTCCATCTGCTTCGATCATTTGCAAGGTTCTCCCATTCATTGGGGTCGATGTTGAATGCTTTCATCGTGACCTTGCAAGTGTCTTTGAATCGCAGATGTGGCCTACCTCTGGGTCGGTTGCCAGTAGCAAGTTCCCCGTAGAGAATTTGTCTGGGGATGCGATCATTTTCCATACGGTGGAGATGTCCAAGCCACCGCAGTCTTTTTTTGCCTAGGAGAGCCTGAGTTGATGGAATGTTGGCTCGGCTCAGAACTTCGATATTTGAGATCCTGTCTTGCCACTTGATCTTGAGAATTTTGCGTAGGCAGCGCAGGTGGAAGGAGTTGAGGGATCTTTCATGTTTGGAGTAGGTGGTCCATGTCTCTGAGCCATACAGCAGGGTGCTTAGGACGCAAGTTTGGTACACGAGTACCTTTGTTTTGATGGTCAGCTTGCTATTGTTCCACACCCTTTTTGAGAGTTTGCCAAAAGCTGTGGCCGCCTTTCCTATTCTGGCATTTATTTCAGTTGTTATGTCTGTGCTACCACTGATGGTTGAGCCTAGGTAGCAGAATTTTCCCACTTGCTCCAGAGGAGAGCCATTCAGCATGATTGGGTTGGGGTTTCTCAAGCCTTGTGTCAAAACTACAGTTTTTGAGACACTGATCTTTAGCATGAATTTGTCACAGGCTTTGGCAAGGCTATTGATGAGAGCCTGGAGCGTGGTTTCATCGTGGGCCACGATTGCAGCATCATCTGCGAAGAGGAGCTCTTGTAACATAATATGCTCTGTACGAGATTTTGCTTTTAGTCTGGCAACATTAAAAATGGAGCCGTCCACTCTGGTGTTAATAAGTACTCCACCTGAACATTGACCAAAGGCATTCTTGAGTAGGGCTGCAAAATATATACCAAATAAGGTAGGAGCAAGAACACATCCCTGCTTCACACCGCTGTTTACAGCAAATGAATTGGATGTGCAGCCCTCAAAGTTGACACATGCCCTCATGTCAGTGTGGAAGGATGCATTAAGTTTTAGCAATGTTGGTGGACAGCCTATGGATTTAAGGACTGCATACAGGCCAGATCGGCTTACGGTGTCGAAAGCCTTTGTTAGGTCCACAAAGCATGTTATAAGCGGCCTGTTTTGTTCTTTACATTTTTCTTGGATTTGCCGAAGTGCAAATATCATGTCAATAGTTGATCGTTTGCTTCGAAAGCCACATTGTGTTTCTGGTAAGACTTTTTCCGCCAGTTGTTGAAGGCGGCAGAGGATGACGCGAGCAAAAGCCTTTCCAGTAATGCTGAGGAGGGATATGCCTCGATAGTTGTTGCAGTCGCCTTTGTCTCCTTTGTTCTTGTAAAGTGTGACAATTTTGGCGTCTCTCATATCATGTGGTATCACGCCTTCTTTCCAACACTGCAGTAACAGATTATACAGGTGTGGTAATAGTGGGCCTTTTAGGTCTTTTAATACCTCTGCAGGAATGTTGTCACTTCCTGTGGCTTTTCCAGCAGACAGGTGGTCGATTGCATTGGAAAGCTCGACTAAGGAAGGTTCAGCGTCAAGTTCGGCCATTATTGGCAGTTTTTGGAGGTGTTCCTCAAAATCTGGTGGAATATTTTTCTCAGTTGAATACAACAGAGAGTAATGCTCTACCCACCTATTCAGTTGTTCATTTTTATCTGTGATGGGTTCACCATTTACAGACTTAAGTGGGGCGCTTTTGGTGATGATTGGCCCAAGAGCTACTTTCATCTGATTAAAGGCAGTTTTCATATCTCCCTTTTCATTTGCCTCTTGTATGCTGTTACACAAGTCTGTCCAGTATTTGTTGGCGCAACGTCTTACCTCCAGCTGAAGTTTAGCTTTTGCATTTTTCAAACAAGTTTTTGTACTCTGATTGCAATTTTTGTTATACTCATTGAAAGCAGATTTCTTTTGCTCAATGAGAGGTAGGAGAATTTCGCTGTTCTGGGCTACCCAGTCGTTGTTTGAAACTTTATGCTGTCCAAAAGACTTGATGGCACAGTCATGAATTTTTGAACTGAGAGTGTTCCATGTTTCATCTACCGAGTCACATTGGGTGACATTATCCATGCTTTCAGCAAATAACTTTTCAAATGAATTTCTGTTTGATTCATCTCTGATTGCTGTTACATTGATCTTAGGGATTGAAGGGGCTTTTGATCTGTATATTTTCTTGGCCGAAATTTTGATTTTGCTGACTACCAGTGCATGGTCGGTGTCACAGTCAGCACTGTGGAGGGAACGAGTTATTTTTATACAGCCCAAACTCTTCCTCCTTGAGAGAATAAGATCTAATTGATGCCAATGGCCAGACCTGGGATGGCGCCATGATGTTCTTTGGCATCTCTTAAGGTCAAAGTACGTGTTTGTAACACATAATGAGTTTACGGAGCATAGCTCCAGAAGGCGCTGCCCGTTTTCGTTGATGTTGCCAATGCCGAAGTGCCCAATGCACTTTGGCCATGCGGAGTGATCTGCTCCCACTCGAGCGTTAAAGTCACCCAGAATTAGCAGGCCTTCGGTGAGAGGGATGTTGTGGAGAGTCCTCTGCAATGCCTCGTAGAAAATGTCTTTGGTTTCGTCAGAGGAGGTAAGTGTTGGGGCATAGACACAGATAATGTTGGTAAAACCAGACCGGGTGTTCAGTCTGAGTGTCATGATGCGTTCTGACACTCCAATTGGAGTTGCGATCGAATTGATAAAAGAGTTTTTTACGGCGAAGCCCACGCCGTGGATTCTCGGCTGTTCGCTGCTAAGGCCCTGCCAGAAGAAGGTGTAGTTTTCTTCTTTGACTGACCCGGAGTCGGGAAGTCGAGTTTCTTGAAGGGCAGCGATGTTGATGTTTAGTAGCTGAAGTTCTCGATCAATAATTTGGGATTTCCTGATGGAGTCAATATCAGTGAGATCTTGCTGTTGCAAGCCTGGGCGCATTGTTCTGACGTTCCAGGTACCAAGTTTTAGTATTTTTCTGTTTTTGCCAGGTGCACACTTTACGTCAGCTTTTTGACTTTTGGTCTAGCTCCAACCACCTTATGAAGCAGGCTGACGTGGCGGAACAACACCCAACTGCCTGGGGGCTGCCCAGGTTACGGCGGGCGGTAGTTGATCAATGCAGCTGAAAAGCCGCTCCCACCGACAGAGGGGACCCCTGGCGCTCATCCGTACGCCAAATGGATTGAGCTTATCACCGGTAACTGCCACCTCCCGTGTTGTGCCCATCCGTAACGGATGGCTGGAGTGTCCTCTCCAAATCGGAAATGGGTGGGCTTATAGAGGAGAGACAGACGCTTGCCAAGCCCGAGCAAACGCCTCATCGTTTTGCTGCCTTGCCTGGGCTATTTTTAAGAGATGGTGCTTTGCCCAGAAGCACCACCCCTCTCTCTACCATTCTAGTTAAACCCAAGGGAGAGACCAGGTCAATACATTTGGAACTAGTCCGGCTGCAGGAGATACTGGAAGCCAGTTTGATGCAGTTCTCCCTGACAACCACCTTCGGGTCTCCACTCCTGATTTTCTGTCTGGGTTTACTCCCATAGCCTTTGCTCTCATAGCAACGCACAAGGCAGTGTGGTATTTGTATTCAGGGTTACCTTCCCCTAGTCTTCCTCTCTCCCGAGATGACCCACAAGACAGTGGGGGTGACAATAACAGGCTGTATTGTGTACTGTCATACAATAGCAGAAAACTCTGGCCTGACATACAGTCTCATACTAAAACCGACCCAAAAGAGATTTCAGTCAGTGCGTATTAGCCTGAGGCTTATAATAGTCGTGTGTCTCTATAATTATATTTTTAAAAAATAAATGGAAAATTTTCTTATGATATATGGATTCATTTCTAAAGAATGTCTTTGGGTATTTGCCATATTGTTGTTTGTGCATTTTCGCCTTTTCAAGAAAATGAGGATTGAATTTGGTTAGCAAAGAGGGCTAGAACGCATAAAACATTACGTCACAAAGACATATCTCGAAAAGTGTTTAACCAATTGGAATGACACTTATACATAATGATATTAGGAGTGAGAGAACCATTTTAGTGGCAAAGTCTCAAAATCGGCAAAATGTCACACACAACAATTATGGCAAACGCCCCTTGATGTGACTCTTCAGTTTTCAGTTCCATACCCGGCCAGAATAAGCGATGGGGATTGGAAAAGGTACACGGCCAGCATAACAAATTCATTTTTTTTCTTTTACATTTTTAATGCCCCTATTCGCTAGATCTTCTCCGTATGCCATAGACATTCTGCACTTTTTACAATACAACCGGCCAGTGCAAGGTGATTCACATACATTATCGTCAGGGGCAAATTATTCCATTCTTCAACTTTTGTCCCGCATATAATAATAAAGTTATCTCCCTTCTAAATACATTTGGGGGGGGGGGGATGGAGGTGGCGAGGGAGGTTAAAGGACATGTGAGTCAAAGGCCGACGTGCAAATACAAACGAATTCCATATTACATAAAAAGCCTCCGCTTCCCAACCCCACCCCTCCTTAATTCTTTCACTTTCTCTAAACGTATTATAATTATTCTTATTAAATCCTATTCCGACACATTCATATATTGCTTGCATTTCATTTGATTACGATGGCAAAGTGGCAAAATTATAGATCTTTATCTTCTCCACCTTCTACCCTCCCCCCAACTCTTCCTGCTCGTTCTTGCAACTGCACACAGCAGCTTAGGCGTGTTGCCACATTGCCATTCAGTCTCGTGGTAAGTGATTTGTTTTAAGTTTTTTAAATCCATTTTCTGATATCTCCATTAATATTCACTTTACGTGTTCTCTTTCTCCCCCCCCCCCCGCCCCCCCCCCTCATTTTCCTATTATATCCTCTCTGAAGAAATGCCTCTGAGAGTTTTTGATAATCAGTTTGACCTTTTAACATTATTTACTCTTGGAAACTTTGAATAGTGGCTGTTAAGCTTGTAAATTAGTATATTTTTGCAAGCACCATATTGATCTGAAGACCCTAACAGATGATACATTTATTTTCTGGAAAGCTGATTTCCATGTTTTTAATAGCACATTGTTGAGAAAATTAGCTATTTTATTGGGCTAAAGACCATAGTAGAGACAAGGTCAATTTATCCTTCTCACACTGTCTTCTGCGTACAAGCAGTCTCATTCTGACTTCAGTGATGCTCGGTAAAATTTGTCTGAATGATGGTCGTCGCCAGTTGTGACGGGAGTTACATCTAGATTTCCTTCGTTACTGATGGACCGGTTACATCTGATCTTTAACTGTCAAATGTCAAAGGTATTTTTTTTTTTCAAAATTCCAGAGTGTGGATTCCTTATGCGAGAAGACGAGACACCCCGTCCTTAAAATCAGTAATCAGGATGGACAAAAAAGAGAAACTTTTTGCATTGCTCGGGGGACGCGGTTGACTAGAGGCTTGGTGCTCGCCTCACATGACGAAGGTACCTTACGGGTTAGAATCCCGGTCGATGCAGGCATGTTGAAATTTCTGGATTTTTCTCGTATTTTCCTGTCCGTTATCGTATTTTAGGTAGAATCGAGCACCTAGTCTTCTCGGATAAGGACGAAAAACTCGGAGGGCCCGTGTGCACATTGCTCATATTAAAAGCTCTTAAAAAGTCGAGAAGAGCAGATGGAACAACTCCGCGGACCGGGCAAGATTTTTAAAAAAACACACAGAAACAAGAAGAAGAAAAATAAAAAGAAGAAAAATGAGGTGCAAATGCCAAGGGCAGCGAGACCTGCTAAAATAAAGAGTTAAACACACAGCGTCGCTCGAATGTAGATCCTTGTTAATGTGCTACACCCATAAGATGATCAAATAAAAGAAGACAACAATAACTTTATTATTCCATGAGGAAAATTCACATTCGTGTTTAAGTGCACGTACATAGCACACACATCTTAAGCTGCACTACAAAAACATATAACTCAATAATGGGCTTATTACATGGAGTAACATGACATGGAACCTTCGTAACATAATGGCACCTAATATGTCTTACTGAGGTGATTTGCAGAGGACAAAAACGATCTTCAGTATCTCTCTGTTTGCTGTCGTTTCTAGGAATGGAGATGCACTCTTTTGTAGGTAGGGAAATTTGGTGCCAGAATGAACTCTTGACAATCTGCAGTTTTGTTGCAGATCATTTCTGTGGTGAAACACTTTTTCATTGTTAAATATAATGCTATATTTATAAACTGTCCTGTGTTTTGTGTTTTCTGCAGTTGTGGACAGCCAGCCCCTACAGCTGGACGCATTGTCCCCCGATTCACCGTCCAGACAGACAGACAGAAAACCGGACATGGTGATGTTAGCCTTGTGCTGGAATGGACAAAGTTATGTTGAAGAATGTCAGAAAGGTAAGAACAATGGAATAGGAATGATTTGGGCCGTCTTTCAGATAATTTTACACTGTGAACAAACGATTGTTTACTTTTTTTAAAGATCATGTTCTGCAATATTTTTTAAATATCAAAAAAGAATGTTTTTAGGCCCACCTTGACGGGTAGCTCATGTATCGCCAATGGACCCATCGCCTCTATTCTATCTTTATACTAAATTTTAGTACTTAGCCGATGCTCACAGTGAATGGTCATAATTAATGAAAATAGTTCGCAGTTAAAACATGAAAACAAAAATGGCGAAGAAAATAGCCTAGTTTCCATCCAATCATCTGGTTGCTTTTTCAAATTTACACGGTTCGTGCAATCCTCACTGGCCTGTCACCTAGCTGCTTGCATCACTAGCAGATCTGTCACTGGCGTGTCATCTAACTACTGGCATCACTAGCAGATCTGCCACTGGCGTGTCATCTAGCCACTTGCATCACTAACAGATCTGTCACTGGCGTGTCATCTAGCTACTTGCATCACTAACAGATCTGACACTTGCGGCTCACCTAGCTAAACCGCTTTTGACATACACCTTTATAACCGTCCTCATAATTTGTTGTTGCCGTCATCATTATGAAGTTACCCGTTCAGTGGTGAAACAGAAACATACAAATGAAGAGCCCATGGAAAAAACGGGCTCAGTCACAGATTTCATGTTGGCTGAGCTCTTTTTTTTTTTTTATAGAATACGTTGTTTTTAGATGGCAATTTTAGCAGTCTGAGTTCACTTCTGTGAAAGATACTGAAGTAAGTTGTAGGCCTACAATGGATTATTTGCTTGAGCTTGAGGCCAATAACCCATAACTTTCTAATCCATAAAACTTGACGTGACATTGCAGAGGAGCAGATCGCGACTTTAGTTCTTGTTTATTGTCTCCATTTTCTGAAAAACTGGAGATCTTTTAGTATGTAGAAAAGGTATAACAAATGCGCACTTTGATACTTGTTTAAAATGCATAGCGGCACTTATCAAGCTGTTTCACAGTTCCGATTTATTCTAATTCCCTATCATAATATATATTATATGATATGATGGCCTCTGGAAAGCCGCAAACGTTTAACGTCGCCTTTCTCAGTTGAAACAAGCAAGAACTATGATCATGCCAAGTTTATAACCACATCGTCACTTTTTCAAAGACAATATCTATCGGCAAACTGTTTCTTATGCATTACGGATAATTACTATGTCATGCTTGTGTCAAGGGTCTGTTAAGTGTCAGTGTGGGGCGGTAGATAGACCCCCGAGCAGGGATAGATAGTCTAGGAGAGTTGGTCGAAATGACATCCTCCCCCCTCCCCAAGTTTATTTCCTCATCGTAATTTTGCGACGTTAGTTCTTGTTTATTCCATGGATCCAACTTCACTTTACTGCACAACTGAAAAATTCGACAGTGATCGTTTGTGGCTTTAGTGTTGTGCTGCGGAGTTAGAAAAATCGGAACTGTGAAACAGCTTCATAAGTGCCACAATGTATTCTAAACAAGGTTAGTGTCAAATGTGTATTTGCCATACCTCTTCTACAGACTAAAAGATCTCTAGGTTTTTCAGAAAATGGAGTTAGAACAAACAAGAACCGAAGTTGCGATTATTAAAAGTACTTTGAGGCACCGTTTCGAGTAATATTTCCCAAGTTAGAGCGGGAAACACTTCGTCCAAAGTGATTTGCCATCACGGCGAGCTTCTGCCAGTGTCATATCCAGGGTGATTTGTACAAGAAACCATTATGATTTACTATGAACAAGGAAATGAACTGATTTTAAACCTAAGCATCCGTTGTTTTTTTTAAGATACTCCCGACCTCACCCAGGCGTACTCGTGTGCTTTATTACGTATGAGTGTGTGTGTATGTGAAAGGGGATTATAACTTTAGTCAAGGCCTGTTTACACAGGTAGGTTTTAGGAATAGAAAAAAGGAATGGGGGACTGTGTGGGAAGAAATCTCCTGGCTTTCCGTCTGTTGCTTTCCGATTTCCCCCTTCGAAACATGACCAAAACAAACGATGCGCATTGTTTCTCATTCAGAAAACGGACCAATGTTAACAAACAGCCTTTCGAAATGGGAAATCGGAAACCAAAAGACGGAAAGCCAGGAGAGTTCTTCCCGCACACACCCCCATTCCCTTTTTCTATTCCTAAAACCTACCAGTGTAAACAGGCCTTTAGACAAATAATGATCTCTGTAGGGGCGTTTTTGTAGGCGGTGTGTGTGTGTAAGGGTTGGAGGGTGGGGTGGGGGTGGGGGGCGGGAGGGTAGCGGAAGAGATAGATATAAAAACAATAACATTTTACTTGGTAACGCCTGAAAGTGACGATTCCATAATTGTTATTCTTTGTTCCTTATAGACTGTTATAATCAATGCCGTAGGCCGTTTCAAGTTGTGAATGTGAATCTAAATCGTGAAACACATTTATTTTGTACGAAGGACGTTCATTTCCCTATAATTTTACAGGCTACATTAGACTACCAATTTAATTACAGTTCTCCAGTCTATCTATCTATCTATCTATCTATCTATCTATCTATCTATCTATCTATCTATCTATCTATCTATCTATCTATCTATCTATCTATCTATCTATCTATCTATCTGTCTATCTATCTACCTGTCTATCTATCTATCTGTCTATCTATCTATCTATCTATCTGTCTATCTATCTATCTATCTATCTATCTATCTATCTATCTATCTATCTATCTATCTATCTATCTATCTATCTATCTATCTATCTATCTATCTGTCTGTGTGTCCAACTGCCTGTTTGTCAATCTATCTACCTGCCCGTCTGCAATTCAGTATGTCTTTCTATCTGTCTTACGTTTGAAAAAAAAAAAATCACGAGTCTGCATTGTTGGCAATGAGAAAGGTTAAGCATTTGGATATTTACCTTTGCGTGCGAAAATACAATGTCTTTCCACCCACTTTCTCAGTCATTTCATAAGCCTTGTTTATTCTTGAACGTTTATTATGATCATGATTTTATTTATACACAAAAACCAATTTCCACTTTTCAGATTCCACACTGATGAAACAGTTGTTATACAAGCTTCTCTACAGAATGAAGACAGGCAGGCGCAACAGGTAAGAATTCAGATGTAATGGGAATACAGTGAGATAGAAACCTTTAGAGAGATGCTGGAGGTCACAGTTTAAGTTACGACTGGGCAAACTACTCCCCGAGAGAGAAGATAGTGTACCATGCAGTCCCCGCTCATGAAATAGTTACCCGTGTGGGCACACTAAAAGAGAGATATAAGTAACACTCCACAGAAAACTACTGCTTGATTGAATAATTGAAAATGGGGGAGGCATAAATTTTGTTTAGAAGAATGTCGTTACAAGTACATACGTCCCCCAAGTTTTTTGCTCTAGGGGTACGTATTTTATAACCTCTTGTGATTCCAGAGCTAGAGAGCTCCTCCCGAAATACTCCTAACCACAGCCTCAATTACTTCTTCTTTCAGATTTTCTCTTCGCTTTCCTCCTGTTTTTTGGTTGAAAGGGTAGTGGGCAGGGTTAAGGGTTCGATAAGATTTAGGGTTGAGGATAAGGACGGGATTGGGGACAGGTATTAAAAAATATACGTATGCGCCCCTAGCACCAAAAGCTTGGGGTGCGAACGTACTTATAACAACAACCATTTAGGAAACCTGAGATTGCAAAGGAGAGGGTGTGTGTGTGGGGGGGGAGGGGTGGCCTGGAACTTTGAGAACCATTGCGATGGAAAATGATGTCAAATCAAGACACAAGATAAAACGTAGGAATGTCGCGAAAACAGAAATTTTAAATCATTGACCTACGTACGTGTAACATCTTACCTTTAGAGAGATGTACATGTACGTGTGTACTTCATTGATATAAAAAAGTATACAAGAACATGACACAACAAATTACGGAATACAGCAGATGAGAAATGACGCCTCCACGTCTATATCGTAACCTTAGTCCTTGTTTGTTCCACTCCAGTTCTAGCACAACTGAGAAATTCAACGTTATACTTTTGCGGCTTTAGTGTTATGATAAGGAGTTAGAATAAATCGGTACTGTGAAACAGCTTGATAAGTGCCACAACGCATTTTAAACAAATGTCAGAGTATGCATTTGTTATACCTTTCTACTTACTAAAAGGTCTCCAATTTTTCACAAAACTTGAAGAGAACAAAGAACTAAGGTTCCCATACACTGACTTTGCCCCTTAGCTTGGATGGCGCGCTTGTCGCTATACACAAAATGCACGCTTAAATTGTGTGATTACAGTGCCCTGGATGCATTAGTGCAGGAATTAACGGGTGTGTTAAAACAGATCTCTATTTCAAATTGAGGGCCATCAGTAAAGTGCCTTCGCTCAGAGGAGTTTGAGGTGGGGGGGGGGGGGGGGAGGGTTTTTTCAAGGAGCGTACGTAGGCTTTTCAATTATGACGGGGAATTAAAGAGTCTCGAATTATTTGCTTTTCTCTTTTTTTTTTTTTAACGAATGAAGCAAAATAATGTTGGTTATTAATATGATAAAATGAAACAGTGAAATAGTTAACGGGAAGTGCAGCTTCAATTTGCAAAAACATAGGGAATTTGTCATGGACGTTCTCCATTCTAACGGTCGTAACTCGCACAAAGGGGCGAGGGGAGGAGTAGTGGACTGTTGCCGAGCATTTGAATAGCGTATATAATTATGTGGTGTTTTTTTTTTCTTTTAGCTTTTTTGGGGGAGGGGGGAGTACAAAATTGCCAATTCGAGCTTGCATACTTTACGGACATAACCTTTTGTATCATTCTGATGTCCTGAATGCACTTGCGCGGATTGTGATGGGTGTGTTAACATGTATCCTGGTTTCAAACTGCGGCCATGTCCCCCATATTTCGGTCCCAAAGGGACTATGAGCGACGCAGAGACGGAAAAAATGTGTATTTCCCCATTCATATTCATATCACTGTGCGTGGAAATTGATCGTAGTGCAGTAGTAATTCACGTTAAATATAGGCTGACTGAACACTGTCTCATGCAAGAGTATGGGGTATTCCTGGATATTTCTACTTTGAAACGGGCATTTATTTCAATCAGTTATTATTTATGGTACGCGTGGGCGGCTTCAACTGCCTCTTCTACAATGCATTACACATGTGTGTACTCATTGCAGTTCAGAATAGCTTGATACATCAGCCAGTGAAAAAGGAACGAAATACTGATATTTCTGACTTAATTTCTGGTATCGGTAGGTATATCCCAGAGGCACTTAAAGCCAGTAAAGGGTGTATTTAAAAACAATCCAATTTGATTTGTTTCATTTTCTGTGGAACAATAATAATAATAATTAAAAGAACAATAACTGTAATGAATAAATAAACAAATAGATAAGTAAGCACACAAATAAATAAATAAAAAAATAAATAATATTTACACAGCGCTTTATCCCGTCATTATGTAAGGTCAAAGGCCTTTGGAAACTTAGAATCAATTCACCAGTATAAAGATCTTCATGCAACAACAGTCAGAAACAACTATTTCATCAGTTAAAAAGATGTGTTTTCATGCTTTTTCAAAAATATTTCGGTGTTTAGTATAACTCAGGTTTTGGGCCCGAGTTTCATTGTTATTATTTTGTAAAAACTCGCGATTGTCGGCTTGGACGTTCTGATGAGCCGATTCTCCACGGCTTTTTTTCATTTGTTTTGTTTTTGTACAGCTGTACTTTGCTCCAGGTTTTATGCTGACCCATGTCAACAAGACAGGCAGATCGTTCGCTATACCTAAAACTTCAATTTCATCCCGTTCTCCGTTTTCATCAACGACTTTCCTGTATGCGTGTGCCAGTCTTCTGTCACTAACGTCTTTATATATTTGCCTGACAATTAGTCATGAATATGCATAGAATGATTCAGCATCTCTCCAAATTACTACCGTCTGTGACTGTCCAGGGTAAATAGCGGGTTCTCTTTGAATGTTTCCGTCATACATGCGGATAGACACAAATTAAAAACACGGGGAAGTCACTCTTAGGGCAAATTGTCTCCCACGAGCGTTTGTGGCACTTTTGCGTCTGTCTGGATGTCTATCTATCCATCCATCTATCTATCTATCTATCTATCTATCTATCTATCTATCTATCTATCTATCTATCTATCTATCTATCTCTATCTGTCTAACTATCAATATAATATCTATCTATCTGTGTGTATGTCTGTCCGTCCGTCTACCTGCCTACATGCCTGTCTGCGTGTCTGTCTGTCTGTCTGTCCGTCCGTCCATCCATCCAACCATCCACCCATCCCGTCCATCTGTCTCTCTCTCTCTCTCTCTCTCTCTATCTATCTAGCTGTCTATCTGTTTGTTTTTCTGTCTATGTATTCTCATATTTACCTTGGCCTATCTCACTACTTGTATTTTACAATATAAACTGACTCCCATATCTTGTATGATTATCTAACAGTGAGCCCAACATTTTTGATGATGAGGAGGAAGGACCAAACAGGCGCATGCCTGCCAAGAGAATACGTGACGACACTTCCGGTTTCTACAGCAACTGGTGACCTTTGCAAACTGAATAAAAAATTCACACTTCAATAATTAATCATACATGTATAGATATATATTATTCGAATGAATCCAGTATGAAATTAATATGATTGGTTGATTTTTCGGCGCATTTGAAATTATTCTGTCTTATTCAAGTTGATTTCGAAACAAGTCAGATTATATCATGCTATAAAAGTCGAGAGGGAGGAAGCGGGCGTTCATAAAGCAGTGAGTGCCTTGCTTGAAGTGCTGTATCTTAATTTATGACAAGTTCACACGTGGCACCTTTTGAGAACTTTCCTCTCCTTCGCCTGACCTGGTGTAGAACCCGTCACTGTAGAGATAAAATGGCCGGGCAGCTAATCCAAAAGTTGTAATTATAATAATTTTAATCATTAACTTGTGCAGAGCTCAAATCCACAGAAAATAAGAAAAATAAATTGCTGTAATGCGCTGAACTAAAATTAGAAACAGGATTGACGTAAGATTAATTCATCATGCTCCCAATCACACACTTTAAGAAAACCTAATCTGCTCACATCCTCAAACCTCCGTGACCAAAATGGGCATCTTTCACTTTGCAAGAAAAAAAAAACCTAAACAAATCAGTTTTGAGCTTATTTTTAAAAGTGACGAGTGACGATGTTGTTACTTTTCCTGGTGGCACCGTTTAGTTTGTTCCACAACTGAGGTCCCCAATAGGAAAAGCCCTTCCACTAAGCGACAGTCTGATCGTGGTTGTCTCAAGAAGTTTCGCGTCCACTGATTTTTGAGTGAGTGATGGTTGGTATGATTTCACTAGCTGTCATTATCTCCTTCATGATTTTGACAAGAAAAAAAACAATTACCTGATACATGATACGGCTAGTTTCCTTCTACTTCTAAAAGATGTAAAGATGTTTGACTTTGATTTTCTCTCTGAACTAACACTGACTGATTGCTAGGCAACATGAGTTTACCATAGATTGCTAGCCGTATCATGAAACCACGCGCACGAAAATTCTGTCTTTACAAAAGAGGAAAAAAATACTCTTAACCTTAAAATGCATCTCTGATCTAACGTACATTTCAACTTATTTCAATAAACATAAAGAGATAACAAGAAATTAATAGTAATCGTACACTTTACTGTGCCTGGCCCGTTTTTTGTTTTTTGTTTTTGAGAGGGTAAAAGGGTGGTTTGGGGAGGGGGGAGGGGTGTATGAAAATGGTGAGAAGGAAATTTAAAAAAGAATAACAGAATATATTTTAAAATAATTCAGTTTGAAATGTCGAATTTGAAAAGACACGTTTCAAGAATATGAAATTTGTCATGCTTTCCACCGAAAACATGTCTCCTCTATGTCGTTTTCAACGGAAAGTCGGTACACCCCTGTACTGAAAGAAACGGCCGCTGTGTTCTGGTTAGGTTAGGCATCGGCAGGAATGTCAAAAGATCACGATGGAGCTAATGACTTTACTGAGAGAGGTCCTGTGGCTGGCAGAAAAGTCTCAAGTTTGGGGGACAAATAATGCTTAAAATAAATCAAAGTAAAACAGGGAAGTACAACCAAAGATATTTGACGTCACAATGCACTCGCGTTGAAAATGTCTGTCACTCAGATCATAGTAATAAAATAAAGGGAATTGATGCGCCTTAATCTGGCTTAATTGTTGTATTTATTTTTTTGTTGTGGCTCTACCTGTCTGTCTGTCTGTCTGTCTGTCTGTCTATCTATCTATCTATCTATCTATCTATCTTATCTATCTTATCTATCTTATCTATCTTATCTATCTTATCTATCTTATCTATCTTATCTATCTTATCTATCTTATCTATCTGATCTATCTGATCTATCTGATCTATCTGATCTATCTGATCTATCTGATCTATCTGATCTATCTGATCTATCTGATCTATCTGATCTATCTGATCTATCTGATCTATCTGATCTATCTGATCTATCTGATCTATCTGATCTATCTGATCTATCTGATCTATCTGATCTATCTGATCTATCTGATCTATCTGATCTATCTGATCTATCTGATCTATCTGATCTATCTGATCTATCTGATCTATCTTATCTATCTTATCTATCTTATCTATCTTATCTATCTTATCTATCTTATCTATCTTATCTATCTTATCTATCTTATCTATCTTATCTATCTTATCTATCTTATCTATCTTATCTATCTATCTTATCTATCTATCTATCTATCTATCTATCTATCTATCTATCTATCTATCTATCTATCTATCTATCTATCTATCTATCTATCTATCTATCTATCTATCTATCTATCTATCTATCTATCTATCTATCTATCTCTCTCTCTATCTATCTATCTATCTATCTATCTATCTGACTGTCTGTCTGTCTGTTTGTCTGTTTGTCTGTCGGGCTATCTATCTATCTATATATCTATTCATCTACCTATCTGTCTGTCTGTCTGTCTATCTATCTATCTATCTATCTGTCTGTCTGTCTGTCTATCTGTCTTTGTCTGTCTGTCTGTCTGTCTGTCTGTCTGTCTGTCTGTCTATCTATCTATCTATCTATCTATCTATCTATCTGTCTGTATGTTTGTCTGTCTGTTTGTCTGTCTATCTATCTATCTCTATCCATCTACCCATCTGTCTGTCCGTCTATCTATTTATCTATCTATCTGTCGGTCTGTTTGTCTGTCTGTCTGTCTATCTATCTATCTATATATCTATCCATCTACCTATCTGTCTGTCTATCTATCTATCTTTTTATCTGTCTGTCGGTACATCTGTCTGTCTGCCTCCTTGTCTGTCTGTCTATCTCTCTCCAAACATAATCAAAATGAAATAAAATAGAATGAAATAAAACTTGAAAGAAATAAGATTGAATAAAGTAAATAATAATAATAACAATAAAAGCATACTTTATACCATCATACGTCTGATAAAAAGATAAAGATGAATCAAACACTCACAAACCCACCAATGTACGAAGACATCACGAGCATGCCAAACCCTTCTGCAGAATCAGTCATGCTCACACACACATACGCACACACTCAAACACAAACACACCCACTCTCATATACACACACTCACCTGCACACACATAGATCACCTTTACACAAACGTAAGACAAAAAAGTCCCATTTGCATTGATGTCAAGCATGCCTTACCTTATTCACTCCGATCTGTAAAATCACGGAGTCCAACCAAGTGCATTTTGATCAATCAATAAAAACATACTAGACCACCTCATTGTACCTTTTTTTTTTTTACCACTGTTCCATCCCCCATGGACCTCGCCTGCCTATTTTCTCCGCCCATGCCAAAGTCTGGTTTTGTATACTGTGAATGTACCCATTAGACAGACTTTCTTCGTTGTACAAGTCTCCCATCTCCATGACAATAAGACAATCCCCCCCCCCCCCCTAAACCCCCGAGCCAACCCCTCACCCAACATCCAGCCTCATTTCTGAAACAGCAGTAGCAGCAGCAACAACAACATCAACAACAACAAGAACGGGGAAGACCCATCCCACAAGCCACGACAAATATCAAGCTAGAGGGATCGGCTAATGGTTCTTGTGAATACAATAAGCATCTGCATGCTTGATGAAGGTGAAATTGCACTCGTTTTTGTTTTCTTGTGTCTACGTATACCTAATGTCTTGACTTTGATATGTACAACATTTGCCACAATCTGAGGTCCTACTTTTGTCAGCTGTTGGTTAATTGTACTTTTAAAAGGTTACATAAAATGACTAATTGCATGAATATGTTGACATTTAAATATTGCTATGTGTCTTAGTTACGATATTTTACTGTTGATACGCATTTGGTTTATGATTTGACAAGTGCCTGGGTTGTGACATTTTACTGTTGACATGTGTCTGAGTTATGATATTTAACTGTTGACATGTGTCTGAGTTATGACATTTAACTGTTGGCATATGCCTGGACTACGACATTTAACTGTTGGCACGTGCTTGAAACAGTTGACACAGTTGTGCTTGGGTAAGCTTAACTCACGACAGGTGTCTTGGCTATGACATTTAACTAGTGATATGCACAGCAGTTACCACATTTAACTTTTTGCATATTTTTTGTGTCTGATTCATGACATTTTCTGTTGACATGTGTCTGAGTTATAAATGTTTAACCCATGGCATATGTGCAGGGGATGACATCTGAATATCTTTAATATTGAATTTACACAAGTAATTTTTAGTGCATAATTCATGTAGCTTAACCAGGCACTAAATTACCAAAACATGAAGAAAAAAATACATCTAACATTAAAAAATATCAACATAATTAAATACCTCATCTAAAGTACTTTTAATTTAGATTACAACCATAAACTTTCACAAGATAAGAGAAAGGAGGCTAAAACTAGACATGTTTTCTTTTGGAGATTCGAGAGGAGAATTGAAGATTAGATTTTGATTGGCCGAGTAGTTGGATCGTGACGTCACGACATTGAGTTTTCACTACGACCCCTACACCAGCCAACTATTTGGATATTAAAGAAAGCAGAGTATGTATTTATAGAGAGATCTCACTTTCGCCAAATTGCGAAACTAGGCATCTGCCGTAAACGAAAAATTGAAAGAGGCCGCCTTCACCAAAGAGAGTGTGCATATCTGTTTATTGTGGATTGTTCATATTTTTGGGCTGATAGAAACTATTTAGAGCCGTTTGTAAGCTCTTACACCCCTGAGTCCAAGAAACTGTCACAATCAGCATGAATAAATGAAGCACCTACCCCGAAAACAGCATTAAAGACCCGCAGGCTCAAGGGTACCCAAACTGGGCTAACTTAATCACAAGGGGGAAATTTCGCCTAGCCGGGAGGGGGAGAGGGGATGTAAATTTGCCGACTCTGGATTTGTAAAATATTTTTATCACAATTCAAATCAAAAAAAAATCTTTAAAAATCTCTAAAATCATGGGTGAAAAGCAAGAACAACGATGTGTTCTCACTGGCTGTCTGTGTTTGGTTTTGGTACATCGATATCCATTGGCGGATCTACTATGAAAATAATGAGGTTTAAGCTCCAGGACCCCTAATCCCGGAGGGGCCCTGAAGAAACAATTTTTTTTAATGGGTGAATTTTGAATGTTGCCCTATAGTTGCAAAGGGGCCACAAAACAGTTCAAACTTCAGGGTCTCTAACATGTGAGTCCGCCACTGCCGTTATCTCTTCATCAGTAGCTATGCATAAGCATTAGAAAATAACATTGTTATGTGCTACTGTTATTGTTATATTTGAACTTAAAATAATAACGTTAAAAATGGCTTATAAAATGTTCCCCTTTGTTCGTTTCTTTATTATAAGGGTCACGGTGGTCTAGCGGCAAGGTGCTCGCCTCTCATGCCGAAGGTACCGGATTCGATTCCCGGTGGGTGCAGGCATGTTAAAGATACCTTGCCAGGTGGAAATCGAAAACAGCAGGCCGAACAGGCCGCTACCCGGGCTAAATTCTAAAAAAAACAACTAATCCCTATCAGAACAAGAAAAATGAGTTGCAAATGCCAAGAGCAGCGAACCTCCTAAAATTAGACCTAAACAGGTTGCTTTATTATAGTGAAAGTTTAAAGTCAAATTACCTAACAAAACAGAGTTGTGATACATTTTCTTTCTAAAAGAGTTTAGACGGGACACTTCTAATTGGGTCTCATTCTGTCCTACTGTTGTGTTAAATTTGAGTATAGTCTTACTTTTTCTTTGCAAATAATTTCTATGCTTTTTCCTCGCATACTATGACCTCTATCGTGTAGACGTGCTAGCTTAAACTCAAACACATAGCCAGGGCGTCCCTTTAAAATGACAGGGTTCTATCTCTATTTAAGGTGAACTGAGTTACACACAACACACTACTTCTACAGGCCTTCTCCATTGTGTGTCACAGTATCAAGCGAATTCGGTGTGTAATTTGTACGTATTACTAAAAAAGAAACAAAAGACGTATCTCTAAAAGCTGTGAGCACATGCATTTTCAATCATTAATGTCTCAAAGCAAACGTTGATGGAAGGGAGTTAGAATCTTGTCATTCTAACCACTGGCGGACCTACATTTTTGGGACCCTGAAGCTTGAACTGTAATGGGGATCCCTTTTCAACCAGCAACAATAGAGCAACATCCAAAATTCAATCATTAAACATAGTTTCTTCAGCACATCCAGCCCCACCCCGCCCCCGGGAATTTAGGGCCCAGAAGCTTATGCTCTATTACTTTCATAGTATATCCACCACTGATTTTAAGCGGACGAGGGGTCAACGAGACGAAGAAAGGTTGAGAACCTTTGTTGTACGTGAATGAGCCAAACAGCTGCCACACAAAACATTTGAAAAGTGTATTCACAAAGTCAGTGGGGGAAATCTCCAGAGAATTTTAGGTGCGTCTCAACTACTGAAAAGTTTCTTTCATCCAGCGCTTTTTTCTGTCTCATGTTTAGTGCAAGTAAACAAAGGAAAGTTCTGGTTTGTATTGATTTAGTAATTTTTCACTTTGAATTGTGCGGTGGTTTCTTTCTTTCTTTTTTTTTTTTTCTTTCTTTCTCTCTTCCATTTCTTTTCTTTCTTTCCCTCTTTTTTCTTTCTTTTTTTTTTCTTTCTTCCTTTGTTTCTTTCTCCCTTAATTTCTTTCCTTGATTTTCTTTTCCCATCCTATCTATCTATCTATCTATCTATCTATCTATCTATCTATCTATCTATCTATCTATCTATCTATCTATCTATCTATCTAATCTATCTATCTAATCTATCTATCTAATCTATCTATCTAATCTATCTATCTAATCTATCTATCTAATCTATCTATCTAATCTATCTATCTAATCTATCTATCTAATCTATCTATCTAATCTATCTATCTAATCTATCTATCTAATCTATCTATCTAATCTATCTATCTAATCTATCTATCTAATCTATCTATCTAATCTATCTATCTAATCTATCTATCTAATCTATCTATCTAATCTATCTATCTAATCTATCTATCTAATCTATCTATCTAATCTATCTATCTAATCTATCTATCTAATCTATCTATCTAATCTATCTATCTAATCTATCTATCTAATCTATCTATCTAATCTATCTATCTAATCTATCTATCTAATCTATCTATCTAATCTATCTATCTAATCTATCTATCTAATCTATCTATCTAATCTATCTATCTAATCTATCTATCTAATCTATCTATCTAATCTATCTATCTAATCTATCTATCTAATCTATCTATCTAATCTATCTATCTAATCTATCTATCTAATCTATCTATCTAATCTATCTATCTAATCTATCTATCTAATCTATCTATCTAATCTATCTATCTAATCTATCTATCTAATCTATCTATCTAATCTATCTATCTAATCTATCTATCTAATCTATCTATCTAATCTATCTATCTAATCTATCTATCTAATCTATCTATCTAATCTATCTATCTAATCTATCTATCTAATCTATCTATCTAATCTATCTATCTAATCTATCTATCTAATCTATCTATCTAATCTATCTATCTAATCTATCTATCTAATCTATCTATCTAATCTATCTATCTAATCTATCTATCTAATCTATCTATCTAATCTATCTATCTAATCTATCTATCTAATCTATCTATCTAATCTATCTATCTAATCTATCTATCTAATCTATCTATCTAATCTATCTATCTAATCTATCTATCTAATCTATCTATCTAATCTATCTATCTAATCTATCTATCTAATCTATCTATCTAATCTATCTATCTAATCTATCTATCTAATCTATCTATCTAATCTATCTATCTAATCTATCTATCTAATCTATCTATCTAATCTATCTATCTAATCTATCTATCTAATCTATCTATCTAATCTATCTATCTAATCTATCTATCTAATCTATCTATCTAATCTATCTATCTAATCTATCTATCTAATCTATCTATCTAATCTATCTATCTAATCTATCTATCTAATCTATCTATCTAATCTATCTATCTAATCTATCTATCTAATCTATCTATCTAATCTATCTATCTAATCTATCTATCTAATCTATCTATCTAATCTATCTATCTAATCTATCTATCTAATCTATCTATCTAATCTATCTATCTAATCTATCTATCTAATCTATCTATCTAATCTATCTATCTAATCTATCTATCTAATCTATCTATCTAATCTATCTATCTAATCTATCTATCTAATCTATCTATCTAATCTATCTATCTAATCTATCTATCTAATCTATCTATCTAATCTA
>OZ007584.1:18952316-19217316 GCA_963931925.1 Onchidella celtica
AAAAAAAGTAGATCGCAAAGACCTGTTGAAATAACTGCATGTGGGGAAAAAAGTATTTTTCAACCACAAAAACAATAATAAAGAGTGACCCTTTCTTGTCTTTGATGGATGTAAAAAAAAAAATCGGTGAGGGATGTTCTGTAATGCAGTTGTGTTCAGAAATGGCAGAACTCTCCGAAAAAAAAAAATTGTTGATTTTTTTAACTTCCAACACGACTTCAGGATCCCCCAGGCTTTCGAGAGGCGTTGTTTCTACTGTGATACACATTCCCAACAGCCGCCTCAATTTGACTTGATAGATAGATAGATAGATAGATAGATAGAGAGAGAGAGAGAGAGAGAGAGAGAGAGAGAGAGAGAGAGAGAGACAGACAGACAGACAAACAGACAGATAGGCAGACAGACAGACAGATAGGCAGACAGACAGACAGACAAATAGATAGATAGATAGATAGATAGATAGATAGATAGATAGATAGATAGATAGGCAGAGAGACAGACAGACAGATACACAGACAGACAGATAGATAGATAGATAGATAGATAGATAGATAGATAGATAGATAGATAGATAGATAGATAGATAGATAGATAGATAGACAGACAGGCAGAGAGACAGACAGGCAGATACACAGAGGGACAGATAGATAGATAGATAGATAGATAGATAGATAGATAGATAGATAGATAGATAGATAGATAGATAGATAGATAGATAGATAGATAGATAGATAGATAGATAGATCGAAGAACCATTCAGTTCTCATTATTATCATGATATCATTGCACATCATGAAGGGTACCATTCTCCCCGCCCCTCACCGGCACTCCCATCCCCGTATCATCATTCTTCTCTCCCCTTCACAACCCCCCCCCCCCCCGCGTGTGCACCAACCACCAGCAGACAATCACGTCCCACCATCAACAACCACGCGGGTTCTACTGGCGCTACCCACCTCAGGTCATATATCACCTGGCTCGAGCCCAGGACTATTTAAATAGTTAGCACCAAATCACAAAGTTGTAAAATTGACTGGGGACTGCAACAACTGCCGACACTTGACTCAGAGACAGTTGTTCCGGTGACACAAAGAAAGGAGGCGCAGGCTGCTGTGGGAACTTGAGGAGAAACTAGAGAGAAACTACCAGACAGTCTGTTAGTGGCAAAATAAGGCATTATCTCATGGAATGAATTGCCCACAGATGTTTCTTCATTTTTAGAGGCTAAAGTGTAATTGGTAAGTTACAGAAATTTGCTGATGTTGTCTATGTTGTGGATGTTGTCGTGATCATCCTGTGATTTGTTTGTAATGATAATTATCATCGTTATTGTCTTTAAATTTCACCACAACCACCGTTGATGTGTCATAGTATCATTGGCAACGTCTTGTTTCAGAAGATATTTATACATCATTGTGTCGGCAAACATCATCGCTTCAGTCGTAATGATTAATCAGGCACACCCACAATGGCTAGTTGTTGTTTTTTTTTCTTGTTTTTTTTCTGGCTGTATACAAAAGGCATTGCTATGCCTACTTTATTTGAGCAGTTTTCAAAATGTACGTTACAGATCAACGTCTTGTGGCCTACTCGGCCCAGCAACACCTTCTGTATTTAGCCCGGCAACACCTTCTGTATTTAGCCCGGCAACACCTCCTGTATTTAGCCCGGCAACACCTTCTGTATTTAGCCCGGCAACACCCTCTGTATTTAGCCCGGCAACACCTTCTGTATTTAGCCCGGCTACACCTTCTGTATTTAGCCCGGCAACACCTTCTGTATTTAGGCCCACGTTGTTCCGTTGTTATTGTTTGTTTGACTTAGGCGTGTGATTTTCGGCTCAGCAAGCGCTTGGAGCGACAAATCGTCACCGTTCCCTAGGACTGTGGTAACTCCAAACCAGGGTTGCCAACCCAGATTTTTAAATGTCGCCAGGCTCATCCCTAAAAGTAGCTAAAATGTCGCTAAAACTCCCATGGAAAGTCGCTAGTTATTGCTAGTCGCTTGTATATCCCCCCTCCCCCCTCCCACAGTAATAATTTGATGCAAATACATAATTTCATGAACACGCCGACTGATGACCAATTAAAATGCATTATACAAAATATACTAAACAATTTTTTTAACTTTAACATACTGGCAACAAACATCTTTGTGAAACTTTGTCGTAAGCCAGGTTTTTAAGCCTGACCCGTTTCGTGTAATAAATAAGTGAAATTTTATTAGTTAATCTTTGTTGCTATTTACAATTTCTGTGACCTTGTTGTTATGATTACGCTGGTCAACAAATTCATTTCAGAAGCAGACAGATTTTCAAAATTTGTTGACCTTCATTTCAGAAGCAGAAAAATTTTCAAAATTTGTTGACCAGTGTTATATATTATTATTAAGACTCGACAAGAAAAAAGTCCAAAAGTATCCAGATTTGGCCCTAGATTTCAGTGAAACTCTCCAGATCGCAAATCGCTCCAAAATGTCGCTGGAAATTTTCAAAAAGATCCAGATCTAGCTGCGAAGTCGCTAAGTTGGCAACCCTGCTCCAAAATTCAAAAACTCGATTTTTATATATTATATTCGACTACATTCAAAGCCACAGCGAATGATCTTTGTTCTAGATCTAGATTCCGTAAGACGAAAAATAGTCCAATAACAAACTTTCAAAGAATCATCGTCACCAGATCAGTTGTGCAATGATAAAACAGTTTTTGCTTCTCCTGAAAAGTAGTCAAAACCAATACAAACTATGAAAGTTTTAGGGAAGCGTGACGAGATGTAATAAAAAACATTTTCTTCGCCGTCAAAAATTGTTTCAAAATTTTACAAACTGAAATGAGAGAGGGAGAGAGAGAGGGGGGAGAGAGAGAGAGAGGGGGAGGGGGGCGGACGGACTGACAGACAGACAGACAGACAGGCAGGCAGGCAGGCAGGCAGGCAGGCAGACAGACCGATAGACGGACAGATGGACAGTCATTAAAATATAACAATTTCTAAGTTACGTCAAATAAAATTTTTACGAAGAACAACAACTGCGATGTTATTATTTTTTTAAACACTATAGTGGCTAAAGAGGAATCACCCATGCACTACATACGCTTCTAAGCAAGAATAAAATGCTTTTTTTTGGTACTAGACGAGATGCCCAAACCCCTCTACGCCTCTCTCTCTCTCTGTCTCGCTCTCTCTCCCTTTCTCTCTCTTTTCCTATCTCTCTCTCTCTCTCTCCCTCTCTCTCTCTCTTTCCTTCTCTCTCTCACTCTCTCTCTCTCTGTCTCGCTCTCTCTCCCTTTCTCTCTCTTTTCCTATCTCTCTCTCTCTCTCTCCCTCTCTCTCTCTCTTTCCTTCTCTCTCTCTCTCTCTCTCTCCCGCTCTCGCTCTCTGAAATACAAAACTGTCGCAAAAAATGTTTTTCTAAAAATTCCTACACCTGGGGATGCCAAATTTTGACAGAATCATCTTCAGCCTGAAAGTAAACTGTGCTGAACATTTCAAGTGAATCGGTACACGGATGACACCTCCATGCTGTGATACCAGTTTGGAGTTGTCTTTTTACTGTATTAGATTTCAGATCTGCAGCTCCGGAGCCAGGACGGTCAAACTACGGCATTAATGTCACACTCAGGATGCTTTTATAATACAACATCAAATCTTCAAGACAGTACAGGAGATACTTATGTTTTAACGCAGCATGAAAACGTTGCATCTCTAGTGCTCATATATTCGCAAGACTGTATTCGTTGTGTCAAAACTAGCTGAGATAGATACGGAAGAGATCCACTCCTTATTTACTCAGTCCCAAAGCTTTGCTGTTCACTGTCACTGTCACATTATATTGTCCTGTGTGCTTCAAATGCTTATCATTTGTACCATTGTCGTCCATTCTGGATATCAAATGAGTTTTTATATCAGAAAGTATCTCTATGAAAATAAAGAATGATTCTATAAAGAAAGCAAATGAAAATTAAATAAGATAAGATCTTCTCCTCAATAATATTGATAATAATAATACTAAGAATGAATAAATAAATAAATAAATAAATAAAAATTATTTCTTTAAATTCAGGAGTCGAACCCAAAATCTCTAATGTCCCGGGTGCGCTAATCAAGTAAATTGATATGCTACTGGTAGAAAGCGGATCAAGTGTTTCATATAGCCCGGTTGTCATCAATCAACTCTTCAATATCCTATGAACATTGTGTGGCGTAGTAAATCAAGTCGTTCAGTACCTTGTGTGAGTTTGGAGTTCAGCTTGTGAGCACTAACGAGTTGCATAGTTACAGTCATAATTTATGGCTTAACCTTCTCTACAGGCAGTCAAACTTCAATCTGCCAGTGTTGGGTTATTTTGGAGCCCGCTGTCCCTACTGATACCATCGTGCTGGTATGTGTCTTTATATATACAACAAGAGATCAGAGCTGTCTAATGGCGTGGCTTTAAATTATGTTATTTCTCTAAAAATATATTTTAGACCAAAGAAACTTTGTGGATGCAACAAAGTTAAAATGTGGAGAAAAAAATTTAATTCTCTTGGTTTCTTTCTTTTTTTTTTTTTTTATCTTTTGGTTCTTAACGCGTGTCATAGCGAAATAAAATAAATACAATACACCTTTCTGTTTTTAACACAGCGAATTTTCTCAAAGAGATAAAAAACAAAATATAAAGACCTTACACAGCGTGGTGAAACTGGCGAAATATTTCAAATCAATGATTATTCTTGCTCAGAAAGAATGTTATCGTAATTATCATCATAATTATTATCAACAGCAGTGCCACCATCACCACCACCATCATCACAATTCCTCCGGAATGTTGCAACATTTTGACTTGACACTGTCTGCGTCATCTCTGTCTTTGAGGGAACATATTCAATAGATAAAAAATGTCCAACTGAAGAGGTGTCACAGGAGGTCGACCAGTAAATAGATTCATATAAAATCTGCATCTGTTGAGTTACATATCGCGGGTGTAGAGCAAAATTGTTGTATCTCCAGTGATATGAATTGGAGTTCATAATGGCAATACTGTAATAACGACAAACTGCTTCTTGCAATTTTTTCGTTATTCCGCTATCTTTAACCAGTTCCAAGTTAAAGAGAAGCAGTATTGTTGTATCTCCCTTAAAAATGAGATCATTGAGACCAATCTCATGGTATTTCCGAGTAAGCTCCCATTATTCATATCACTGGAGATACAACAATTTTGCTCTATACCCGTGAATTTATGTGTGTACTTAGTTTATTGAGGGAGGAGGGGTGGGAGACTTTAAGATGTCAATCTTCTTCATGTTCACGAAATTTCATTAGAAAGGCTGATTGTATAAGAAAAAAGTAAACAGATTCCAACTAATTGACTGACAGTTCATATATGAAAGCTGTCATTGTCCTTCTAAAGAAAAAAAAATTAATTCACGACCAAGGCTAACATTCTCTTGTGTCCCATCAGTTAGGTCAAATTTCTCACGTCCTCCGAGTGGCACACACATATAGACATATGTGACCAAAGTCTTTTAATTTGGTCGAGGGATAGAAAAGGGGATGTGGGGGATATTTTGGGGGGGGGGGGCACTTGTATAGGTTATGGGTGATTTTTGTCTTAACTGAGCTGGTTGATTGTGATTCATCACTCCTGTGTGTCTACAAAATTTCTTTCATAAATCAAATGTCTGAATGCGTCAGAAATGATTCCAGGTGACCAGACCTGACTCAGTTACAGATTTGACTGTCTGGGTCATTCTTGAATTCATTCCCGTCAAACCGGCAAGAGAGAAGTCACAGTGTATGAGTTTGCCCTATAAGAATAAGTTTTCAGGCAGCTTGTTGCAGTCTGTACCTGGTCCTCTTGAATATCTGAGATTCCTATGGTCTGGGACTGTAATGACCTCATGATGTTGAAAATCACAATTATAATATTTTATTATGTGACCCAATTTCTCAGTCTGATGATCAAATCGCAATGGCCGAAGGCGCACAATGACACATTTTATCAACCAAGGGTGATTTCCTTCGAGCTGAGAATGTGATTGATAATGATTCCTCAGTTTGTGTGTACAAATTCCTTTCAGAAAATCAAATGCATTAGTGAGTTAAAGGCGGCCCACCATTCTTGTCCTAGTGGTATGAAAAGTTGACAGCGATCATACACTCGACGAGATAATTTTTTTTTAAAAAAGTGAAAACATATTTCTTCACCAAAGCTTAGCTTGAGATGAAACTATTTTGAAAATCTCGTTTCCATGCGACCTACGACAATAGAGCCATGAGCGAAGAACGTCCCGCAAGTCTATCTTTACACTGTTTGTAATCATAACAACCACTGTACCGTAATAATAGTCATGATGATGACAATAATAATCATTAATAATAATAATAATAATAATTATAATGACATTACAAGAATGACAGAGACTGTCTTCTGTTGTTATATTGTACAGCATTCATTTCCTTGTTCGGTATGTAAAAATCAGCATGTCCGATCCACTCAAACTTACTTCCGAAAGACGCATTTCTCTGTCTTGAATAGACAGGCGATGAGAAACATTACATCAATTTTATCGATCAGACATCTCAAATTACACTTAAGAAAATTAAATTTTAGATTAAACAGCAAACAAGATTTGTCTTTTCGTGGTTGACTTAATATTTCTTTAAAAAAACAACAACCCCAGTTTATCAAACAAATTTGATTTATCCCCAAGCCTGGCTCTTTTTGTGTGAGACGGCCTACACCTTGTTGTTTTCTTGGATTAAATGTTTGATGTAAAAAATTCTGTCGTTGTACCATCCACTGATCGACTGTTGAATTGTCAAAAATTGCACAACCATTGTGGACTCACTTTTCATTTATAAATTAGACGCATAATTCAAAGATTCAGAATCACAGCATGTTCTGAAAGTAGTGAAAGTGTCTTCATAATGCCATTAAAATTTTGAATGGACATTTTTTCTCTGTTTTAAACAAGATTTATAATCCGTCTCCAAAATCATTTGCATCAGGACCATGTCTAAAAAGACAATAACGGTATTAGACTTAATTACAGATGCTTAATGCATAAGCAGTGACGTGGCTTACAACCGCTTTTGTAAACATGGTCTGGTGTAAAAATGAATGAGTAAAAGCTTTATTATTTGTATTAAAATTTGTATTTGTATTTGTATACTACTTTAATCCCATTTGGGAAATTTGCCTTTGTGTCATTGCACCCAATTACAACTGGAGCAGGTACGTCGTCGCCATAGTGCAGCGCGGGTCGGCGGGTTTTTTTGGGGGGGGGGTGAGGGGGGAGGGGAGGGGGAGGGCGTGATAGGGATGAATTTTATTTGATTTTTCCCGGGCAGCGGCCTGTTCGGCCTGCTCTCTTCGATTTCTAACTGCCAAGGTATCTTTAACATGCGCAACGTGCACACGGGCTCTCCGAATTTTTTCGTCCTTATCCGAGAAGACTAGGTACTCGATCCTACCCCTCAGTGGGATCAGGGACACGAAAATATGAGAAAAATCCCAAACTTCCAACATGCCCGCAGCGGCCGGGTTTTGAACCCTGTACCCTTGGCATGAGAGGCGAGTACCTTGCCTCTAGACCACCTTATCGCACTGGCCTTGGTATCATAAAGTATTGCCCAGCACAAGCAGACCTCCAACGGCGCTGCACAACAGACGACCGACTGAAATCTATTGAAATATTGTAAAGGTATCATTGCTGCAGAGAAGAGAGCCTCTGACGTGAAGAAGACAATTATTTAATAATTCCAGCCAAATGACCGCACCTGTGAGACCAACAGCAGGATGTTTGCAGATGTAGCTCAATATGATGATGTCGGCTTTAGGAAATACTGACTCTCTGGCCAATCCGAAATGTGTGTCTAATTTCGTCCGGTCATAAATCGGGAAAGTCATTCATAAGGTATGTTTCATTAAGAGATGTGAAAAACCACGTAATATGACATCCTTAACTTCAGGGGAGTTTTAGTCATTCCATAAAGTTACTTATCATGATTTTTACTCCCCGCTCCACACCCTCTCCCATGTAGGCTCTTCATATGTTTGGCTTCAATCTTGCACCCCCCCCCCCCCCAAACTACTGTACGGGCTCAGGCCAGAAGGTCTTGATAAACATTTAAAACTGTAAATGGCATTATGTATGCATTCTTTGACTGAATCAGTGGAAACGTAGGCTATCTTCGATTGTCATATAATTCATAAATTCAGTGTGTTGGAACAACAACAACCACAGCAATATGACACGACTTTTCAATTCAACACCATAATTGAAAAGCTTACCTACGCTTCTCAGACACGCTTTCCATACCCTGAGGGCAGCTCCATCCTTTTCCACCCCCTGGGCTGAATGTACTTTATGGATGGTCCCTGCGCGTGATTTGTTACGGACAACAACTAAAGCTTGAACAGAAATAATTATCTTTCAATTACATTTCATTCATCGGTATAATATGATTATATCATTAATATACTTGTATTTTTACAGGAAATCTTGAACTCATCACGGCTTTCACAGGGGTCCTGTTGCAATACTTCCATCCCGACATCCAGCTCAGCAAGAACAACCCAGTCCCTCACTCAGGTACTATCTGAGACACACTCACCAACACATCTGACGTTCTAGCGGAAACATTACTGGCTTTTTCACACAACCATAAATTCATCAGGATTTCTTCTGGGGTGAGCTCTGTAGCAAAAGAAGTTTCACTGTCAGAAGAAATATTTAAGAGAAAATAACGCCGGATACGAGCTCAACGCAACAACATCCCCGCAGTAATATCAAAGCCCATTGCTAAATCATATGATAGACGTCAGTGTATGAGCAATTTGTAGCTTTTACTTAAAATCACCAGATTTATAGCTGTTGTATCTTGAGAAAGCAGTGGTGACGACTTCACACCTCCCACTCTCATTTTGTGTAACTAAACATCACGCGCACTGCTAGAATTTAGTCTTCGAGCTCAGTTTCGTGCTGAATCACTATTACCAACTGCAGTTAAACAAGACACCATTGCCGTAATTTGTTACCGGCATTCAGAACCAAGACATTTCTCTGAACATCAATTGATCATCATGGTCGCCAAAGATTTGATCTCCTTCCTGTTGTGTCTGACGTCATCACTAGTGTTTGTGGCTGCATTACCTGCCTCTGATTTCTCTCTCACAGATGACAACCTATTAGGTAAGTTAGAGTAGCCAAAGTTTGCCTAAAGCAATCTTGTTGGAATGTGGAGCGAATGTTGTGTAGAATTACTCAAAAAATCTGGATATGAATCTGATTTTTGTGCATGACGTCATCTGTTTGAATTTGGGAAAACTGTTAATGTTTCAAGTACCCAAAAACACACTTACTACTACAAACTAGTATATTTCTATTCAATTTATAAGTGTAGTTTAGTTAAAGGAGACGTTCATGCAACGATATCCTGAAAACGATCATCAGTAATGAATGAGTGTATTAATTTATTTATTGCTATTTATTATTATATTTTTTATTTTATTATTATTATTATCTATTTTTATGAGAGTCTGTTATGGCTTAAATATTACACACTTGCCATATGCTGAGGAATCAGGAAAAGCGTGCAACAATATGGTAAGGGTTTCCTTCATTAATATTGATGATAGGAAAACATCTCGGAAGCTTTTTCTAAGATATTAACATGAATAAAATAAAAAATCCATGAATATGCTGTGGCGACCAATGATGCCATAATTAAAGCAGAGAATGTGTGCTTACTTACTACTTCAAGTTTGAGAGATATTAGGCTGGACAGCCTCTGCAGGCAAACAACGTGCTTATCAGTAATCATTTAATTAGGGCGTCACAACCAGCGCGCAGTTGCTCTGGTCTGGCCTTCATAAGTCGGCGCTTTGTAAAAGACTTTTTTTTCTAGAAAACTGATGCCGTTTCAAATTGGTTGACCCATTGCCCGTGCCAATGGTTCACGTGACACGGGCATAATTGAATGCAAGGGCAACAGTCGAGTTTTTTGTTCCAGTGTCGCGTTCACGAAACAAATTGCCCAATGGGCACATTGGTTGCAAGCTCGGAGAGCATTTCATTTTGTCGCGAAAGTAAAAATAGTGTTTCCAGTGGGCGTGATAATTGGAACAATCCGTTCAAAAAAAACGATAGAAACATGACACTTGGCGCAAACTTTCTTCAAATGATAGTGTTTGAGAATAATGTGTTTGCCACTAACACAAATAAAGTCCAAAAAGTCGACAAAAATCAAAGATAGTCGCGAAGGACATAATATTTATAAAATGTTGTGCTCGATGATGGTCGAATGAGAGGATGTGTAGAGTGCCATGATTTGCCATCAGCTAGCCCAAAATATAATGATACAGAAGTACCCCTTCTATTACGTCATTTGGAGCTCCCCATCTTCATATAATTCATAAATTCAGTGTGTTCCCACACCTTTTAAAGGTCTTATGCTTAATTTCTGATAAGAATAATTTGCAGTTTGATTGTTCGAGTTGTTTATGGCTATTGCTAGACCTTGATAGAAGCTTTAGGAGAGGACATCAGTCGGGAAGTGGATAGTAAATTTGACTAGTATAACGACAAAGATCTAAAAAAAAAAGTAGTAAAATCTGATTACGTAAGTGGATTGCGTTTCAAGTTCAACCCCAGTACAATGGAATACAATGGAAAAAAAACCCAAGAAGAAATTTGAGAAGGCAAAATTGAAGGGAGTGAATCTTTCATGCCATAAACAAGCTTATAACCGCCAAATCTCAATTGTGTCAGAAAAGGGGGAGGTGCCGGGGCAGGGGACACTACAATAAGCATAGGGGGTATTTAAAACTGTGGAAAGCAACGCAGTATGAATAAGAAACTTTATCTCTTTAAAAACGTGCAGTAGTCAGCAATCAATACTTTTGGATCAAAACCATATTGTCAGTAGTCAACCCTTGTTTCCTTCCCTAATAAAAGCATATTGTATCGGTAGCCTTTCACTATTATGATATGGTTGAACCATCATAGTATTGTGACCAATGTTATGAATGACATGCTGTTTATGTGTCCCCTTGGTGTATGCCTCTCTTATTTGACATACCCACCATCACCATCACTAAATGACAATAAATATAAGCAGTTAAAATATACTGAGGTTTGGGAGAAGGAGGTCTAAACGTAATGACAGGCCCATTTCCTTCGTGTTGAGATATGACAAGCGACCAAGTTTGTGCTGACAGTGACACGACGTTGTTCCTGTGGTACTCCATGTCGCGCGACCACGTGAAGCCTTATGACAGCAAGTAGCAAAATCGCGTAATTTTAAGGCCGTGCAAGCACCGATCAAACCCGCGACATAGTGTGTCTGGGGTCATTTTTTTTTTTTTTTTAAAAGTGGTCGAGTTCAGTTGCACGACAACACAGCCAGTGTAACACAGGTCTTACAGTAACTACCCGCCGTGCTCACATGCAAGGATAAACGCGTACACACAATACATTAAATGGGAGTCTGTGTTTCTTAATTTCACTTGACCAGAAACCGGCAGTCGAAATTCCTCTGATTAGATTGATTAGACAGTGATTAGATTCTTCATTTTCCTTCTTTTTTCTTCTTTATTTGCTTCCCCTAAAATTGTTCTATTGTCTCAGTTTCCAAAACCTTTTTTTCCCTCACCATGCGGTCTCCGCGCCCAACACTTGTTCCGCTAACTTCGCACGACAAGATTGTACATACCACACAATTTATTTATTACAGTTTTCTTTGTGACGGCGGCGGTACGCTCCCCAGACCCCACTTGCCTCAATGTACATGCTAGCCCCCCCCCCCCTTTCACCTCTTTCCGAGCTATGTACTTGATGGATAGCCCCTAATGAAGAAAATGATTATGTTTCCCATGAGACGACAAGGCTTTTTGTTTCCAGTAGATAGAAGTGCTTTGTTTTCATGGCTGTGAATCCAGTAATTTGCATACTTATATTTGCACGAGTTTATCGAACAAGAACAGTTTTGCACAAGGGCTGTAATGAGACAAACAATTTGTCAAGTTTGCACACGCCGACAACATTTAAAAGTTGGAATGTTTTCAGCGACCGGAGGTTGTTGGAACAGCCCAAGGAAGAGCCAGTGTTTTGGTGTTTTTTTTCCTTAAATCTTTAAATGATCGCATACGAAACAAAACTGACTTATGCAAGGCAGACACAGATAATGGGTAAAAGCGCCATCCATAAAATTAATTAATCCTTAAACTTAATTTTGGAGATATTTACCCCCCCCCCCCCATGCCTTTCATACTCTGTCGGAAGTACCTCCTTTATAGTCCCCCCCCCCCCCCACGCCAATAAAAGCAGAAAAACTGTACCACAGTAGGTCCTTATATATAACACACCTTGACGTTTTAAAAATTTAAGTCGCATTTGGCAAGAGCTATAACATTTGACTGTTTTTGTGATTTTTTTCTTGTATAAAATGTATACTTTTTTGAAAACCACCACCACAACAACAGCAATGAACTTTTAAATTCATTACCATAATTGACAAAAGTACGCCCGCCTGACCCCCCCCCCCTCCCCCCAACAACAACAACAACACCCATTTCCTTCCATGCACTGTTTTCGTCCGCTGAGGGCAAATCCTGACTTCCCCCATCAAGGCTACCTACGACATCTATAAAGTATGGATGAGGCTGGTCCCCAAAGCTGTGGATATGGGTCCCCGCTAGGACTTTTTATGGAGACCAAAGTGTTAATAGTAAAATTTTATGTTAAGCTACTAGCAACTTATGTTGAACGGTGAAATAGTGTGTGTGTTTGTGTGTGTGTGTGTGTGTGTGTGTGTTGTCTATACAGCCTGTCCCAGGTGCGGGGTGTGGGAACCGACAGACGTTTGAGCCACTTGTTGTCAAGATGAATGTTTTTCTAACGTTTTACGCAATGATGTGTCATGAGGTTGAGTTAAATTTGGTCCATGTGAATGGGAAGTTGAATACAAAACCAAGAACAAATAAACAAATTAAAAAAAAGTTATTTTCAGAAGGTGCTGTGATATACCATACTCACACACACTGTCTCTCTCTCTCTCTCTCTCTCTCTCTGTCACACACACACACACACACACATATGACTGTAGATTTGAGACGTAATCATTGTGTTTACAGCGTTTGCCACCTTATTTACGCCAAAACAGTAACAAGAAATTAAAATAACACACCCACACACACACACACACACACACACACACACACACACACACACACTCACACATTGAAGGACTGGCATTAATTCAAAATAAGATAAACTCAGATAAAATACTTTGTTCCGCCCGAGAATCAATAATAGCTAAACCGCAGGCCTTAAAACTTTGGATGTATTTGCGTCCACATAAATAAAATACAGACACAACAGCAACCAAAGAAACAGTCCAACAAATCAACAAAAAAACACACGGAATCAGTCGTCAAGAAGAAAACACCATTTTTTTTTCCTTAGTTTTTTTTTAGTACAAAAACGAACTTTAACCCTTCTACCTTTCAGTTTGTCACCAAGGTATCGGAGTTAAGAGTTTGTACCAAATCATCCCAATAAAATAGTATTCGCGACGTGTAAAAAACATTTTCACACAGTTCTGGTGCATCCGCTCGTTTCTTTAAAAGCTGATCTCAGGTGTCAGGAAAATTAGAAGCTTGGCAACAGCCACGGGAAAACTCATGTTGATGGGCAAAGCGATTCATTTTCATTAAGTAGCAATTAGTCCAGTGACAACTTCGCACGTTGAATTTGTTTGAGGAAAATTTACACACAGTACACGTGTGATGGGAAATTCATCACTGATGCAAAAGGTATTGTATCGATACATGCTTCATGAAAGTATCGATATTGTCTCTTCAAGCTATTGGGTTTAGCGCAGTAACAAATTTTAATATGAGAAACACTTGCGTTTCTTTTCACATCTGCAAAGGGTGGCCCACCTCAAGTTGTATGTTTTTTTGTCTGATTGCTTGTTGGTTTATTTTTTTATAAACATCAAGTTTGAAAATATAATGCCATTACAACAGTGTTCTCAATGTGTTAAAACGTGTTTGATTCTTGGCAATCCAGGAGTTCAAAACAAATTTTTTTTTTTAAACCTATATGGCAAGCTTTTGTGAAACCATCATAGAACATGTGTTTGAGTATCAAATCAATGTACCTGCTTGTTCCCCGATAAGCTCGGCGCAGTGACCCAACAGGGCAACTGAAAAAGTGGGTTTTCGGTCGACACTGAGATCTTAGTTGATTATAATTCTTCAGTTTCCCCTCTATGGGTGTACACAATGGGTTTTTTCTCCATAAACATGCCTGAAGGAGTTAAATCGGACTCCGTAAGACCAAATCCGACTTCATCATCGATTTGACCAGGCAGATGTCAATACAGCATTGCCAGAGTACATCTATCCCCATTTCCACAAATATAAATCATTGATGTGTATTTCTTAAATTCTCTTCAACGACAACATTTTATTACACTGGTGTAATGTAAAATTTTAACCACAAACTAGATGAGAACACTGTTTACAATGAGGGCATCAGGCTTAGGAGGGTTGACATTGAAGATAATTAAGCCGTTTATTTCAATAATTATTAACAGTTAATGCCTCTCTGTGTCGGGGCGGGGACTTATGCATGTACACAGTCTATGTGCGTGTGTGTATGTTTGCGTGTACGTAGGTGTCGCGTGTGTGCTCACACTGGCTAATGTTACCAAAGATACTAGAAATGATAAAATGAGACACCTCGGGGGTTTTCGCGTGCACGGGTTTGGCAGCGCCACCAAGTGGCGTAAGTGTCAGAGATGTAAACAACAGCATTTTTTTTTTTTACAAAACTAAAGAGAGAAAATGCCGAGTTTTGTTCAGTGTTCAGTTATCACCCTAGATCTTGCTGGAAGTCGCTTATTTTGTAATTCTAAAGTAGTTCGTTATAGGAAACCTGAGGCTATTTTTTTTTCTTTTAAAATGTGGTAACAATGTCACAATCGCTTTATTAATTTACCATCATATCGAAGATAGATCTAATATATTTTCAGAATAACATGGGACCGAGGCTGGGTTTTCCGTTTATGACGTAACTCATGCTCCCTGTCTCCCAGCAACAAATACAAGTAAGAAAGTCAACAATAGTGGGAACTGTCAAGGGTTTTGAAAACGTTTAAGGGCTTTCCTTTAGCAATAACAGACTAAACTTGGATTTTCCTTCTTCTCCTACTTCCTCCTCTTCTTTTTCTTCTCCAAATTCAAGAAAAATACACCGGCGTCGAGAACCACATCAACCATTGCATCAGAGACGCATAGAAGTACAAAACAGTTAGCAGTCGAGTCCCAAGCGCTGTCGGTAAGCTAAAAATAACTTGTCGCGAGATAGGCCGGAGAAGCCGCACGCACATTACTAGCTCTAGATCTGTTCCCATGACATCTCGTGCAAAATATGTTTCTCTCTCTTTTTCCATCTTTCACCGGCCCGCCCTTGTTGTGTTTTGCTTTATACAAAACTTCTTTATAAATTATATACTGCACATTTTAAAAATATTTTGACGGTGAAACTGCCTCTGGAAGCGAAAGTGATCGCTGTTGTGTCTTATTTTCTATGCAAATCCATTGTATCTATATATCTGTCTATCTATCTATTTATCTATCTATCTATCTATCTATCTATCTGGCGGTACCGTATCTATTAAATACTTCATTTGAGTGCAACGAAACTGGGTGAACTATCCGTGGGCGTGTGTGAAAGGAAATCGCCATGCTGAACGGTTCGGATGAAAGTCGGAATCTGAATGGGAAGAGAACAAAGACCGTGCAGCTTTGTTTCGGAGTGGAAACGCAGGTGCTTTTGATTTCTGAATTCAAAGTGAGGTCAAATCGAATGGGATACCCAGTACAGCTTTGAACGCAAACACGTAATAAATCGAAGTACTTTTGGCAACCAGGAAATCCTGAAACATTACAATGTACACGTACGTTCATTTATACTTATAGAGTCCTTTTTCTTTCCTGAGAATTCCAGAGGTACATGATAATAAATATATATATATATATATGAGTATCATGTTGAATACGATCAATACCATTATCCACTAAGTCATTGCATCCCTAAGATTATTACTGCCACCATTACAATCACCACAGTAACTACTAATGCTATAAGTACTACAGATATTATCTCTGTAGTAACAAGCACAATTACCCGTTCAATGAACGGAAAGAAAAAAAATTATTTCACATATAAAAAGTTAATTTATGTTGACACATTTTAAAAGTGCGTAGATCTAACTATAAAACTACATCACCCATTGTGATGAAATTTTCACACCTCGTTAAGAACACTAAGACCATTTATGAATTACTCATTTCCATTTAGGGTCCTTTGGTCGTCTGGGACCTACCGGGTGACATGATTTTGATATTTCCATTTTCTTGGACTTAAAATTTCATAAATTAAAAAAGAAAATACACACCTGGAAAGGTTGACTCAACTACTTTAATTCGCCATGTTTAAATCAGCGTTTTTCATTACGATAAACATGCCGCCACTAAGCCAAGATGAAAGAAATCAGATAATTGTGATGCTTAATGCCGGGTCCCCTATTGCTGTTGTAGCTAGGAGATTTAACGTCAACAGACAGACGGTAAACGGTACGAGAAACCGTATGGCAGCAACTGGGACCGTAAAGGACCGCCAAAGGCCAGGAAGACAAAGAGTGACAACCCGCTGACACAATGCATTTAATCGCTTTCGATGTTACTTTAAGAAGCCGCTTCAAAACAGCTCATAAGACAACAGATGAACTAAATGTAATGGCAAATGCTCGACCAGTGTCAGTTAACACGGTTACAATCACAAGACTGATCCAGTCTGTGCGTCGCCTATGCCAGTCTGTCATCAATGCAAGAAGCGGACACACTCGTTGTAGGACTTGTGACTTTTGATAATGACCCCCTGCTAATTGTGAGTACCACATTAAATTAACATGCAGCCAATCTTTAGATTCAATGTGGTCATTCTTTTTCACATTGAATAATCTAACATCTCTGAAATTTTCATTTCGATCTGACCTATAATAACGGAGATTTAAATAAAAAACAAGAAGGCCAAGTTATTTTTGAAAGACTGTATACAAGTCAGGACTCGCAGCTAAGTGGCCGTATTGATTTAATATTCTACAAATATTTCATATTCTGCATTTTTTTTGTAATTGTTCAGTTATTTTACTGGTCCAATTTTCCATCTTTTGTTGGTGTTATCTTTGTTTTCCCAGAGACAGTTTCTAACCAAAAAATCGATTTGTCTTCCCTTTTCTTTGCGCTTTATTGTATCTAGATCTGTATTTTTTTCTCACACGAGGTTTTGCCACATACAGCTTCTTCTTTTTGCCATATTTTGACTTTACAGGTATTATAACGGTCATAACCACTGTCATCGCCCTGACGCTTCAGATACTACTACCGCAACACTGAAGTATTGGCTGTACTCCTACAACGCAAACATTGCTGCCAGAATGATCAGTATTTGGTCATGGTGACCACATGCACTGTTACATGCTAAACTTCCTCTGATTCATAATAATGCTTTAAACATTAACTTCCAGACACAGAAAAGCTGTAAGATTGCATTAGGGCTTGGCAGTGAAAATTAAATTCTGACAAAAAGAATGAAAAGGTTGCCTTTGGCAAACACTCACATTAATAATAAAATAAAACAAAATAGACGAACAAAACCAATGAAAACTGTATGATGAATTTTAAAAGAATGAAAATGAGGTAAATAGCGCCAGCTTTCGATCATCAAGGATTTTCTTTCATTTGGCTAAATGAGCAAAAAAAAAAAGCAAACGAATGAACTGGTTATGAAGGGGCGCTACTCCATACAAACACGTGCAACGCTCAAACCTTGACAATCCCATTTGCCCGGCGCTGTCTCCATTATGCACTTCAAAAAAGTTAAAAAAAATAAAAAAATAAAGAGGATGAAAAAAAAAAATAAAGAGGATGAAAAAAAAAGGTAAGTCACCTTCGGACCGACCTTTGACATTTTTTTTCAGCTGGAGTCCATTTTGATACTAACTTTAGATCAAAGGGCCATCCGTCAAGCACGCACGCTCGATTTTGGTGAGTTTTGCTGGGAACTTTTTTCATTCACTTGGCTTCGCCCCCTCCCCCCCCCCCCAGCCACCCCCACCCCCCCGCTAAAACTCTTTCCTTCTTTTCCCCCTGTGTGAGTTCAAGAGTAAATCAGAATTGTGAATAGCCACGATATTAGCCGTAGTGGCATTTTGCATGGACTCTTGACTGTTTATTATGATAACCTATATTCGATTTGTATATTATCCGATAACTGACTTTGTTGAAAACCCAACTTTCAAATCATTACCACGACTTAACCCCCCCCCCCCCTTGTACGCTTTTTATAAGCTTTTATAAGCTGGGACATTCACCACTCCTCCCCTTCCAGGGTACGTACTTTAAGGATGGCCCCTAAAGGTAAAGAAGTTATTTAACTTCATGTTGAAACGTTTGCATATGGCTCATGTTGTAGTTTGCGGAAAGTTGGATATTTGTTAATACTTAGAATAGTTGGACATTTTTCTGGTGTTGTTCACGTCATCCGGAGGTTTCCTGGGGCTACACTACAGTTGGCATGGCAATATCTGGCAGGGTAAGTCAAGTGTGACGCACGACGGACATTCATGACAAACATAGGTCTGTTGGTGACAGAGTGATCTTGTGTACAAGTGGATGAGAACAGCAAACAACGTGTGCATTTGTTTGCGAGACACCCGAGCGTTGCTGAGATCACCCTGGCTCCAGGAAGACTAGATGTCATGTTATGTTGTTGTCTTAGTAATCCTGGTTGTTATCCCACGTAGTCACAAAATGGTGGTTTTGATGCAGTGGAAAATGTAACTTGCCCGGCCTCATCGGTAGTTAGACGAATTTGGTCGAGTACAGTTCTCTTAAGTGTTGCAATTAGTTTAGGTATTTTCTTTACGATACTATTTTGTATACTCAAAGGTCGTAATTGTCCAAACATTTTAAACAAACTTAAACGGCCTGGGTTTTACCTAAGGAAACTTATTAGTTCTATTGCTTCTGTTGTAAACGTGTATTAATTTCTACACTACAGAAGTTTTGACTGAAATATGTAAGTTTACGCTCCCCTATTCACCATATACCAGTTCTGTATAAGATCATCAAACCGGACAGTCCACAAGCTAAACGAAAGAAAGAAAAAATGTGCAGGCCTTTCTATAGTTGGTTTTTGCTGTGGTCCTTTTTCATGCAGTTCCGATACATGTAATAATGTTAAAGCCACTGATTATAAATCTCCCTTCCCAGACTCAACCTCCCAAGTCATTGAAAGACGTAGCCAATAAGCCTTGATGAGATAGTTTACCCTTGTTCAAACATGCAAAATCTACCCATCATTAATTCGACTCAGTACTGCATATGTGTATTACAAATAAAAGATGATAATTTATCGTGCCACAAATTTCATGAGTACAGCAAAGTGAACTCAAATCATAAGTATATAGTAACATCTTAACCTTCTATAGTTAAAATTTCAAAATGTCAGTATTCATTCCTAACAATGACATATTATATGTCTGACTATAGTTTTACATGTAACTGGGCCCTTTTCATATTGATGAAGGTCACTGTTTTAAATCGCAATCCCGTTTCATCGTGCTGGGCAGGGAGCAATAGAATTTTTCTTAATATCTAGGAAAATCCTGTCTAACAAAAGAGGTACTTACAAGCAACGATTTAACAATAACAATGTTTGATTTTCAAAATGTTTTGGCCGTTTCGGTATATAATGGAGTTCGCGGATTTGCTTTGTTTTGCTGGGCTGTTTTGGCTTGTAGTCTGGCTGTTTTGGTTTGTAGTCTGGCTGTTTTTGGTTTGTAGTCTGGCTGTTTTGGTTTGTAGTCTGGCTGTTTTGGATAGTGTCCGAAGAGATTCTGAGGAAACATCATCAAACAAAACACAGTTTCTCTGAAATCACCCGTGGATGATAAGAATGACGCCCCCCTCCCCCTTCCCCCAACCCAATTCCTATTCGTCCCTTGTGATTTAATTACTGGTTTGAGAAAATGGATAACCTTGCAGACTTTGTCTCCGGGTAGAGCCGCGTGGGGGTTGTGAACCGCCCGCAAACACAAGGACATAAAATATTATATGTCGTCTATAGTTCTCGCTAAGTTTTAACTTGGCCCATTTCATATTGATGAAGGTAACTGTTTTAAAAATTACGAGTACTTGAGCACTTTCTCTGTCTCTGTCTCTTTCTCTCTGACTGTCTCATACTTACTGTCTGTGCCTCTGTCTGTTTGTCTCTCTTTGTGTCTCTCTGCCTCGCTCTTAACCTTTGGCTCTCTCCGTCTCTGTCTGTGTGTCTCTTTCTCTCTTTCTCCACCCCCTGTCTTTCTCTGTCTCTTTGTTTCCTAAAGGCGAAAAACTCTGATCTGCTAGTATTTAAGATTTTCTGTAAAAAGAAAATTTAGTTCGGAAATAAGAATGAATTGATTTGCTGATTACTTGATAACACTGGAAGTTTCAGTGACCCTACCGGCATGACGTCAATGCCATTAGAGAAATTGTACAGAGAAATTTGTGACATCGAAGGCGATGAAAATTAACTATCTCAGCGACCAGCTACGCTACAGTCAATCTCTCACACATGGCTGTCAAGTGTCATCATTTGTGAACGTTTCATCCCGTCTCTCCTGACCCTCCCTCCTCCCAACCCCCCTACCCCAGACATTTCAAGAAATCGTTTCATCCCCCCCCCCCCCGGGCACCCCCTTCCCAAAAAAAAGCTCAGCAGAGCCGTTTCATTTCATATTTCCATATCCGGATATTCTTCAATTCATTTTCAGGTCTTGTTTCATTTGGTTCTTGTTTGACACGACGAAACATCTGAAAGCTTGTTTGGTTTCTGTCATTTTTCGAAATTCTTTTCGAATTTATTGTAGTTTACTCCTAATTTTTTCCCCGGGTGGGGTGGGGGGGGGGCGCATTTTTACCTTTCCCCCAACTCACCACTCTCACCCCACCCATTTCTCTGCTCATGGCGTTTCACCATCCAGGCCTTTGTAGTGAGTTTCTTGTGTGTCGACGCAGTGAGATATTGCAGTGCAACTATGGCCAGAGTGTTTGCCCAGGGGTCGCCTTTATGGGCCTTCATTTCCACCTTATTGTAAATCTTGTGAGTTTCAGAATGTGTGTGGGAGGGGAAAACTTGGGCAGGCTCGCTGATTTCTAGTGATGTTCGTGGTGGTGATGGTCACCTGGTCACAATACCTGGTCGAGGGCTCTTTAGCCTTGGTTTCAGATCCGATAGTGGAAGCCGGAATTTCTGGTATATTATGTGAATCTCTCTTTCTGTTCATCTATCTCTTTGTCCTTTTCGTATCTCAGCCTGTTCCATTTTTCTCTCTCCATTTTTGCATCTTCCTCGGTCCTTACCGTCTGACTCTCTGTCCCTTGCTTTTGTCTCTGTCCTTTTCCTCTTCTCAAACCGTTCGATCTGTCTGTCTGTCTGTCTGTCTGCTCCGTCATCTCTCTGTCCGTTTTGTTTGTCTCTCTTTCTGCTCCGTCATCTCTCTGTCCGTTTTGTTTGTCTCTCTTTCTGTTTCGTCTACCTCTCCGTCCGTTTTGTTTGTCTCTCTTTCTGTTTCGTCTACCTCTCTGTCCGTTTTGTTTGTCTCTCTTTCTGTTTCGTCTACCTCTCCGTCCGTTTTGTTTGTCTCTCTTTCTGTTTCGTCTACCTCTCCGTCCGTTTTGTTTGTCTCTCTTTCTGTTTCGTCTACCTCTCCGTCCGTTTTGTTTGTCTCTCTTTCTGTTTCGTCTACCTCTCTGTCCGTTTTGTTTGTCTCTCTTTCTGTTTCGTCTACCTCTCTGTCCGTTTTGTTTGTCTCTCTTTCTGTTTCGTCTACCTCTCTGTCCGTTTTGTTTGTCTCTCTTTCTGTTTCGTCTACCTCTCCGTCCGTTCCGTCTCCCCCTCTTTCTCTGTTCCGCCCATCTCCCTGTTCGTTCCACGTCTCTGTCGTCCTTTTTGTCTGACTCTCTGTCCGTTCCATCTGTCTGTCAGTTCCGTCTGTCTCTCTGTCCGACCCCTCTGTCTCTCCGTCCGCTTTGTCTGTCTCTATCAGCTTCGTTTGTCTTTCTGACTATTCCGTCTGTTTACCTATCCGTTCGCCCAACATCAAGTCTGTTCGGTCTGTCTCTCTGTTCAGTATATCTCTCTGTCCATTTTGTCGATCTCTCTGTCCAAAACAACTGAAGGGGAATGAAATAAAACGAAGTTTTTTGGGTTTGTATTTTTCATGTCCGATGATAACAGTAACAAGAGCGGCATCTGTAGTTAAATAATCAGACTAATTATTAATAATTATTCTTTTCTTTTTAAATGACATGTAATAATAGAAAAATATAACACTAACCCCCGGATAAAACAAAGAAAATGAAATAACAACAATTTCGCAAGTTGCGATGCAAAAACAGAACAACATTGATAAAAATGGAACATGAGGAATGCAAAGCTATATTTAATTTTTTTTAAAATATGCCCAGACGAAGATGCACAAACACCAGAGCGACATCCAAAAATCTGGCACTCCAGTAGTTTCTCTCATCCACTCGCAATGACATCAAAAATTGGTCAGTACAAAACAAGAGTTTTCTCAGATTCGATGGAATTCAACATTGATTGATCAAAGTGCTTTTTCTGCATTGGCTCCAGCGACTTTACCACTCTTTTAACATGCTGTCCCACTAATATCTCCATATTTTTCTGTCATTATTTGTTATCATAAGATCTTCTCCTGTTAAGTACGTTATTACGGCCGTTTTTGTTTCTTTCTGTTATTATGCTGTCTATTTTATTTCATTTTATTCATTGTTGTTGTTGTAGTGTCTGTTAGTGTTGCAGTTACTGTCATCATTTGTTTCTCTGCTCACAGTGAGTGTGATATTCAGGGTCTTTGTTTTAATTAAAATTGTTTAAGTTTCTTATAGTTAAATCGTTGAAGTATTTTCTTGATCCTGAATACAGATACTGATCAAACTAAACAAATGACAAAAGAGGTTGAGATAGAAAATAAGCAGCCCATTATTATGCCCACGCACCTCCCACCGTCTGCCGGCAGGCCATAGATTAGAAAAGAAATTATTTAATAATAATTACTATCATTTAAAAAAAAGTTAAGTCAAGAAAAAAAATCGAGAGAAAAAAAACTGAGGCTCCTGGTTCAACCTTTAAGAATTTTTTTTTAGTTTCATCGGAATAAATCTTAAGAGCCCGTTCCAGTCCACGAATGAGCTGAGAGAGAGAGAGAAAGGGGGGGGGGGGCGGGGATAGAGAGAGGAGAGAGAGAGAGAGCTATATCCTCAACCAGTGGGCTGATGTATCCTGTTGGGTGAAAGTCATCCATTAATTCATTAACAGCTATGTCACACATCCATTGTCTGCCCGGGATAACTTGTAGATAATAAAACAATGGAAAAAAAATAAAACAATGCATTAAACGGATAAACAAATGATGTATTTAACCGTATTGCTGTAAACTGAGTTTTGTATTCCACTCCACCTTCTACGGATAAATGTCATTCAGTCGATGTCGGATTGGTCCACATTAAATTTACTTAACTCGTTTAGGTGTAATACTGTGAAAATATGCATCCAGAATTTCTGTTTCTGGGAAGAGGCCCACGCCTAATTTGTTGAGGTGTTTTATTTGACACCGGCGGCTTGCCCGGAGACAAGGCCTTAAGGCTTCGTGTCTGATAGTGATACAGCAGTAGAGTCTTGTTGTACAGAAAAGAGACATAAAATCACAACAATAACAGCCATCTTTCTCTCTTTCTCTAATGGCGTTCGTTCTCTATCCGGATACACTGCCATTTACTGGACTTCTCAATCCACGCTTGTGCTAACCACACAGCCACATGCCTATTTATGTTGACTGAATTATGACAGAATTATTTCATACTAGGAAGATGTGATGCACTTGAGCAAAATAACAATCACAGTGTAATTATGCTTGAACGTTCTTGACTACGAATTTCACAAATTTTGTTTTGACTGGCTATGCAAGTTATAGTGACTGAGAAAATTGCCGCCAATTAATTCTTTCATTTTGGGAAGTGTCTTATTGATTTTATTTATTCATTTACTCATTTATAAATTTATTTATATCACCATAATAATATTTAATTTAATTTTTTTTTTCATCCAAGACGTGCTGTGTTCCTTCGTTCTGTTTGTATTTAATTTATTCATTTTGTCTCTTTTGCTTCCGTTCGTTCGCAGTTGCAGGGTCGACACTCTGTCCCTCCTCTTGTTTCTCCCCATTTCTTTCTTTCCAAAGTGTTTTCTGTCTCTCTCGGCGATCTTTCTTACAAACTTTTTGAAATACTAAAATTTCCTACACACATTATGAATTATTGCTGTGTGAAGGTTTGGAAAGACCACCGGGATGACTAGATGTCTCATTGCTTCAACTTGAGTAAAAGTGAGTGTTTTCTCCGGTTTGCTGAAGCGTTTTATAAACTTGTGTGTCATCGCCGTGAAGTGGAAGAAGAATGAGGATAAATGGTTTGTCTCACGCGATGCCACAATTAATGGAAATAAAACTAAATGTTTGATTATTTTATTAGGGACAGGCGGGTGTCAGATAAAATATCGATGAACAATCTTCTAGAGTATCAAGGGTATCGCAATTGCTGGCTTTCTTATTCCAACGGCAAAATCTTACTACATGTAGACTGGAGCCAAAAAGGGGAACATGCAAACACCTAAAATTTCCTGACTACACAATCAAAAATCATGAAACTTGGTGTTCTTACTTAATTTTTAATGATAAGTTACGTGGACACCTCCGTTTTGGACAAAATTCAATCTTTAATTTATTTACGATTTCTGAGTGGGGAAAACAGAGACGCATTTTCGTCCAGCGGAATCGGACAGTGTGACCGGACATTTCGTTCTTTGCCTCTTTTTCCACATTGTTGGTGGAAATCAACTTGAAATATCATATTTGTGTATTCTTCGAGTCAGTTGGCCAACTAGTATTTCTATATCTCATTGCAACTCTGTGACACATCTGGTCAAATCAGTAGTGGAATTGTTGATGATATTTGTTGTGAATAAGGAATACAAAAACTGTCGTGGCTAGACGAACAACTGCACTGGTTGCAAAACAAAAGGGAAAAAATGAAATGAAAGAGAAGGGGGAAAAACGTAAACAAGAAAATTGGGGAAAATGAGAGATAGAGAAATTAGCGAGAAAGTCAGAAAAGGAGTCACATTGAGCCGAGGGGAAGAAACTTGAAAAAAAAATGATGATAAGAAGATCAGTTAAGTAAGTCAACAGCAGTTTTGCAAGCATAACATTAACAGGTTCCCTTTTTGTTTGTTTGCAAATTAAAATCCAGCATTACCCGTGGTGTGTGCACACTAAAGCATGGATAAAACATTGTAGGGACCTACAAATTTCTTTTTTGAGGAGATATTTCATCAATAAAATATTATCTGCCTCCTAGCCATGAACGTCTTACGATGTTTTAAATCCACAAATACATGGAATGACTTCTTGATAATTCAACGATAATTTTTCATAAAATCATGGCATTCCTAGTTTTGGGCTTGATATTTGTTTAGAGGCCCTCCATTAAGTAGCCTACGTACCCTCGATTTGGGCGATTTTTTTTTTTTACTACCTTTCTCTCTTGTTGGCATTTCGTTCACTTCATCCCCCCCTCCCCCCCCCCCCCCGCCCCCCCAACCGTACGAGCGCAGGGCCATCAGACTGATGAATCATAAGAGTTTGGCATTCTGAAACATTTTGCATGGATAATTATGTTTGGGTTTGATTTGAACCTTTGAACCCCCACCCCCCCCCCCCAAAAAAAAGCCCATTTCGTCGTATTTCTGATACAATTTACTTTACCCCCCCCCCCCTCCTCCTTTTTTTTTCCTACCTTTTTTCGATTCATTAACATCACAAGTCATAATTGTAAAGCTTTTGCAGTTCCTCTTCACTCTTTCATATGCGCTTTTCATACGCTGGTTGCACCCCCTTCCCTTTCCGAGCGGTCCGGACGTCCGTCCGATCGTACCGGTTCGTAGTACTTCATGGACGGCCCTTGTGTTTGTATGATAATGAGGTCTGAAAACCACTGTAAGAAATTAGAGATTCAAACCTGGGACCTTTCGCGCCGGACTCACGTGGTCCAACTACTGGAACATATCGTCGCCACCTGAACTTGACAATCTGTACCTTATAAAAATAGAAGTAATGAGTGGACCAGAACGCTACTGAACGGGCCGTCCTGAAAACTGGCGTAAAGAAGTGAAACACGATTGTGAATATACGTAGCTGTATACGAGCATACAATTAGACGATAGCGAGAAATAATCCCCAAAATGCGCAGTTTATTGAGCTGTTAACTCGCATGGAGTTTGCAGCGACAGGTTACGAACGCAATTCTCGCGTCCGGTTTGATGCACAACATCCGTTCGGGTCGGAAGAATGAGGGAGAAATGGAGACAGCAGGACAGTGTTATTATTTGAATCATTGTGGGTTATTATTTTAATGTTGCAATTAATACAAGAGTAAAATTGTGAGTTTTTCATTCTAGCTGTTTGCTGAAACAATGCGTGTCTGGTAAAACTGTGTTATAAATGAGGAACTACAGCATTTCTACACTCTAATAAAACAAGGGATATGGAATAAATCAAGTCAGTCCAGCGCCAAGTAAATTAAATAATAAATATATTAGACTAAGCAACAAATTGTAAATGTAATCGATAAAACAGATTGCATAAATTTGTTTTTCACCGAGTGATCACAACGACCCATTTAAATGCTGTTTTTTTTTCCCTTTTGTCACCAATGATTCTCTGGCAATACATATGGTAATTTCGATACTGATCAATAGATCGGTCTAATCGATTCCACTTGTTGTGTCTTTGTTTTATTCCTTTGTGTCAGTGGCGTTGTCTTTGTGTTAATGAGGGGGGGGGGGGTGCTGGTGAGTTAATGGGGTGGGGGGGGGGGGAGGGGGGGATAGAGATATTCAAAGGAACATTGAGATGAGAGGATTTCGGAGTGGGGATGATATGGGCTTCCAAACTTATTTCGGGTATCTGTATCATCGAGGGCCGAAGGACTTTCTCTTGACTTTCTCTTCCTGCGAATATCGCATTTGATATCGCTCTCCGGGATTTTTTTTCTTGTTTTGGTCTTGCTGACTTTGCATTTGTCTGATAATTGTCTTTTGACTCCAGATTTTGGACCGGGACGCTTTCAACATCACTGGGAGTTCAGAATTAGCGGAAAAGCATGGGGCTGAATTGAAAGGAATTTGGGGGGGGGGGGGGGGGATACTGTGTTGGTCATAGCGAATGGTCTAATCCCGCTATTTTAATCAATTTACGCTGCACCATTTGCCAGAAAAGGTGGTACTGTTCCAAAGGGGCATGAGAAAGACATGTAGGGAAGGCAGCAACTTGATTGAGTGTTGGTGAGCCAATGACTGAATGCCCAGTTAGGTCATTATAAATTAATTAATGGCTTTATTTCTCCGCCGAGATTTAGTCTGTTCTATTTTGTTTTGTTTGTTTTCTGTTCTCAGGCTCCCAGGACTTTCGGTATGCAGGTGATGACGTCAGCGAGCCAAGCCTTCCTAGCGTGTTAAGGCTTTTGAACTATTTTGTGGACGAACAAAGTGGTGAGTTTCTTTTGTTTTTTTTTAATTTTAATTTTTTATTTTATCTAGATATTTTAGTGATGAGACATGAAAGAAAAGGGGAAGGTGCGGGGGTGAAATGATCGAGATTTATATACATGTATTTGTAATGGACCTATTAAAAACTGCCGCTCCAAAGCTAGCTTATTTTACTTTTACCCCTTGAAAATAACATGTGGAGTCATCATTTACAAAGTAACGAAGGAAATAAAAACCTAAATGATTCAGTGTCTTAGTTTTGTATTAAAATTTGACATGCATGTACATGTACATGAATTTTCATTTGACATCCAGATTTCGTATATTAGTAAAATGGAGACAGAAAAGAGTAAATCAAAGCCTATACTGCAATAAAATGGCAATGGACTGTCTTAAAGTTCCGAAAAATATCACTGTCATTGCAATTCATTATTTCACGCATAGGCTGTTACCAAATACTGTTTGTCTTTTTTTTTTTTCCTAATAGACCCCTTATCTCTGATCAGTAGTGTGTATTATTTTTTTTTAAGTAACTAGCGTATGTATTTATAAAATAATGACATACTCAGATATTCAGCTTGAAGTCCAAGGCCTAAATCTGCCTAAATACTCATACCTTATTAAGTAATCTCTCTCTTTGTCTCTCTGTCTGCCTCTCCCTCATTCTTTTTCTCTATCTTCACCTGTTCCCTCCCCCCAAAAAAGGTACCTGTTCATGACAAGTTGTTTTTTTTCTGCCACAGATGTGAAGCCTTCCGACTATCTGCACCTACACAAGCCATCACACTACAAGTTGTCATCGACCGGCAGCATCAACCAGCTCAAGTCACTACTACATCAATTGTCAGCTGCAACGGCATCTTCAGCATCCTCTGGTCAGGGTCCAGACAACCAGGGGGACATGGCCGAGGCACAGGAGCAAAGTTACCAAGAAAGTCGACCAGTCCGAGAATACAAGCGTGCCAGAGAGAACAGCTATGGAGCCATGCCTCCACTGAATGAACTCTGCCGACTCATGAACGTTAATTGTTTCTAAAGGCATCATTGTCACCTGACTCGAGGTGTTAGCCTGTCATGCAGTTGTTTACATGTATTTCTCTTGGATGACTGTCAGACACACAGTAAAAAATATGTCACCCGTTCTGTGTGAAACTGTATGTGTGTAACAATAATATGTTGTGTTGCATGCCCTTGTTTGTTCCTTTATGTAAGATTGTATTATCGAAGCTTTCGTTTTTTTTTCACAGAGTACACGTATGGCCAAATACATTAAAACCAAATTGATAATACATGTAATAATAATTTTTAAAAATTCGGGATAGGCTGTTTCGAATGCTTCCGCTATTTTACTTACTTATTTCTTTATTTATATATTTACTAGTGTGTAAGGGCCCGTTCAAAGAACGGGTTGCAAACAACACGCACAATCAGCACACAGATTATGTAGATCTAGGAAGAAAACAGCTCACAACTGGCACAGCAACACCCACGTGGCCCGTACCGTGCATAAAGCAGACGGCACAGAAACTCATGCCTTCAAACTTTGAAACGCAACCAGAAGTTTAAAGTCGAAACAAAACAAAGGCAGGAGGGAGGCAACCATTGTTGAGAAGAAAGCATTATTCGATGACGTACTCTCTCTCTCTTACAATAAAAGTAGTAATCTGCAGTCCTGCTTCAGAACTCATGCGCGCCAGGACACTGCGCACCAAGCTTGATATGGTTACTTTTTATGACATGCACGGTATTAAAGTCGAAACAAAACGATGGCAGGAGGGAGGCCATCATTGTTGAGGAGAAAGCATAATTTGATATTTTTAGGCCTATTTTCATTTATTATAAAATTACGATACTTCGCTTTCATGTCAAAGGAATAGACATAGTAGCAAAAAGAACTATCTTTCACGTGTAATTTTTTCAGGTCTGGGCATTTCTTCCTGGCAGCAGTGAATTTTTTATTCGTTGATGTTTTTTTTATAAAGATATGAGTAGCTGAGGTATCCAGCTTTGCCCGGGATTAATCTCTACATTCGTTTCAGTTCTGGGTGATTGTGTTGGGTCTGCTTCACCTTGCCCCTTCCTTTATTTTGTTGTTAATGTAGTTTGTTTTTAGATGGGTCCTTTCGCAATCGAGTTTTTTTTTTTTCAAAGTTTAGACCGAGTCACAGGATACCGAGACGAATTAACTCACCGGTCTGTGCACGTATCATCGATGTCAGCAATGCCAAAATGCACACCACACCCCTTCATTTGAACGAAAACACTAGAACCCACCATATTTATACGCCCGCAATCTGTGGACATGTGGTGGGAGAAGGAATGGTTTGTCATGGTATTCTGAGTCTCGGATTTAGATAAGAAGAAGAAGAAGAAGAAGAAGAAAAATAATGATAGATGATACGTGGACAGGAGTGCGCAATACACCAAAGCGCAGCAAATTTGCAACAAGACTGCCTTTCACGTTTCGCGAGAGCTCGATTCAGCGCAGTTTCAGATCTATGAGCTGGGAATATCAAAGGATATTTTCTGTTTGTGTGAAGTAGCACAAATGAACTGTTTGTCAACGGTGTCAACACTAATGAACTCAACCTAAAAGTAAAACACAAGTATCAGCGCCCAATACATCATTAGAAAAAGCTCAATTAATCTAACTTTACAAATGTTCGCCATGCACTGATTATCATCCTGTAAATTACTGGCCTCCACATTAGCAACTGCAGGTAGTCAGGGGAAACGTGATTTCATCTACAGACCTTTACCTGTGATAAACTCACAGACAGTTCTCGAGATTCCAAATGCCAGGACTGACCCTTTGCCTAATACCATTTTTGAAGAATTATTATCATTCTGACGGTATTTCAATTGTTCAATGCCTGTGTCAAACAAATAAACAAACAACAAAAACAAAACAAAAAAAGCACTTAAATCGGGCTTTGGATTAGCTCAAAATGACCTCACCCAACGCCATTCGAGTGACAATTTCTATAATGTAAAATCACAAATCGGTTTTGGGTAGAGTTTTGCAAAATGGCACAGCTGTATTCGTAAGCTTATAATGAACAAATGAATCAATACGTGACAAGACCAATGCTGTTGCGGTTGAGCGGTAACAATAAAACATGGATAAAAATATGGGGCACCGCTCGTGAGAACACATTGGATACATCAGCAATAAACTGATATCCTTTTCTATGATTATTGCAATAAATCACCCCCTCCACTCCCTTCCCCACCCTTCCAAGATTTATAGTGTCTGCCCTGTCGAGGGCCCATTCCGCCATCAATTCTGTCCTCGTTCATGATTTAGTTATGAACCCCAACAATTTTGTTTCGGACACAATGATCGGGTAACAATTTTACAACGACCGCGGAAAGAGCATAAATTAGATAGTATCCTTTGAGAGACGACAATGCAGATTAGCGTAAGTCCAATGGTATTGTTATCAGTGGACAGCCGTGACTGAAGGTTTGAAGCAGATTCGTGATCCGGTATGACACACAAAATGACAAACCAAGGTGTTGCCTTTTTCCTCTTCAACTGCACCTGAGCTTCACCATTCCACGTGTACTAAAGCAGAAATTTAGCAAATTAAACAGAGAAAATATAAAATTGATCCACTCAATTTTCAACTTTTTATTATAATCATTATTACCTGTATTATTGTTTTCCTTCCACAATTTCATCTTGTTGACTAAGCCGGGTGGCTACACGGCCATTTTTTATTTGAAATATAATAGTATGGAGTCAGACTGACCTCAAAAGCCCCAAAGGTAGGTTTACAAAAACTGAAGAAAAAAAAAACAACTGTCTATATATTGTGAAACTAGTTTCTTTTTAAAAAAGCAACAACAACAAACAAATCTGTGGGGTTAGCCTACAGAAGAGCTTGGAACAAAGTTAAAATGGCAAAACAAAACAAAGAGAAAATGCCAAAACTCCGGTTGGAAATAAGATTAGGAAATTGGGAAACGTTACAATAAATCACAAAGATATAGATCTAAAAAAAAAAAAAAAGAACTAAAAAAAAAACAAAAAACCAGCTTTTGGCCGTTTCCTCGGGTACATTCAATTTGCGGAACCAAGTTAAGAAAAAGTACGGTTTGCAGGACTTCAAAGTTTGCGGAAACTCTTTATAAATACCCTGTATCGATACAATTTTTAGAGACGTGTTGTGATAGAAGCCATCGAATGCATGTAGCTCCTATCAGCCACTAAGTTAAAAAAAAAACAACAGACACACAGTCTGAGGTAAACCAACCTACATGACTGCAAAGTTAAAAACTTTTCATAATTTTGACACTGTTTTTCTCGCCATTGTGTGAGTGGCGAAAATATATGCCACGTACAAAACATCATTATAAAATGCGGAGCGTTACCCGTGTTGATTCCTCGTAGTCAGCAAGGGGAACAGATGAAATCTTCCTTTTTTGCTGAAAGAGGAAAAGATTTATCTGGCGAACGGAAGAGGTTCAAACGTAAGTAACAGATCGAGTCGTGTATCGAACTGGTTCTAGTTCAGGACAGTTATGTATTATATTCGATTGTAAAATTAGTAGTAGTACCGCAAATAGAATTTTTAACTCCGTCCCGCAAATTGATCATGTTTTGGTTCCGCAATTGACTGTACCCGTTTCCTCATTTCAAGTGGAACGTCATGACAACAAGGATTCGCGACCAGATAACTGTCCGCGTCTTTCTTATTTTTTAAAATTTTCAGTTTTTTTTTTTAATGCTGAATATAATTATGGTGATCAAAAGCACTTTTTAAAAATTTCTACTCTTTTGAGATTTGTTGTAACTTTTCCTTATAGTTTGTTATGCGAGGTTTTACAACATACATGTTTCTAGTTTGCTCACTTTAGCAATGAATAGTCAGCGAGTCCTTTGAAATAGTTGCTGGCTAACACTACAGCCTTAAGCTGAGGGCCCCGAGAGGTGGCGGTAGTTCAAGTTACATTTGAGGTCACCCCCTCCTCAGCCGCCTCCCACAGAGAGGTCCACCGCTGCCCAGAGACGTCAATAAAAAGGGTATGCCCCCCTCTTCCCCCCATTACTGAAATCTATCACGCGCATGATGTCCATTTTTGAGTTTGCCAACCAGCACAATGAAACATGATATTATGCTAAGCTCATGATCTCATCACAGGGTGTATCCATAATCCTACATGGGGCACAGGACTTCTTGACATCGATCTTTGTATGTCTGGATAGCACTACAGTGATACATATACTGTAATGACATGAGCACTGTCAGTGTCACAGATTGCCTGGGGTAATTGCCACAATAACAATAACAGACCCCCCCCCCCACCTCCACACACACACTCAAATAGAAGCATTGGTAATTTGTGCTGTCTATTTAAACCAACTTCACAAAAGAGAAGTTTTTCACAAGACATAAAATTCCACCACCATTAATTGTATACAACAGGTTCCTTTGTAAGTTTGTGTTTTTATAGAATGACCATGGTGTTTCCTGTGTCTCCAGCTGGAAAAAAAAAAAGGTTGAGTAACACCTAATGTCATAAAGTTACAAATATGTCAAGTAAAGAAAACACATTCATGAGGTCAAATAAATTTCAAGACTGTGGTATGTACTAACTTATCAGATAAAGTTGTTCCAACACCGAAAATCAGTGGTGGTAAACATTATACTTTCTAAATTCTACAGTAATAACGAAATGTTATTACATGTATTTGCCATTAAAATTGCTAATTATCATGAGAAAGAAAAGCGAAATAAACTGAATGGTTCTACATGTACCTGCATTTTTGGTGAAGCACTTGTAAAAGTTGTGTCACATACCTCTTGCCAGTTAACACAAAAAATCCTGATGAAAGTGTGCAAAACACAAACAAATACACTGAACAAAATACAAAAAGAATTAAATTTTTTTCAACCGCTTGTTTATTTTTTCTGTTTGTACAAATAATTTCAAACTCAACCACATTATGTCTCACATAAAATGGAAGTGACATCTACAATAAATTGCTATTGCTACAGAAGGTTTTCATTTTTCTTCCTCACATTCATCATCTAATCATACACCACTTCTTCCTTCCATTTTCATTCTCCTTCAATTCTTATATTCTTCAGTTCCTGCATAAACACAACAGACAAATGTTCACACATAAAAAAAAGTATAATCCTACCATCACGAAATGTCTACTACACCATCACGAAATGTCTACTACATTTTTCTCTCACATTCTCTCTTCAGCAGATTCTTTGCCTTCTTATTCTTCCTCTCATGGATGTTGTATTAACTCCAGCCTAGGACTAATCAAAACCACAATACATCCATGCCTTGTAAGAAATAAAAAATATAAAACGTACTTCCCCTAAGAATTACAAAAAAAAGTGATATTTTAGTCTTGTTCAGCACAACATGACGGTACCCTGCCAACATAGCGACAAGAACAACATTCTGTTCTTTGTTCACAGGTTCTTTACCATTTCAGATGCTACAAAATCCTTCTGGAATTTCAACATACTCGCATACATACAAAATAACTTACCCACATCTATGACAACAGTAGTATTGTTTGACTTTGAGTCAATTCATTTTGTTTCTGCTACAAAAAGCAAAAAAACAGCATTTCTCATTCCATTAAGCATTTACATGTGCCAAAAAATGCAACTTATAACAGTGCATGTTTTTTTCTGATGTCAATCTGTTCGTACAAGAGTAAATCTGAAATAGTTCCAACTCACAATTTATGTCTTTTAGCATATAAAAAGACATATATGTGCAATAGACATTTTAAAAAAAATTTCCCAATTAGCGCTCTGGAATCTTCTTGTTATTGGAAAAACCTCGATTAAATCACTTCTTCCAAAAATTGCCTGCAAAGTAAAAACCTTGTGATTCAGATCTACAGTTTGTTTGCGATATTGCAAATTCTTTAGCAAAGGTAAATCCTCAGACTAGCACATTTTGATACACACTTTAAAGGCAACAACATATATGTTATTTGATTTAAATCCACGCAGCAAATAATAATGTACATTTCAGTCACTGTGCTAAATCAGGTGATAAATGTGTGCTAGTGCTGCAAATTTAACTCACTGCTCCCCACAAACGGGGAATCCCCGTTTTTGCCTTTCCCCGCGAACGGGGAATCCACTTTTTTGTTGTAGCTTTTAAAAAAAATTATTTTTTTTAAAAATTCTAATTTACAAATTAATACTTTATACCCCAACACAATAATAAAAACAACCACAGAATATCATAAAGCATTCATTTATAAACACTTCCACCAAATAGAATTGAAAAATATTTAAAAAATAAGCGAGTAATGAATTTTCTTCTAACGCAGCCTGTAAAAGCATGAAAACTGCAAAATTTACTTGGGCCAGCTGGAGCAACTTGGCCAAATTTACTTGGGGAGAAATGAGTTAATTACTAAGTCCAAAAAAGGCTGAAAACACTGTTGCACAACTGCTTCCGGTCAACAAATCCTCCCCCATCCTCTTAATCTTCTCTGCTATATTGATTCAAAATCTAACAGTTTATTGGAACAAACAGTAATCTCTGAGTAATACAATAATAAAAAAAAAAAAATTCCATTTCATCTACTTTTCCAAATTTTCCATTGCTGTCTGAGCTTGTTTAAGTTCTGAAAAAAAAAAAAAAAAGACAACACAACATGAAGAACAAATCTTACATAGCAGCCAATAAGAAAGAACATTTTTTGCAGGACAGATTACACACACACACAATTCAGGTACCACTGATATTTAAGGCATAACATACAAACACCAAAAACACTACAGTTCTATATACATGTAATACACAAACAACTGAACAAAATCCACAAGGATTCTGAGCTGCTATTAGTTCCCTATGCAACAATAGAAAATGACCAGTAGCACTAAGATGCATATAGTGTATCTGAAAAATAATTTCATGAGTATTCATGTAGGTAGTCCAAACTGATTTTTACTTTTATTCATCTCTCACCAGTTATTGCCAGTCTAATGGAGCTTGCTTTTCCACGACTTTTGATACCAAATTCATTATTCTGGCTTAAAGGCTATGAAAGTTATGGCATTTTCAAAAGTGAAAAAACACCTCGAATTTGCTACCTTTTGCAAATTGCACGATAGTCCAACTTTGACCGCCCATAAAATGACGGTTTATTGAGTCACGGCATTAAAAATTCTTCGGTTCCAAGTCAATGGGGTGTACATTATGCTTAATTTTTTTTCGAGGGGTACAAATGTAATATCTTATTTTACTTTGTTTAGTCAGCAAACGCCATCGGACGTCATTTTTTGGTGAACTCTTACAGGGGAGACAAAAATAATGTTTTTGTTTTTTTTTAATTGAAAAGGAGGTCAACCGTGTCACCATTGACTTAGCACTGAGTGTCAGACAAAGGTGACGAAATCAAGCATTGGGTTGGTTCCCCCATGTCTGATCTTAACATCCCCTTATAATACAAACGCTGAGGCTTATTTGCATATAATTTTGATCCTGATCTATTAAAGTTTCCTCTAGTTTCTTGGACTACAAACTTTTCAACAAATGATTTTTAAAGGAATTTCAACTTAAAACACGATGAAAAATACACTTAATTAAACTTCATTTATCTGACTTTCTGTGCGAGTTATTTTCAAACACGTGCGCTCCATCGGCGTGATGCTCTCTGACCCTTTGGTATGAGCGGGTCAATTCTGTATACGCAGCTCAGAGTGAAAACGGCAAGACTATGTCCTGTTCAAGCTATAAAAACACACTGCTAAAAGAAATCACACAATACAAAAGGAAGTATATTTTGTCAGAGGAAGGATTGAACTTTATTTTGATGTAGGATATGTGCCGTTTCACATAAATACACAGCAGTAATAGCTTTAGCGGGGCAGTTTGGACTACCTAATTCATGTCAGAAAATTAATAGGAAGCTGCGTTAAAACACTTTCACTGTCAGGTATATAGGAAGTTCACAAAAATGCATCCTGTACAATGTAAGCACATTGATTTCAAATGTTTATGAAACAATGACGGTGAATTAAAATGATTTAGATTGCTCATAAATACAGAGAGAATTCTAGAGCCTTTTAAAATGTTTTCTTTGAGGGAGTAAAAAAACAACAACAAACAAGCTACAATACAAAGATGATGGAACAGCGATCTTGCCACACCATGAATCTGTCAGCTTTGAGATTCGCTGGCAGTGCTGCCATTTTCAGGACGGGGTTAAAAACATATTTATTTGAGAAATATCTATAGTGTGTGTGTGTGTGTGTGTGTGTGTGTCTGCCAGCTGGCCATTTATGTGTACGTGTGGGTGTGTGCATATATTCCATCATGTTATTGTAAAGTGCCTTGAGGCATGGCTAAAGGCGCTATATAAATCTACTTTATTATTATTATTATTATGAAAATGAGGCCATGGAACAGGAGGAGAGAAAAAAACTTGAAAAAATAATGCAAGTAAACATCATCTTACCATGTAATAAAACTTTGAACTTATCTGCTGTGAGAGTGAAGGCAACAGATTGTGATGGTGAGGAAATATGATCCTGTTTGACCCCTAGCTTGAGCTGGACACTTGGTTCATTTACTTCCTGGTTAGGTCAAATGTACGAAAAAGGAACATTATATCTTGCTAATTAATAAACTAAAGATGATAGAATGGGATGAGATTTTTTTGCTCGTCTTAAAATTTTAAACTTTCTGAAACATTATTGAGAAACGCACTGTGTGCCAATCATATTTGTGTGTGTGCCTGGAGAAAGGTCCCAGTTGTCGCAAATTTCGGATTTTGAGATAAGGACATATTTCTTCTAGAAAATTCTATGCTGAACACGCTGCTTTTAAAATTTTTTCCAATATCTAAAGTAGTTTTGAAGATATGACACATTTTGTAAGACGGGGCAAAAACAAACTTTTGAGAAAAACAGCTTTAACAGCTCTCTCCCATGACAAACCTTTTGGATATTGTTGGGGGAGCGTAGTTTTATTACAAAGGCAAATAAGGAAACTACTGAGTTGTGTTCACTGCTCAGCTCTAGCTTTCTATGTAAAATACTGCGCTCTCCCAACAAGATCCAAAAAACTTCCGACTTGGCGGTTTTTAGGGGACCATGGCATGTTACGCGGTAAACTTAAAGATGAGCAGTGAACACTTCTCAGTATTATCTCAATAACGGCTTTGTAATTAGTGTAACAAATCCCAGACTGGAAAATGTAATAAATTATAACAAGACAACAATCACGAACGAACACGTATAACACTTAACACAACAACCCATCAGACTCACACATTTATTAACATAAAGATAAAGATAACAGTGCAATGACATACAGTATATTACTCTATTCAACTGCCGTCCAACGGCCTTCTTCCCTTAAGCACTCTCCCTCGGGTCCACAACCCGGTAGTTACTTTTAAAGACACTTCGGCTTCAACCTCTCCACTCAATGTCTTAATAACACAGTATTTCTTTCGCACCGCAGTCTCTCAATAGCACCTCACCTGTCACCTGTCGGCTTCATCGTCATCGATGTTAGCTGCTACAGTGGATGTCACGACAAAATCTCCTCCACCCAATCCTGTCCTTAGCACCTACCTATGGCAATAACACCTGAGCATTCCAAGAGCTCCTCAACATGGCAATAGCACGTTAATAGTTCAATTCACATTAATATCACAATAGCACAGTCGTATATCACTATCACATGTAGTACATCTTAAGAGCACATTAACAATTATATACACATCCCTGTCTGTGGCCAGACTGCCACGACTCATGCGCCCCTCCTGTCCTGCTCGACAGCTTCACTCCACTGGCCTATGCGTAGCCTTCGGCCCTATGCTGGCCTATCCCCTGTGCTCACCGCGGGTGGCGTCTCTGCCCGACCCCGGCACCAGTCATCACTGGAAAACACACAACAATCTCCCGACTGCCTCTGATCTCACGTCTGTCCCCTGGGACCTCTTAACTTGCAGTGATCTGACTATTCAGATTTTGCCTCTACTACGCCTCAACTTCACTCACAACATGCACGCTTTAACGTTAACTAACAGAAGTCAATACAGGTGAGCAGCCTCACTATCCCGTGAGTCAGTCCTACACTTCCATGCCCCCGTAATCCTTGAATCTCGCTCACTCCACTCGTGACATCATCCCCCACCCCAAAAAAATTAATGCAATTAATTTCCAAATTGCATCAAGATAAATGTCAACGAGTGAGCGTGAGCGATATCTACGTAAAAATGACCTACTCATGCCCGTAGCACATATGATATATGATACCTAAATCAGAGGAAAACCTGGCGATCAATTTGCCCTGCACTATGCATATATATATCACATCATCAATAGCTAACTAAACACAATACTTAATACAGAATCAAAACCAATCAACCTATCAACCATTCTTCATATAATATTTATAATGTCAATATTTTAAAGTCGACGACTCGTTCACACAGATCCGGTCACTGTTCCTGTCCTCCGATGTATAAGCTCCTGAACTCTTCCCCTAGGCTCGACTAAGGTAGTCGGCGATATGATTGCTGGTTCCTGGAATTGGTTGTATAACGAACGTATACGGCTGTAAAGCCAATGCCCATCTAGACAAGCGTGGGCTGGACAAACGATTCTTTGATAAAAACGTTAGTGGCTTGTGGTCTGTCTGGATGTAGAATTCTCGTCCCATCAGATAACGTCCTAATTTTTGGACGGACCACACAATGACAAGACACTCCCTCTCCATCACAGAATACTTTCTTTCTCTCTGCAATAACTTCCTACTGACATAACATACAGGATGGAAACATTCGTTCTTCTCCTGTAGAAGACAAGCGCCGACACCAGAGTCCGACGCATCTGTTCTGAGGATAAATTTAGATCGAAAATCGGGTAATATCAGAATGGGTGACGATGATAATGCTGTCACCAATTTATCAAATGCTGTCTGACATTCAGACGTCCACTGGACCTTATCGGGTTGTCCCTTCTTAGTAAGGTCAGTAAGAGAAGATGACAAGGAGGAAAAATTTGGAATGAACTTCCTGTAATAATTTAAAATTCCCACTAAGCTTCTGACTTGTTTCTTTGTTTTAGGGATTTGCAACCCTACTAATTTCTCAATTTTTGTTACTTCAGGTCTCTGAACACCTCTACCCACGATATGTCCTAAGAATACTATCTCTGGACATGCCAAATACATCTTTGCGGGTTTAGCAGTTAACCAAAAATGACGCAATCGTTGAAAAATTACTGTTAGTGTCTGAATATGATCAGACCATGACGACGTATGACACGCTATATCGTCAAAGAATGACACGACATTAGGTATGTCCTTTAATACCAGTCTCATTAATCTTGCAAACGTCGCTGGCGCGTTTACCAACCCAAATGGCATGACCTTAAATTGGAATAATCCAATGGGCGTTTGGAAAGCCGTGTATTGTTTAGACTCCTCAGCAAGAGGAATTTCCCAATAACCTTTCGTTAAATCTATCTTGGAAAACCACGTGGACCCAGCCAACGAAGCTATTAGTTCCTCTTGAAATGGAATAGGCTCCCTATCGCCTACCGTAATAGTGTTCAAATTTCGAAAATCAATACAGAACCGCACCGATCCATCAAGTTTTTTCACGAGGACGATGGGTGGTGAATACAGCGATGTTGATGGTTCTATCACATCTAACTTCAACATTGACTCAACTTCTTTTATAACTCTATCTCTGGAAGAAAAAGGCAGCGGATAAGGTCTAAGAGATACTGGTTTATCCGAAGTCAACTTTATTTGGTGCTGGATCACCGTAGTGCGACCCGGCAAATCTGTAATAACATCTGGGAATGACGACAACAGGGTCTTAAGTTCCCTACTCATTGAGCTCGTAAGGTCAGGGTTAAATTTTACGTCCCTGTAACCTTGTGTCGGAGTTAACTCCGGCAATTGAATTTGTACCTCTTCCTGCGCCTCGGTGTCGCTTACGTCACTGTCTAACTGGTCTACGACCATACAACATTTCAAACGGAGAGAATCCCGTTGACTCCTGCCGTACCTCCCTATACGCGAATAATACTGCAGGGATATATCTATCCCAATCTTTAGGGCGATCAGCAGCTACCTTACGCAGCATCGACTTCAGCGTCGAGTTCAATCTTTCGCACATGCCATTAGCCTGCGGATGATATGGGGTTGTATGCTAAATAAGCGAAACAATTCCTTCATCATTTCCGAAGTAAATTGCGCACCCCTATCAGACAAAATTTGTTCCGGTATTCCCACCCTAGCGAAAATTCCAAACAACGCTTCCGCGACTGCCTCAGACGTTATGGTCCGAAGAGGAACCGCCTCTGGCCATCTTGTAGCATTACATATGACTGTTAAGAAAAATCGATTCCCCCTATCGGTAGCTGGGTGAATGGGGCCAACAAGGTCTATCGAAACCTTTTTAAACGGCTCCGAAACCGTGGGGATCTTTTGAAGAGGAGCCTGGGGTGTACGACCCTTATGCGTCGTCTTTTGGCACGCACTGCACGTCTTACAATACAATCGTACATCTCTGTGGATGGATGGCCAATAAAAATTCTTAAGAACCCTTTCTTTGATTCTAGCTATCCCCATATGACCCGCTAATGGGACATCGTGGGCCAAATGCAATACCGTTGCAATTAGCAACGCTGGCACAACGACCTGCTTTAAAATGGACCCCACCGTGACATACTTTCGGAACAGAATGCCCGCCTGGATAACAAAGGAAGATGAACCGTTCTTATATTTCCTCGTTTTCTCTGTTCGCTCTTCCCCAAAACATGGACTCAATGATGGATCCTCCTTCTGTAAACTCGCCAAGCGCTCTGGTGTGATATCCAGGTTGACCGCTGGCGTTGCCAAAGGTCTAATTTTACTCCTATCACCTACCTGTCGACGTGTCTCGACTGCGGCACAAAAGTCAATACCTTTTGATTGTGACCATGCCTGCACATTCTCTTCGGAAGGGGAACCTACCCGAGACACATTACCAATGATGAGCTGGGCGCCTGGAAAAAAACTAACGACTGCTTCGACTTCCCCGCTAAGGAAAGGCGTATCAATCACTATCTTTGCCAATGGTAATTTCTCAATGGCCCCTGAAAATTGAATGCACGGGACAGTTTCACCTGTAAGCTGTGAATCCCGAATGCAGTCTCTATGCACCCCCACAACGGTAGATCCTGTATCCCGTAAAACCGAGACCGGCTCGTCCCCAACAAACCCCGGATAAACCCTAAGACCACCCCCTGTTTGACATGAATTGATAACGGGAATCTTTCTCCCACAAGGTAAAACACCGGAAGATAACAATTTCTCACAACTGGGACACTTAGAATACTGTCCGCCTCCGTTGTCCGATGTAACACACACGGCCGCATGATGAAATTTATTAGGGGAACATGGAGTGGAGCTACCGTGATTGCCATCCACGTTCGCCGCTATCCTACCTGCAGGACAATTCACGCTGATGTGATCTGCTCTTCCGTAGTTCCAACACTTCGCGGCCCTACAATCCCGTGAAAAATGACCTACGCGTTCGCAAGTCCAACATTCCGCTCCCTGTGTTCCGCTAGACCTGGGTCCCCGTGACCCCTCGCGACCGGAACTAAAATCCCTATGCCGTCGATCATCGGCAAAGGTTACAAACCGCCCTCGGCTATCACCGCGACCTAGCCCTCCTGCTCGGTCAAACTTACCGGCCCTATATGCAGGTGATTGATAATACCCCCTACGTTGCCCCTGGGCTTGCCCATTATAGGCACCACGCTGACGCGACCTGTCTCTATGTCCTGTCGGCGACCCCTCAACTACGGCGACGTAACCAGCATCCTGTACGTACGCCCTCACGACTGGTTTGGACGGATGTGCCGTACGGTATGCTTCCGCCAACTTTGACGCCTCCTGTACCGTCGCGGGTTCGTTTTCTTTTAGAAAAGCCACCAAATCTTTATGGCACGACGCGTACAGCTGGTCACGGATCATTAGGTCTTTCAATTTAGCAAAATCTGCGCCAACATGTGACAAGTCCAACCAGTTCGTGAAATATTCTGTCAATCTCGCAACGAAGGCAGCAAAGTCCTCCCTGGTATCCGCATGTGCTTGCCTAAACTGCTCCCGGAAATATTCCTCCGTACGCGCAAATCGGCGAAGCAGCAAAGCCTTCAGCTTATCGTAATCATGCACGTCTTCGCGCTGTAACTCTTTAAAGTAGGTTAACGCTCGCCCCTGCAATAGGGACGCCAGGTACGTGGACCATAATTGCTTATTCTCCCCCCATTGCAGTTGTGCATTTAGTTCGAACCTGTAAAGGAAGGCGTCTATATCGTCCTTCCGGTCGTTGAACGTCGGCAGCTTAATCCGAACACCACTTTTGTTTTGCCCCTGCCGCTCAACTGTTTCCGTTGGCGCATTCTTCTTGAGTTCTAATTCTGCGATTCTTACTCGCGCCTGTATCTCCCGTTCTTGAGCTTCTATCTCCTTTAACTTTAACTCCCTCTCCTGGGCCTCTCGCTCTCTATCTTTAGCACGCTCCTCGCGCCATTCCGCTTCCTGCTCCTTAATCCAGCTACGCAGCTCCTCTCCCTCCAGGCCAAGTTCGTTACCCAACTTCATTAGTTGCTGGAGCTCCGCCATTTCACGGATTTATAATTCTATAATTTGAAATATAATAACTGTCTATGTACTTACTATAAGCTTATTATAACCGACGTATCCCGAGACATGAAACTATGCCACTACAATCACTAGCACTATTTTCAAATGCTATTCAGAAACACACCTAACTGAACATTCTATAGCATACTCCCTCTAACTAATTCTATGTTCATAAAATGTATAGCACTATTAAATAACAAAAGAGAATAGAAAAGACAAGAATGAGGAAATTCAGTAGAAGGACCACAAGGACATCAAGGACAACGAACCAGACTAGGACAAAGACTTCGAAAAAAAATATAATGGGAAAAAAATGCAACCTTACTACGCCGATTACACTACAAGGTACGAACAAGAACAGAGTCTGAAAAAAAGAACGTATCTACAGATAGGTAAGAGAGGGGACAAGAGAATACGTCTTCCTGCAGAAACAGAGAAGATATCGACGCTACAACTAAACAATAACAAAGCCCTAAAGACTGTTCACTGTGATGAACGTGGCTCCAAGTTTAGCCCACCTCCCGAAGAGGATAAACCAAGTTCACCACAGCAAACCCGTGCCACCGCCCGTATAATCAATTACAACAAAAACAGCAAAAACAGGGAAAAAGACAGATGAAAAGACAGCCCTCAATCCAGGGCACAAAATTTCAGTTTTCACTTAACTTTCAGCTTTATGAGTTTAAGTCCTCCCCTTAATCGGAGCTCTGGCCGCTTGACTTCTCAGGCTGGCACACACACTGTCTCTCTGAAAATTTAATTACACATTAGTAACTATTCATGACAATACATGCATCAATACATATTCATAAATATACATAAATTATACCATCATGAAATTTCCATTCATCCCACGAACAAAAGACCACAGCACGAATTCCTAGAACAACAGAAAAACAACTAGATATGAGGAATACACAATGTCAAAATGACCACAGGTAAACTAAACGGACGAGTGTCACAACGGACGAGCCCCCAGTGTCACAAATCCCAGACTGGAAAATGTAATAAATTATAACAAGACAACAATTACGAACGAACACGTATAACACTTAACAGAACAACCCATCAGACTCACACATTTATTAACATAAAGATAAAGATAACAGTGCAATGACATACAGTATATTACTCTATTCAACTGCCGTCCAACGGCCTTCTTCCCTCAAGCACTCTCCCTCGGGTCCACAACCCGATAGTTACTTTTAAAGACACTTCGGCTTCAGCCTCTCCACTCAATGTCTTAATAACACAGTATTTCTTTCGCACCGCAGTCTCTCAATAGCACCTCCCTATGGCAATAACACCTGAGCATTCCAAGAGCTCCTCAACATGGCAATAGCACGTTAATAGTTCAATTCACATTAATATCACAATAGCACAGTCGTATATCACTATCACATGTAGTACATCTTAAGAGCACATTAACAATTATATACACATCCCTGTCTGTGGCCAGACTGCCACGACTCATGCGCCCCTCCTGTCCTGCTCGACAGCTTCACTCCACTGGCCTATGCGTAGCCTTCGGCCCTATGCTGGCCTATCCCCTGTGCTCACCGCGGGTGGCGTCTCTGCCCGACCCCGGCACCAGTCATCACTGGAAAACACACAACAATCTCCCGACTGCCTCTGATCTCACGTCTGTCCCCTGGGACCTCTTAACTTGCAGTGATCTGACTATTCAGATTTTGCCTCTACTACGCCTCAACTTCACTCACAACATGCACGCTTTAACGTTAACTAACAGAAGTCAATACAGGTGAGCAGCCTCACTATCCCGTGAGTCAGTCCTACACTTCCATGCCCCCGTAATCCTTGAATCTCGCTCACTCCACTCGTGACAATTAGTCCACGGTCCCCTAGCAATAATCACTCCAATATTGCTTCCTGAAGAGTCACATGTTGTACAAATAATTAATAAAATAATATTTAAACATAAAATATTCCAAAATCCTTTTCATATGCTATTCAGAAATGGTTAAACGTGTTTTCTGCTGAAAGTACATTTCCGACTAGGCATGACTTTTTCGACCTTTTCACTCCTAGCTCAAAAATAGCTGTACCGACAACTGGGACCTTTCTTCAGGCGCACACACATTTGTCTTTTTTGTTCTTTATTCAATCTTTTAAAAAATTTTCTATTTAAATGTTGAATAAATACTAAATTCATATCAGATGATAAATAATATAAATGATGAAGTGTCAGCGAAATAAACAACATGAAGGACTTTTAATTTAACATTTCAGATATTATCAACTGGAATGTAAAACTGATGTCCTGAATTTTGTTCATATGAACAAAAAATAACAATAATAACAACAATAAAAAAACATTTTGAGGTTACACTTGGAATGAATGGAGCTTTCAAATTTTTTTCCTTAAAATACTGCTAATGTGACTTTGCATTCTTATTCAAATGCCATAAAATTTGACATTTGATACCATGGCGAAGTCAAAATTGCAATCAGAATGATGGAAAATGTCGATATTCTACAATATATTGTATCACACAACACTAGCCATACAATGCACAATTAAAAAACCTTTAAAGAGTCATGACTTTTGCATTTATCATCTGATTTTAAAAATTCAAAAACCACTGTGATCAGCACAACCTGCACTATGTAAAGAGCAAACCAGAAACAGCACAAAAGAGGACTGACAATATAATAGTGGGGACTGTGTTTAACAATATCAGTAATAAAATATTTACATACCGCATGTAGGTACTCTTAAAAATGCTTATAATTAAATGTTCATGATTTTTTTTGTTTTCCACTCTGTCCCACAGTTGTGAAAATTTCCACATTTGTAGCTTGCACAATAGGCTACCTTCTTCATGGGATATTCCCCTTTTCCCAACTGGTCATCAAAATGCTTAGTATGTTTTTGCAATCATTATAAAGTGTGCATTACTTAAAAATGAACAAAAAAAAATGCTCATTTACACTTTTGATTGTGCTGACTGTGACATGTGACACATCTCATCGTGTTATTTTACAGCCGGTAATAAAAGGGGGAGGCCATGAGGGGAGAGAGGGAGAAAGAGAGACAGGGAGAAAGAGAGAGGTTCAATGCATAAAGTGCATTTTGAAGAATTGTACAAAAAAAATAAGAATTATCATGTACTTGGTGGCAGAGGAGATCTCTAGATCTAGATCGAGGCGTTACTAACGCCTGGATCTAGATCTACGATTACAAACAGCAATAGCAATGACAGTACCAGCTGGTAAATGAACAGGAGAAATAAGGATTCCCTGGTGAAGTTTTTCTATTTAAAGTATCAGAATAACCTAAGAACCAAATTAAATAATAATATGTCGCAAGTCGTGGTTATCGATCGATGGAATCAGGGGCAGTAACCTACTTCGGAGATTGACAGTGCATGCTTTTCCCTCGGCTGCCCGGAAAAGTGCCTTTTCCGACGTAAAGTAACTCAAAATTCATTAAAAATAGAAGTATGCATAAAACCTGCATAAATTATACATGAGAAGAAAGTTTATCATGTCTAGATCATTCCACACAGCTCAAAAAATGAAAAACATCTCTCTGGTTCCCGGAATTAATCTCTGACTTTCCCCTGTTGTCTTTCGGCTCTCCCCGTGTACGCCTATGAAAAGCTAGCGGAGGAAAGGGGAATTCTTTATCTTTCCTGCTATGTAATTTATTTTGTTGTACTACATCATTTAGGGGGAAAAATTAAACGCAAAACATGGGACCCCTCTCCCCCCAAACCTATTATCATCAGCTCCACTCCGCAGGACAAATTGCGCCGGAGTTGAAAATCTCATTTCACTTAACAGGCATTCGGTCTGTGTTGCACCTATCGCAACAAAACAAACATGTATGAAAGCAGTGTCCATTTCTGCTTATTTTGGTATCAATTTTATTGCGATGATGTATAAAAGCAAAGAAAGTTACAATCATCTGAAAGAGAAGAACTAGACTGGCGCTCGCTGAACGCCATTATGTTGGGCCGGAATGCGGCCTGATTGGCCATGCTATATTCTAGCATACCTGAAGTTCATTGGAGCTGAGAATGTAGTCCACCCTCCACTGCACTGAATCTAGTCTTGATACTTGATAAATTCAAAAAAAAAAAAAAAAAAGAAAAGAAAAGAAAAAGGAAAGAAACAAGACCTGCAGTTACAATTACATAAAAAAATGAATGACAATCCATTTGCTACCCAGTTTGCTACCAAACTGGCAATAAAGTCACAAGAACCAAGCTTTGTTAAAAAAAAAAAAAAAGGCACTTTCATCAGCCTAAATTGATTCCCATTGATTTTAATTCATTATCATCCATCAGTATCTCTTTGTGTGTTAACATGTTTTTTTCATAAATAAAACGCCCAAATGAATTAAATACATCCCCATACTAAAATAGATATTGATGACCATCTTGACCAGATAGATCACATGTCTGGTGCAAAAATGCTTATGGGCGAATGTGAACTAAAACGTAACAATAGCAGAAAGATACGCATGACACATCCGAGCACCGGTTCTATTGCCAGGGCTGTTACAGAAGCTGAAATAAATCTGAGTCACAATCTTGTTGCCTGAGAAATATTATTGTCATATATATCCGAAGTGTAAATTTTACAGGAGAAACACAAAACCGAAGAACTTGATAACTTTTGCACTGACTTAGATCAAAAGTTTCTCTTCAGTTGCATCTGTACCATCATGGCCATATGCTCAATATTGCCTCATGCAGTATGCCCTGACCTGTTTGACGTAGTTAAAAAATCTTTAATTTTTGACGTAAGGCAATAATGCAAAAATTTCCAGGTGGCAATATTTACCCATATCTCTATAGGGAGTTTTTTAGTACATTACCTACCTCTAAGACTTGTTTGTTTAAAATGCTCCTGTAGTTTAGTTTGCCCATCAGCATAGGACTTGCACAGAGAAGTGGTGTGTTCTGGGGAGAATAAAACACCAGCAAGATCATCTAGCAGAGATATACCGTCATTTACAAATTTTCATGTTTCTGATCTGTCCCATTCGATTTTAGTTACTACCCCAAGCATAATCAACTGCTTAAAACTCTAAATTTCAGAGACCTTACTCACATATGTATTAAAATCATTGAGCCTCCTGGATTTTTCTCAGGTTATGCCCCTGAATCTGGGGTTTTGCTGTGTGTTTTAAAAAATTCATAACTTTATCATTTATCAAGATATCTCTCTGAAGTATGCTGTACATTTTATTTCATGATATACATCACAAAACAAAAAGAATGTTATAAAGAATCAACTTTTTCGTAAATTTTTAAATTCAAGTCAAATTTTAGTACAAAGCTGAACTTCTGCATGGCCTTAAAAAAGAGAGAAATGTAATAAAAACAAAGCTGAAATAAGTTAAACATCAATGAATTTATATCCAATCGGACTACTTGGTCTCAAAATGCCCAGGGATGGGAAAAACATTTCAATATTATTTCAACATGCATAACAGTTTACCCCTGGTCCTGCGATGGGCATACCAATACGGCATCGACTTTACATGCATTCACTCTGCACGGGCATACTAATATGGCATGGTCAAGCTGACTGCGCAAGCCACATTTTCACGCTTCGGGTCACTGACCTCTTTGAGATCTAACTACCATCTTATTGTTCACTATATCTCTTCTAAATCAAAGGCATTGTGACAAGGACATGTTAACCAGTGAACCACTGGTCGGAATCACAAAGACTAAGCTTTCAAAGGCTCTCCCCACACTATCAAATGATGTAACATCGACATGCGAACTGTTGCTCAACAAATTTGCAATATTATCTCATTTTCTCACAAGCTGACCACCATCTAGAGTTGTCCGTATCTAAGAACCAATCAGAAACAAGCTCTGTAATGATGCCCCAAATGCCCACACTGGTAGTTACCACACTTTTGATCTAAGTATGTGTCAATCAGGATGAATCCATTTGTTTAGGGCTGGGGGGGGGGGGGGGGGCGCATGGCTAGTTATCATGCTTCGTTGTCACGAAAATTACAACTGTCAGTTTGGTATCATAAGTCAGATCATTGGTTAGAGACTGACAGACAAAAGTTTTGCTGGTTAATTCATTATCAAGCATGATGAGGCATTGCAGCGAATGTTTTCATACCGATCAAATACAAACTGAACCACGTGGACAGCCGTAGTGTGGTCATTATACATCAGCAAGGGTCAGTGCGACCCAGATAAGATTCTCCATGAGTAAGGTCGCTAACCGGACAGCGGGCTTTAAGCCACCGCATGCAGGGTGAGCGTTAAAAAAACAACTAAATATTTAACAAGTATTTCAGTATGCTTGCTTTCACATTTCACAACACTAGAGTCCCCCTGCCATAAAAAATTTGATAATTGGGACTTTTATTAGGTTTTGGGATGCGATAATATATATATCTCTCCACTTTATCACTGAACTGAAGTGTCACATGCCACATGTCATTTGCTTGTGATTTCCGAGACAACTTTTTTCCAGTAACAGGATTTCATAATGCTATGATATATTCCCGAAATTGTCCCTCATCCAACTATCAGATACACTGCCCAGTTTCAGGACTGATATTGTGAGCTGGAGGCAAATGGATTATGTTTATGCACAAAAACAGAACACTATCTTTCACCTTTAGGTAACCCCAACTGTTGTAACTCATTGGCCAATGTCTCAGCATCAACATCGTACTTTGCTGCACTGGACAGAATGAAGGTCAGGGCTGCTATAGAAGCTTTAATATCTCCAGTCTCTGACAAATACAGCAGTATATGAGAAAAACATTGAACAAAGAAATGTGCAAGATGTCAGTTGAACATGTGCTTATCAGGCTGCATACGAAACTTACTTTTTCTCAACATACATTGGAACTTGGTGTAAAAAGATGCAAGGTTCTTCTAAAAATGCCTCGTTTACAGGAATTTCAAACTAACGGCAGAGCTTGGCCTTCCTTTTGATACCAATTTGTTTTCTTTTGCTGACATTCACTGTTTTTCCATATCCATTTATGAGATCGGAATCAGATGCAAAAGAAAACAAGTGCTTCTCCAGCAATACCTGATAGCAATACAGGATACGTACACTGTACTAGTGTGGTGTTAAAACACGTGGTCAGTTAGCCCAACGTAGACTTTAAGAATGCATGCTCAGCATGTGACGCATAGTGACATGACAGTGCGTAATGCATGTCTGATGAAGCTACTTAGTTGTAAACCTACTGGCTCATACTGAGTCATCACTTTCAAGTGACTACATGTAGTGTGCTGTCACAGCACATGGTCAGTAAGGAGAGAAAGTATGCTAGGTTTAAGTGAGAGATGGGCAACAACTGAAAAGGCAGGCGGGGGTGTTTGTGATAGACAATGTCTCACTTCCTATACAGCTGTAATGCGACTGCGCCTACAATTTACCGTACACACTATGAATTAATTCTCTTGCTATAGGGGGTGTTTTAATTACCAACTGTCATTAATTAAGTAATTTATTTTGTCACTTATATAGAAAAAAAAAGCACGGGATTTATTACTTTCTCCCTACTGCCGAAGTCTCATTATTACCATGTTCTTGTTCATGATGATTCATTGTATCTAGGCTTCAAAACAAAATACTGGTAAATAATTTCTCACATATAAAGGGACACATGGAGTGACAGGAGGGGACTGAGTAAAAGAGAACCAAACTACATATAGCCTTAATATAATTTCGCGGAAGTTTCTTACAGTCACACCTGTCAAGAATCAAATCAATTTTATTTGTTGTGTGTCTGGATTACCATACCCTGCTAACTGATTGACCAACTGAAGCCTTAACATTCTGCACTTTCAATGACAACAGAATTATTTTATTCCACTTGAATTCTTAGAATTCATAACCAGTTGTGTGTTCAGTTCAGCTTATGACTGTAGAAGTGTACTGTACATGAAAAGACATGAGAGATATGACTCAAAGACATCCTATGAAACAAACTTACCAAACTTTGCATCTGATGTCAATTTGTGTACTTTCTCAAACTGAAATCAGAGACACAGAATTTAGTGAGGAACAAAATGGCCTTTTAATTCTTAAAGAAATGAAATCTAATTTGATATACATTTGTAAACAATAAACCTACTGGCTCATACTGAGTCATCACTTTCAAGTGGCTACATGTAGTGTGCTGCCACAGCACATGGTCAGTAAGGAGAGAAAGGACCTGCAGTCTTTCAGATTGTAATTCGTACCCAATTTCAGCAACTGGACAAATATGGCTTGAGGATCATGATGCTGGGTCACCAAAATATATTTGTAAGCACCCGGGCTATAATCTTGCTTGTATTATATAAAATTACATCTTTGTGTACATAATATGACAAATCAATACTCCAGCCACTGTTGCAGCTCATCAACTGTTACTTACATCTAGTTCGTCTCCTCCTAGCATACCCTTCAATACTTGCACAGCCAGAAGTTTCATCTTTACAGATGTCTGGGAAAGGAAGTAAACAATCAAGATTAAAATGCCAATACTAAAAAACAAAACATGACTATTCTGTTGTACCATATCAAGGTGCCACTTGGGTACATAAAACAGGCTTGTGTGTTTTTCTTACAATAATCAAGCTGTTGCCTTTGAAAAACATGAAGTTATTTCAAAGACAAAATTATAAAAAAGAAATATAAGTAAATAAAACACTGCGAGTGCACAAATATAATCCCACTCTATTATTTTTACTTTTAATTGCCTGCTAGTATCACCCTTTGAAGAAAAAATTACAATGAAACTGAGGAAGAGCAGTGCTTGGAGGTATATATGCTTGCATGTCACGTTTATACCCTGTACTTTTCTAATCAATGTCATACATTCTTGCTGTGAAACCATTTTCAGAAAAACAAATCACACCAATAAGTCAGTCAGCTGTACAGACTGCTAGGATATGTGCCTGGTTTTGCAGATCACTGTTAGCCTTTGCAGAAGCTGAAGTAAACACAAAAGTTTTCAGCTTCTCATCATGCAAAACAATGATGGGATCACTTGAAGTTTGAACTGTTTTTCATTCCTGCTTCCGCTCAATTTCTCTAAATAATCTTGACAATCACTTGCTGACTTGCATTTCTTGCACTTGTGTTGCCAGGTTCATATACTGTCCATGCATATTGTATGGTCCAAGTTTGCTTTTCTTTGTTTTCCTTACTGCTCACTAGGTAAGACTCTGAAAGTAAGGTATTATGAGTGGCTCTATCCTTCATTTGTAACCCTCTTTCAGCAAAGTAATCATGTGGCCATACACAGTTGAGCACACAGACTCATTTGTTTCTTATTGGCAATTACATCATGATCTGCTTTGCATTCTGATATAAGAAGACTTTGGGGAATTCAATTATTTTCCTCTTCTGAAAACTTTCACGTAACTCCCATGCTGCGATAGATGTGCCATCATGGTACCATGTTCCCAAATGTCTGCTGCTCTCACCACAGTGAAAATTCAGGTGGTCAAGGTGACCCATGCCAAACAGAAGACGTCATTTCACGATTCAGGTCACTGTCCTCTTTGAGTCGTCACTTCTGTCTTCCTGCTCACTTTCTCTCTTCTAAATCAAAGGCATTTGTGACAAGGACACCTAAACCACTAGTCGGAATCACAAAGACTTTAGCTTTCAAATGTTCTCCCTCACGCTATAAAAAAGTGTAGCATCGACCTGTGAACTGTTGCTCAACAAATTTGCAATATTATCTCATTTTCTCCTGATCTGACCATCATCTAGAGTTGTCTGTGTCTAGGAATCAATCAGAAACAAGCTCTGAAATGACCTTTGCCCCAAATACCCACTTTGGTTCATTAGCAAGTGCCAATCTGGATGAAACGGTTTGTTTAAGGGGGGGGGGGGGGGGACATGGCTCATTTCATTGTAATGCAGTGTGATAAGGCTGTTATATAACAAAAATGTTTTCTTATGATTGCGAGTCCCAATTTGAACATAAGATTCCCTGTGAATTAGGTCACTGAACTGGTCAGCGGTCTTTACCAATTATGCGCAGCCTGGGGGCTAAGGGACTTACGCCAACACACTTTCAGCAACACTAGCATTTAAATGCATTGAAAGTAATTATGTACAGCTAATCTGGATGCAAATCAGAAAATAAATCTAAATTAAATAACTTACAATTCTGGATAATATGTTAATTTCAGCCAGGACCCAGTCTGGACAATCGAGATCTCCACAGAATCTAAACCTCTGAGAATAAGATTATAATGATGAAAAGAATTTTAAAATGTTAGATACTGAAAAAGTAGAGGATATTAATATATATAAAATCTATATATATATACAAGGACTACTATATGTCAGGTCAGAAAAATCTGCTACTGGTAACATGTAATCCAGTACAACCTGTTTCATGAACTGGTACGCTAGCATGGTATCAGTGGGCGTGCACCTGTCGGTGCAAACGGCCAGGGCGGAGGAGGTTTCATCTAACCCAACGGCCACATACTAGGGCACAATGTGACCCTCAGTATTTGAGTCCTTCATATTGGCCCCCGGTAGCGGTGTGGTCATAGGCTTGTTTGCCTAAATCACAGACGAAGAACTGAGCAAACTTCCCGGACGCAGCTTCGAAGCTGGCGGCAGCAGGCCAGTGGCTGATTGATAGGGCAGATGGCAATATACCGTCACTCTGGCCTGGATATCGTGACACAGAGCATCCACCAGTATTGGTGTTCTTTGGTTTGGGTCTTTCACCCTAGTCAGTTGAGACTGCGAGGCTGTGGAGTAGCCTACAGGCAGCCGGCCAGGCAATATGACTGTCCCTCTGGCATCCTCCTGCACCTGGATACATTTCCAGTCGTCTTGACCCTGTCTTGCCACTTGGATAAGTTGTGTCCAGGCGAGAGAGTGAGTCTGATGTTTGCGCAGCTCTTTCTCACTAAAAACAAATTCTTTGCGCCAGCCTTAACACTCACCTCGTCTTCTTTCATCTTTGTCTCGTCTTCTTTCCTCTCAAAATTCCAACGGCGATGGGCGAGTGCGGTGGCAGCAGGTTTGGATAGACTGGAAGCTGTTAGCACAGACCTACACGTTGGTGGCTGTGGGCTATGGTCGCTTCATCGTCGATTGAAGTGGAGGCGTGGGGAGGCAGCACCCACAGTAGCTGAGCAGCCTTATTTAAGGATAGCACTGCTCACCTCAACTGAGGAAGGGGCTAGAAAAGGTGCCCTAAAGAAAGCCCACTTCACATCACCCTGACTGGTATACCGCGACCAGTGGGGATCCCTTTTTGCGGTCGAAACAAAAAGAAATTCAGCTTACTCAGGCTAGGAGCCTGGAATATACGCACACTACAGGACAACTCAAACAACCCGGAAAGACGCACTGCACTTATTGCCATTGAGCTCAGCAGGTACAACCTGGACATAGTGGCACTCAGTGAAACCAGACTCCCTGATAGTGGCCAACTCAAAGAGCTCAGTGGTGGATACACCTTCTTCTGGAAAGGCAAGGGTGCAGTCGAACCGAGACAGCATGGTGTTGGGTTTGCAATTAAAAATGACCTTGTCAGAAACTTGCAGTCCATGCCAATTGAAATAAATGACAGGCTAATGACACTCAGGATCCCAGTTGGGAAAAGCCAGTCAGCCACCCTCATTAGCGCATATGCGCCCACCATGACAAACCCAGATGAAGCCAAAGACAAGTTCTATTCTGATCTAGAATCTGTCATATGCTCTGTCCCGGCAGCTGATAAGCTGATTCTCTTGGGGGACTTCAATGCTAGGGTTGGCTCCGAAATCTCAGCGTGGCCAAATGTTTTGGGCCCTCATGGAGTTGGTTCATGCAATAACAATGGGTTGCACTTACTTACTTTGTGCGCTGAATTTGGCCTGTTCATTACCAACACAAATTTTAGTCTCCCCGTGAGAAACAGAACGTCATGGATGCATCCCCGCTCAAAGCATTGGCATCTCATAGACTATGTCATTGTGAGGAAGACTGACAGAAAGGATGTCCTTGTAACAAAGGCGATGTGTGGTGCCGAGTGTGGAACTGACCACAGACTCATTGTTTGTAAGCTCAGACTAACATTGAGGCGCAATAGACGCCCTCAAGGGAAAGCGCCACCTACACGCCTAAATGTTTCAAAACTCTGCTCAGCTGAGAAACAGAGCGAGCTCTCATCAGAACTCTCCTCAAAATTGGATTGCGTGACTTTTGACCCTGAGAACATTGAACAGAGCTGGACTGACCTAAATACGACTGTACACTCTTGCGCCAGCAGCACAGTTGGTTTTCCTGTCCGCAAGCACCAGGACTGGTTCAATGATAATGATAATGAAATCAAAGTGCTCATCAAAGAAAAAAATAGTCTCATCCAAGCTCACTGCAGTGACCCCTCTTCCACAGCAAAAGCTGATGCACTGCGTGCATGTAAGGGTGTACTCCAGAAGAAGCTGAGGAAAATGAAAAATGACTGGCTTGAAGAGCGAGTAAGAGAAACTCAGAAATATGCCGACACAAACAACACTAGAAAGTTCTTTGAGAGCATCCGAGCTGTGTTTGGACCATCCCGCTCTGGCACTACGCCACTTCTTGCGTCAGATGGTTCAAGACGCATTGTTGAATTGAATGCCATAATTCAGCGTTGGGCAGAACATTTCGGAGGTGTGCTAAATCGGCCATCAAATATAAATACCGAGTCCATTGACCGCCTCCCTCAGACTCCTATTAATGCAGCTCTTGCCAAGCCATTCACAGCAAATGAGACCCGAACTGCCACAAATCAGATGTCCTTTAACAAATCACCAGGCGTGGATTCAATTCCTGCTGAGGTGTATGCCTTCGGTGGAGAAAAGCTTATTGAAAGGTTGACCGAGTTGTTCAATCATATGTTGAAAGCAGGGAAGCTGCCACAGGACTTCAAAGATGCTTCAATCATCCATCTGTACAAAAACAAAGGGGACAGCCAAGTCTGTGACAACCATCGGGGAATCTCTCTACTTTCAATTGCTGGCAAAATATTGGCAAGAATGCTTCTGAATCGCCTTCTTGATCACCTCTCGTCAAATGACTTGCTTCCCGAGAGCCAATGTGGCTTTCGTAAAGAGAGGGGAACGGCGGATATGATATTTGCTGCCAGACAGATTCAGGAAAAATGCATGGAACAAAATAAAGCGCTGTATATCACATTTGTTGACCTCACAAAAGAATTTGACACAGTGTGTCGTGAAGGCCTCTGGAAAATCTTGGCGAAGTTTGGGTGTCCACCCGAATTCATCACAATAGTGCGCCAGTTTCATGATGGCATGCAAGCTGCAGTCAAAAGCAACGGCAGTGTTTCAGAGCCCTTTGCTGTCACAAATGGGGTAAAACAGGGTTGTGTCTTAGCCCCAACTCTGTTCAGCATCATGTTCTCTGCAATGCTACAAGAAGCCTTTAGCTCTCCTCCTCAAGGGGTAAGCATCAAGTACCGAACTGATGGCAGTCTATTCAACCTCAGGAGACTTCAGGCAAAAACCAAAACCAAAAGTACTCAAGTCTGTGACCTACTATTTGCTGATGATTGTGCACTTCTGGCACACGATGAGGATAGCATGCAAAACTGTGTTGATAAGTTCTCTAGTGCCTGTGACAACTTTGGCCTCACAATAAGCACAAAGAAGACGGAAGTGCTCCATCAGCCTTCTCCAGACGACAAGTATCCTGTGACCCCAAATATCAAAGTCCATGACAGTCTTCTGAAGGTGTCGGAGAACTTCACCTATCTTGGCAGTACACTGTCTTCCGCGGCTCGTGTTGATACTGAAATTCTCTCAAGAATCAGCAAAGCCAGCTCTGCATTTGGCAGGCTTCGAAAGAGAGTGTGGGATGTTGCCGGCATTCGCACAGACACTAAGCTGAAAGTGTACAATGCTGTGGTCCTTCCCACCCTACTCTATGGGGCTGAAACCTGGACAGTGTACCAATCGCATGCCAGAAAGCTAAATCACTTTCATCTGGCCTGCCTTAGAAAGATCCTAAGGATCAAATGGCAGGATAAAATTCCAGACACTGAGGTCCTCAATCGTGCCAAGGAATTGAACATCTTCTGCCACCTGAAAAAAATTCAGCTACGTTGGGCAGGACATGTTGTCAGAATGCCCGACTCCAGACTCCCTAAGCAAATCTTCTTCTCTGAGCTCTCCAATGGAACGAGGAATGTTGGGGCCCCAAAGAGACGTTACAAAGACACTCTCAAGCAATCACTGAAGGCCTTTGCCATTGATGTGAGTGAGTGGGAAAAGCTCTCGCTTGATCGTGCAAATTGGAGGGCGGCCCTTACCAGAGGCAGCAAAGCATGGGAAGCTGACAGAGTCCAGCAGGCTATCAAAAAAAGAGAACGGCGCAAGAAAAGGCCCAGTGGTACTGAACCAACGGAGCACTCTTGTCATTTATGCGGAAGGGTCTGCAGGGCAAAAATAGGACTTATCAGTCACATGAGAAGCCATAAGTCATGAAAGAACAGTCTTTCCATTCTGTCCTCTGTGTCCTTTAGTTCTCTTTATTGTCCATGTGTTGAAATTCTCAACAATTTCTGTTCTTTATTCCTCTGGTGTTGTTAAGGCCATCATCATACCTGATGGACGAACTATTATTATTACTATATGTAGTCCTTTGTAAACCCAAAAGACTGACCTGCAATCACTGCCATCGCACTCTCGGGTCAAACATTGGTAGAATAAGCCACGAGAGAAGCTGTCAGTCAAAGTGAAAGTGAATATTCTAGCTGCTAAGACCGTCTGTAAAGACGCTAAAGGCCATATAGTCCTTGATCTATATATATACTTGGTTTTGATAATCACATTCAAGACAATACTTTATTCAACATTTTTATTAATATAAATGCAAACACATAATCTTCATTGCGCAACATTGTTTTAATTGGGATGCATATTTCATACTGCTGCCATCTTAAAATTTCAAAATGATTCTCAATGTTTTGTTAACGTTATTGGCTACACATATTCGCAGGTGTCTGTGGATAAGATCTGGAATCTTATTCGCAGATATATAATATGTAAATAAGATCATGACCTAGGTGTGGCCCGGCCCCCTTAGAGTGTAAGGAGTTCAGGACCGAAACACTTGAACAGGGGGGTTTCTTCTCTGAAGACTCTCTGTTGTCTGGCTCCCCCATGAGTTTCTAGCTACAGCTACTATGTAAATAAGATCAGAATCTTATTTGCAAATTGCAGATGGATTTTTGGTTTTGTGATTTTTATTTAGGAAGAGCTCCTTTATATATCACAATTCTGGCTTGTTTTGTGGAATAATTAGGCTCTTCACTTGGTAAGATGGCTCGATTCGGAGTAACGCATGGTGTTTCTAATGGCACAGAAATGCTTAAAATTACTCAGGTTCCCCGGTGGCAGGCTGATAAGTAAACTTGCATGCCGAGTTGGTAAGGGGGGGGGGGGGGGTAGAAGACCCGAGAACAAGACTGTGCCTATGTCCATTTTTTTTTTAACGGAGAAAAATGGCAAAAACACAATATTCCCTATTATAGCCTTTGGGACAGGCAGCAGTTTTTTTCTTTTTATCGCTCCATGGTTAGCAGTAGGGTCCCATGCTCACTATAAATAGATGTGCGAAACTCATATTATATCTATTTATAGATATAACAACCTCAAGTTTTGCCATTTTGGACTTAGGCACAGTCTTGTTCTCAGGTCTTCATTGTGAAAAGGAATTTTTTTTTTCTTAGATGATATTAGCCCATTTTGTCAGGCATGAAATCACAGAGAAAGACAGAGCAAATAAAAATTAACTAAACTTCCATGCAAACAAAAAAGTAATAAAACAATAACATGACAAATAGCTGAAGCAGAAGTCCCCCAAAATATATTTTCAGTTAATTTTACAGGATACTTCTAAATTACCATAGAGAGAGGTGAAATTTTCAGTTCACACTACTAAAAGAAATCATTTACATGTTTAAACTTTAATTTACATTTTTATTTCGATAATTAGCAACTGTCCCATTCAATGAATAGGAGTAAATAAAATGAACTGGAATAACTAAAAGAAGTAATATGGCGCACACTAGTAACAATCAGTTTCCCCACGACATTGATTAAATTGCAAAATCCTTAGGAAAATAAAATATGATTCCTAATAATGAGCAGTGCTAAGTTTTAAAAAAAAAAGACAAAAAAAAAGCCCGGGCGTGGCATCGAACACGTAACCTTGGACTGATATTAGTGATAACCGCAGATGCTAGTCATTGCACTACTGCAGACCCCGATAGGCTGGAGGAACTCTTCCATAGTAGACATCACAAAACCAAGAAACCCCCGTCTGTGAATAAGATCCTGATCCAGAATCATCTGCTAATAATATTCTGACAGTCAATGAAGAGGTGTAAGAGCTCAAAGTGGTCAAGACATTCAATACGTTACCTAGCTGGGGATCACATTATTTATGACCCATCTATTCCAAAACAAACTCAAAGCTCTGATAAGTCAAATTATCTTTTTTGTTTCTTCCATGTAAAACTATATACTGCTGGGATCTACTACAAGCCTTATAAATTTTATCCAACGCTATACGTATTCCACTTATTTAGCTCTCTAAAACCATAAATACCAAACTGATTCTAGCATTGCAGTAGGCAGTCCAAACTGATTTTTACTTTTTATCATATATCACCAGTTATTGTCAAATCTGATGGAACTTGCTTTTCACAGAATTTTGATACTAAATTTATGCTCTAGCTTAAAGGCTTTGAAAGTTATGGCATTTTCAGAAGTGAAAAAAAACACCTCGAATTTGCTACCTCTTGCAAATTGCACAATAGTACAACTCTGTCTGCCCATAAAATTACGGTTTATTGAGTCACGACAAAAATTCTTAGTTTCCAAGATAAGGGGGTGTACATGTCATTATGCTCAATTTTTTCGAGGGATACAAATATAATACAAGCATCTCATTTTACTTTTTTTTTGGTCAGCAAACTTCATCCGACGTCAAATTTTTGTGAACTCTTACAAAGGAGACAAAAATAATGTTTTTTGTTTTTTTTTAATTGAAAAGGAGGTCAACCGTGTCACCATTGGCTTAGCAGTTGGGGGAATCGTCTTCTAGACGTGCCAACTATGAAAGAAGAAGAAGCACTGAGTGTCGAACAAGGTGATGAAATCAAGCGTCGGGTGGGTCTATAAAAACAGTCAGCGCTTTGTGCCAAAACATGCCCCATATTTGATTTTTCACCCCCTTATAACAAAGGCTGAAGTTTATTGGCGTATAATTTTGATCCTGATCTATTTCCGCCGGTTTCTCGGTCAACAAACTTTTCAACAAATGATTTTTAAAGGAATTTCAACTTCAAACGAGATGGAAACACATTGAATTAAATGTCATTTAGATCTATCTGGCTTTCTGTGTGAATTATTTTCAAACGCTTGCGCTACATCGGCGTGAAGCGCTGCGACCCTTTGTTACGAGGGGGTCAATTCGGTACGCGCAGCTCAGAGTGAAAACGGCAAGACTATACCCTTTTCAAGCTATAAAATCACACAGCTTAACACATTTTAAAACAATACAAAAGGAAGTATTTTCTGCCAGAGGAAGGATTGAAGTTGAACTTTATTTTGATGGTAGGCTAGCCTACATGCTGTTTCACATTATAATGATAAATACACAGCTGTAATTTAGCCTCGTAATGTTGGCCTAAAATTATGCCAAAACGGGATTTCGCCTTTAGCGGGGCAGTTTGGACTACCTAATAGCAGTCACAACTGTATCACAAAATACATTTTGATTCCCCTGCTGTAACTAGATCTAGATCTAGATCTAGTGTAACGTTGTTTCACATACATTTTTGCGGGAGGACAAGAGCGAACGCTTTTCAGTGTTGTTAGATCCAGTATAAATAAACATGGAGAGAAGGCATAGATCTAGATCTGTTTCTAACTTACCATACTTTACTTGAAAAACTGAAACCTTAGAAAGATTTCGATACCAATGTTGGCGAATGAAAGCTATTTTTCAAAATTCAATGGTTTCAGAGTGTACGCCCCTATCCACTTCCAGTTACGTTTCGAAACTTTCAAAAGTAGCACTTTTTATATTATCATAAGTTCACATGTTCTTCACTTAAAAAGTTAGATTTTGGTCTTTATGCTGTCATACTTTCTTGTATTGTTTGTCCAAGAGTGTTTTTAACCCCAACATTCCAAAATTGCATTGAAAATCGCCTTTGTTGTTCCTTTTAGCTTAGCGCCATGCCCAGAGGTCTACGTAAAAAAACCAAACAGTATGTCCTGGACAGATTTCAGGTAAGAGAGATCTCTGTGTGTTAGGTAGTACTAGATATAGTACTTTAGGTTTAGTAGGAGCTGGATTGTTTTACTATTTACAGCATGCTTTTTGCACAGCTTCAATAATTATCTCCTCGACAAGAATTTTTTTTTTGATAACATTTTAGCAGACTCGCACAACTGCAGTAAGGGTACTATTGTACTATAGGGGACCCGATATGTTTCTTGATGTGGGTCTTTGGAGGAGTGTGCAAGGAGACCGGGCAGGGTTTTCTGGTTTTAATTCCAGATAAAACTGCGGACACACTTTTGCCACTGGCACTCTAGTACAAGACCCAATTGCACCTGGATCAATCATCCATTCCGACGGTTTGCAGTCCTATAATGGGATCACAAACTTACCGGTGAACCCACCATATCAGCATCTTGTGGTGAATCACAATCAACATTTGATTTCGTTGATCCACATACCGGGGCCTGTACTAACACTGTAGAGTGTTATTGGAAAAACTACATAGAAAGTTTAAATGCATGCAAGGAGTCCACAATAGCCGACTGTTATCACACCTTGATGAGTTTATGTGGAGAGAAATACATGGTAAATCCCACCAAGAGGCGTGCTACAGAACATCATCTTGCATATTTCCAAGTGGTATCCAGTATAATTTATAAAAAGCGGTGGTGTAACAATTTTTTTTAATTACTTTATTTCAATATTTTGGTCAAAACATCCCAAAATACCCGGGTCCCCTATAGTACAATAGTACCGCAGTAAGTCCTTTTATTTATTTTTTATTTAAATTTATCTGATATTTTATATGATACTATTGGTTCTGCCAGTTCACAGACAATGAGACATACCCACACAGGCAAGCCAGTTTTTATGATTACATGCAAGCCTGGAAAGGAGGACCATACAAGTTACACAACTTCAGTTGGACTCTGCTTATAGCCCTGCTGCGACCCCACAGTTTTTCTGTGGTTTTTATGATATTTTGTGCATTTATATAGAAATATACAGAAGGAGTTCCATTTGAGTCACATTCTACTTGTAAGCACACAGAGCTCCTCCCAAACAGCCCCTTGCAATTAGAGTCCTGTGACTGACTAGCCTGTCTCACTGATGCTCCTATAAAGACGCTTACTTATAATATCCTTAAATATGACTTAAATGGAACTCCTCCTCAGAGCTGTACTCAGTTGACTTGAATCAGAAATCATTTGATTTGCATTGAATGACAGACAGGTCCCTTGTATAACTTCCTCTTCCCCACACCACCATCTCTCTCGCCATGTTGCATGAACCAGAAATATACTAGAAAAACAGAAGTATGGTGTTTGTTTTTTTGTTTTTTTTTCTCTGCCTTTATGTATAGTTTGTTAAGTAAAAAAAAATGGTAAAGAAGACACTTTATATTAATTATATAGCCTACGGTATATTTCTTCATTTGGAAATGAAGTACAGTCCAATCCACTTATCTCGACATGGCTTTCCTCGACATTCTGGGTAAACGGACACAATTTGTAAGTCCCAGCCTTTGCCTTCTTTAATGCTACTAAATATTTCCCTCTAACTCAATGTGTTATTCCATTCTTTTCTCCTATACTTTTCTCCCCGACCACAGCACAAGTGCACTAGATCTACTACTGTGCTACCGAAGATGCCCAGGCAACTCCCCGCATATATAAGACCTTTTTATTAATATTTCTTTTTGCGGTGCCGGCAGGGAGGGGGGGTGGACACAGAGGATGACCTTTGGCTTTAGTAACACGAGTACATGCATAAGCGCTCGGCAGTAAAAGTACAGGGTACTACAGATGGAGTATTTTATTTTTTTTCACAAAGCATTCATGCCTCGTTGATGCTAGGCCTTGACCTAGACTAGATCTCTTGGTTAACTGCCGTACTGTGTGTGTATCGGTATCATCACTTCTGAAGGAACAGTCAGGTCGAGGTTAAAAAGAAATAGTAAAATACTGCGCATTTGATGTATGTACAGCATTTTGCTGATACCGGCAAATCTTTGCCACGCAGCAGCTGCTCCACACAACAATTATATTGGAGGAATGGGTGACAGTATGCTGATAGTTAAAAGAAAAGGGATACTTTTCCCATAATGGTGATGCTTGATTCCCCCCCCCCCCCCCCCCCCAACCCCTTTTTTTTTCTCTTCCACCACTAATTTACTAAATATTCGTCTTTCTCTTTACTTGACCCAAGTCAGATGGTCTCACTCAGTCACTGCTGTCGAGATATTAGGATTGCAGTGTACTTGTAAACAATAAATGAATGTTGGTGCAAATTTGAAAAAAATTCTTTGGTGTCTTGATAGGTTCATATATAAGGTCTACTGACTCGATAATTGTCTCTGCAGGAAGAAGACCCAGAGGGCTTTTTTAAGTACAAGTCTAAATCAGCACATGGTATGACACAAGATCAGCAGGAATTTATTCAGGTTAATATCTCCTCTGTTTGCATTATACTCATCTTTGAAATGCTTCAACATCTTCAAGTTTTGCAGTCCTGTGAAATTGACTTTAGACCTAAACAGAGTAATTAGTATATTCCCCAAAGTGCCTTATGTTGAGCCAGGGCTGGATTAACCATTAAGCAAAGTAAACACATGCTTAGGGCATCAAGGGAAGGGGACACCACATAAACTTTTCATTGCCGGATTTACCATGGACCATATGGTGCAAAACTGCAAATGGTGCAGCTTAATCAGGGTCCACAAAAAGGGACCCCAACAATAAATGAAAAAGTTAAAGTATTTGCTGGTGTATAAGACTCGCGTCACTTTGTTTATATTTTGAATTACATAAGGGGGCAACAAATTCTTTTAAGTGCTTAGGGCCTCTAGAGGTCTTAATCCGGCTCTGTGTTGAACATACATCTTTCAGAGAAGTTGCTTGCTGCTAATTGGGAACATATTTTTTATCCTAACAAAATATTGAATAGTGAATTGTGTAGCAGTTAACTGTTGACTGTAAACTTTGAATGGGTTCTTGTTGTAATCAAGTTTTGACTGTGGGGCACTGTCATAATAACTGAAAATTCTCGGGGTTATTTTTCCACAGCTTATCTGTAGACCACTGGAATTGAGAATACTAATTTTCAGTGCAGTGGTATTGAATTTTGTCTCCTCAATCTTTAATGCAAACTGGGGATATACATGGTAAATTTTTATGAAATTTTTATTTTACTTTATTAAAATTGTACATTATAAAATACAGGGAATTTTTTGAAGATTTTAATGTTTTACTGATTAATAATTTCCATCAGTGTGTATTGGCCATTTTGCAGGGAACATTGTGATGGGTAATTTTCTCATTGTTGGAAAGCATATTTATTTTCTGCAAGTTGATTACTAATACTATCTCCTATTTCTATCATCTTTTACATTTTGTTTCCTCCAGGCAGTGGAAGGTCAGTCTGTGCAGAAAATTCGCTCCATGTTGAATAGAGGAGTGGATCCAAACTTCCTTCTGCTACGCAAAAAACAAACACCTCTTCATATTGTTGTAGAGAATCAGTATGGCTCAGGTATAGATGAGAAATAGGTTATGATGTGGTTTTGTCATTCATGTTACATTGCTTTTGCTTCTTAATAAACTTCAATTGAGCTATTTAACGTAATTTGAATTTTGTCACAAGCTCATGCTGCATAGTTGCAGGAATTGGACCAGTTTGAGTTTTTCCAGAGCCTGCTTATATAAATATAAGTTATTTATGAACAGAGCTCTTTGTCTTTTAGGGGCCTGAGCCTAAGGCAGTCAGCCCAACAATTAAATTTATAAGGAGCCAGCTTTTTGGCTTCTAAATGAAAAAAATTTGTTACCTTGGTTGCAATAAAATTGCAAAAATTTTGCTGCATTAACCGGATCTTTGATTGTCTTCAAATGTTAGATTGAAGGTAGTATATGGAAAGTTTATTTGTTGATTTTTTTGTCACCTGTGATAACAAGAGTGAAAAACTTGTGCAGTTGTCTCTCATAAACTAGATGAAGTTTACCTTAACATTTGTTCTTGTTTTATGAAGGAAAATAAAATTGACCTCTGTACTTTTATGTCAGGAAAAAAAACAACAACTGAAGTCAAAGCTGAATTCGTCTTACCGACTAACCCTGCCATGCTTTAGTGGGAGTCTATGGGGTCCTACAAGAAATGTTTAAAAATTCCGACAATTGTTTGTTATTGAATATTGAATTTCTGCTTTGCAGATGATGCATGTGAGAAAATCTTGGGTGTAATGCTGTTTTTTGGGGCGGACCCTAATGCTCAAGACAATGATGGATATTCCCCATTGCATACAGCATGTATAGCAGGGAATGCCTTAGCTGTAGAACTTCTATTACAAGCAGGGGGAGATGCTAACCTAGTCAACAACATTGGAGGTAGATGCAGGGTTGTCATTCTGATCTAGAACTACGAGCTATATTAATCATAATGACAGTGTATTTTGACTGGTCACTCATTGGTATAAACAGCTAGACCGGTTGCGAGACCTGTAAATTTTATTTTAGGTCAGTGAAAATGATGGCCAATGATCATTATGAAATGAAAATAGTGAGCTACATTACAAAGAACATATATATAACCCAGGGGTTGAAGTATCATTCTAAACACATGAGAGTGCTTTGGTCCAAATATAACTCAGCTTATGTTAAAAATATGTCTTTCTGAAAATTCTGCAATTTGGCTTTTGCATCAAGCACAGACGGATGAAATTCGCATGCTCTCAGAGGGTCTCTGTCACTGCAACAGTAAGTTGTTGCTTGTTGATATTGTTTCAGTTCATGTTTCAGTTGAACCATGGGGCTTTAATGATGCATGTCATCTATATTGAGCATTGTTAAATATGATTTCCACATTATAAAATCATGGAGCTTGTGAAAGTTATGTGATAAAATATAGTCATGTAAAATACATTATAGCTTTGTCTGAGATTATATTCATTCTTTATCATATTCATCTCAAAACTACTTTTGTCAGAAACTCCACTGATGTCAACCTGCCGGTATCTGAGTGACAAAAGCAGCCATATTGTTGACCTGCTTTTGACCAGTGGGGCTGAAGTTTTATGCACAAACAATGAAAGTCAATCAGGTAGAGTTCCGCATGAGTCTTAATTACACTAATAAAACTGCAGTGCTTTCACTTGAATGAGTTTGAATTGTGACTACAAGCATTTCATGTATGTTATGTAATCATCAATTTGAGTTCTATGTTTATATTGAAAGGAGGAGTTGTGAAGTTATTCAGCTTTGTTTCCCAAAACAGATCGTCTATTTTGGTGGCTTAAAAGAAATAACTATGAAATCATGTCTGTGTTATTCAGTGCATTAAACAAAAGGCCACAAAATTGCATGAAGAAAGGCAATAGCATGGGTTTTTATTTCTTAAAAGTCTGTGAATTACATAAGAGAAAAGAGAAAATTCCCCCTTTGCAACTGTAAAAATTCCCCCTTGCAAACCTCCTGAAGACCTATTTTTGTCACACTTTATTGTTTCATGAAGATAGGAATAATCGTATCCCAAATATTTGTTTTCTAGGAAAGAAGGGCATGGGGAGTAGGATGGGGAATAATGTGACACAGCTATCCATGAATTGAAATCTTTCTATTCCCATGTCTGTTGTCATACAGTGATAATGAAACAATAATTACAATATTATGAAATGAATATACTATACTAGTAACAATGTTTATCCAGTTGTTGTTTTAGCCTACATTGATTTCAGTTATACTTTGAACTCTCTGTTTAGGAGATTAATTCTCAACAGTTAGCTATTTTTTAGATTTGTTCCTGAGCGGGAAAGGAAGTTATTTTCATGTGCACTTTTTTCAAGAAGAACTGATAAAAAATAGACTTATTATATATAGTTTTGTTCAGAAATGGATGAAATTTGTGATTATTAACATTATATGGCATGTCCGTGTAAGGTGATTTACATGAGAAGTTTGATGCAATTTAAAAAAAATAAAAAATACAGCATGATACACATACCCAACGAAGGGGGAAAAAGTGGTAAGGATATAAGACAAAATTTATTCATATATCAAGGCAACATTCAATATACATGACTGGTTCAAATCTCATGCATTTATCTCAAGAACTCGCTGAGTTATGACATTCTTCCTGTGGTCACTATGTTACATATCAAAATTGGAAAAAGTAAGTGAAGACTAACCTGCAACTACAAAAGAGCAAATGCAATCATAATGTCTATAACATTTATAATATTTACATACTTATTAAATATTTGCATTCTAGTTAATAATTGGAAATTGAAAAGGCCATATTGATATGAATATGATATGCAGAGGAGATGAAGCTCAAGGCAAGGTATAATATTCTGTAACCAGTCAAATTACTGCTCGTTCAGAAGGGCTTCTGCTAATAAACAGTTGCATTCCTGTTTGAAATAAAAGTTTTTCCCACATTTCTGATATTGAAGTTTAGACTTTCTTTCTATTTTTTCATCTCTATAAGATCAAAAGCAATTTAGAGATCAGTCAGTGCAATCGGTACAACAGAATGATTGGCACGTTCTTTTGGGGAATTTTGAATAATGGAATATCTTGATCTTTACTTATATTGGCCAATTCCTTTATAAGCTCTACTGTAAAATCTAACTGGGTATATCTGTTTGTTCTTTTGAGTTCTGCAATTTTCGGATTCAGTTGCTGGAGTTCCGTGAACATAATAAAATGCAATGTCAAGAAAATGATACATCAGAGTTTTCCAAAATTTAGTTGTTTTCCTAAGGACCTTGTCGTCACTTGATCTGATCTATCCACACCACCCATGTACCTATTGTAATCCCTTACTACTACTGGCTGACTAACTTTTACATTCCTAAATGAATTATCTTCTTTGGTGTGCCATGTTAACCCTCACCCTGAGCGGGGCGGCAATAGTCGGTATTGACTTGCAAGCGCTCACGCCGCGCGGGCGGCAAAAGTCGCCCAGGTCAAGCTGACCGCACCACGCGCAAGCCCTATTTTCAGGCGTCGGGTCACTGACCTTTTTGAGACGTAACCATCGTGTTATTGTTCACTGTATCTCTTCTAAATCAAAGGCATTGTGACATGGACATGTTAACCAGTGAACCACTGGTCGGAATCACAAAGACTAAGCTTTCAAAGGCTCTCCCCACACTTTTAAAAGATGTAACATCGACATGCGAACTGTTGCTCAACAAATTTGCAATATTATCTCATTTTCTCACAAGCTGACCACCATCTGGAGTTGTCTGTATCTAAGAACCAATCAGAAACAAGCTCTGAAATAATCTTTGCCCCAAATGCCCACATTGGTTTATTAGTATGTGTCAATCAGGATGAAACCATTTGTGTAGGGCTTGGGAGGGCGTGGCTAGTTATCATGCTTCGTTCTCACGAAAACTACAGCTGTCAGTTTGGAATCATAAGTCAGATCATTGGCTAGAGACTGACAGACTAAGGTTTTGCTGGTTAATTCATTATCAAGCATGATAAGGCATAGCAGCGAATGTTTTCATACCGATCAATAAAAACCGAACCACGTGGACAGCGTATGTGGTCATCGTCTAGCGGCACGGGTCAGTGACCCCAGATAAGATTCTCCGTGAGTAAGGTCACTGACGGGGCAGCAGGCTTTACGGGTAGCGCGCAGGGTATGTGTTAAGGGCTTAGATCTAAGTGCGATGTGAAATGATGTCTATCGAAAATTTCAAGATTGTGGAAGGGAAGCCAACAAAACTATGGCGTGTTATCTTGTTGTTGTTTTTCAACACAAAAATGAAAAATGTGTTGTTTTTTCACTTTGAATGAAAATTTAACTTATTTTTAGCAATAACATCATAATATGAGGCTCAAATCTTTTTTTTTTTAACACGATAATCCGTGGGTGAATTGACCCATCGTAATAATTTTTACAAATTCCCTATTAGCGAACTGTTAAGAGTTAACCAGGCAAGGCTCTTCTTATATTTATTCCCTTATCACTGATTTCAGCCAAGCATTCAAAGTATCAATTTATGGAATGTTTCAACCACCTGTGGAGTATTTTTTTTCGTACATTGAATTATGTAGCTATTGACACATGTTACTGTTACCTGCCTATATTTTGCATTTATCTTTCTATTTTTCTTCAGTATTACACATGTTCACTGTCGGCCACTTTTTGTACACAGCAAGAGTTCTATTACCAGCTGATCGACATGTAATTGTTGAGACACTTTTAAAACATGGAAACTGCACAAACATAGTTGATTGCTATGGTAATCCAATTTTCTACTACTTTATAAGAAACTTTGAGTGTGTTCTGAAACAGAATTTCATCAGAACAGAGCCACATGAGTGTGATCAAGTTTCGGAATAGCTTTTTGATGCTTAAATTTTCTTTCCATTGCAATAACGAATGTCCCTTTCCAAAATATCATTTCTTTTTCTTAAGTTTTAGTGAATTTGCCGGATTTTGCCATTTGTTCATATTGTCATATCATTATCATAAAGATTATTTTAATGTTAGAACAACTGTCTTGTTTTAAAGATCAAAGTTTTGTCATTTCCATTCTTCCTAATATTAAACTAAAAAATTGATCATTTGAATTGAACAGTTTGTCAGCACAGCTGTTCATATTTGAACACTTATGATACATTTGATAACCCTGCAGACACTCCCCCCCCCCCCCCCCCCCTTGTCGTAGGCATATCAGTATCTTGACATTTTTATAATGTCCACCAATTATATGCTGTTAATATTTTGTTATGTTTACTAGTTTTTATGCCACCCTATGACATACTGAGATTTTGTCAGTTCCACCATTTTTCTACAGGGGAATCTGCTTAAGCTGAAATCAGATTATATGAAAGAGCCCTTTATCTGAAAGATTTTGACAGTCCCACCCTTTTATATTTACTGTAAGTTTATGCTGCCCTTTACAGGTAAAGAAAATCCTGTAAATCTGTTGTAACCTAAGGATTTTCTATCATTTTTGCAATTGAGAGAGGGTGCAATCTCAAAGTGAGCACTCATTTCATTTTATGCCTCATTATGCAGGCCTACTTAATGGGGTTGCAGGGTAATTGGTGGAGTCTCATTAAAATGGCCCATGAAGATACCAGACAGACAGGCACTGGCACAAGTGAAAAGCATACCATTTTTTTTTAACCAATCGTCCTCTCATCTTCATGCCTTTCCATAGGCTATGCTTGTCATGTCAATTACAGTATGTTCATTAACAGAACACTACAGTGCTTGTCAAGTAGTTCAAATGCATTATATTCTGTACGAATGGCTGATCACCACCAACTGTTTTGGTGATTACCGTAAATAAATGTGCATCTCATCCACACACAGATCACACGCACACAAAAAAGAGAAGGAAAAAGAAAACTGGAGTTCATTTGTTGGATACAGTGCATTAAAAGTGGTAATGAAATAAGATTTGCCAAGGTGTCTTCTTTCGCCTCTGTTTAAGAGGCTGCAGACTGTGATTTTGAACCAATTACTTTTTCTCCAGAATACTGTTAATAGCATACAAAATGCAGTCGTTGGTCCTCTGAATTTCGGCTTTTGACTGTCAATTCTGTTGATACATCTTCATGTCATTACTAGTAACTTTATAATAATTTACACAATATTGTCCTCCCATCTTTCAGGTCTGAGCCCTCTGTGTTATGAACTTCTCCTATTGCTACGTTTGCCGCCAGCCATTTCACATGCAACACAAAATGCTGAAGTTCTGATACGTGGTGGAGCTGTGTTGCAGGCTCCCAAAGACTTTGAGGAATTAGAGGTTTGTATGTGTACTTGGTTCTGTCATGGTGAGGACGTATTTACAAGCTTTAGAGAAACACAACACATGGCTAATCTCTGATACATTCTGATACACAGGATTCAACAACTAGATAAACTGGATTATATTGTTTAGTTCAATTCTTGAAGTAAATTTTAAAAAAATGAATGAAAAGATCATAAATACATAATGATTACAGATTGAAGTGTAGAGCAATATGTTATTCAGCATTAAGATTCTCGGAGTTGTCACATTGGAGCGAGGACTGGGGTTATTTCATCAGTATACTCATCTAAGACCTACAGGAACTTCGCAGACAACATAACTTAAATAGACTCAGTGATTTGCCGTGCAGGTGTGTTAAGATTGACGTAGAAAAGTACAGAGTAGTACAGTGGACCATCATGTTTAACGACACTGCTAATAAAGAGAACTTTGCCTATAGCGAGAACATTTTAAATCCCCGTTTTTTCTACTATATAAGCTATATATATTAAAATACTTGAATGACGGCAATCGATAATCACAACACTTGCTATAGCAAGAGAATTAATTCTGAGTACATACGGCAAACTGTGGGAGCGGCTGCAGTACAGCGTGTAGCGAGTCAGACATATATTGTTCTTTGTCTGTTACTGCACGCCCACCATCTAATCACCTCTCACTCAGGCCGACAATGCTCTGTTTCTTTACTGATCACATGTCATGACAGCGCATTACACTACTACCCATGCAATCAATAAATTTACATTTGCCCGCGCCGCCTGTCCACCCGTCCAATTATGTCTGGATAAGGTCCTTTGATTTCTGGGGGGCCTCAGCCTAGTGCTGTTGGTCCCCGCTGTCCAATTATGTCTTGTGTAGGCTTAGCATTATAAAGCAAGTGTTGTCTACTTTGCTGACCATGTGCCGTGACAGCACTGTACACCACCACCCACACAATCTATAAATTTATGCCCGCCCACCCATCCAGTCATGTCTTGCCTAGCAAGTTGTCTACTTCCACCACCCAGGCACACAATAAATTTACGTCTCCCCACCCGTCTAATCATCTCTTAAGATCTTGCTTATACCAAAGAAGCTTTGTTTTCTTACTGACCACACATTATGCCACCACCCACGCAACCAAAAAATTTACCGGTAGTGATTTACGCGGATCAAAGACCGTACTGAGAGTAATAATTATCGCACATCACAAGTAGTGACCACGCCACTCGGCGTATGCTCTTTGTCTTCACCGGGCTTCGTGACCACATGCCTACACTCGTCACAAACACGCAGCCAATCCGTTACTCGTCTGCCTCTAACTTTTCAATCTGTCTCTCTCGTAATTTGATCGAAACATGGCTACCGTCAGCACATAAAGACAAAACAACAACACCGAATAAAAAAGTACCAAGATCAAGGCCGAGATCTGCCGTTAGTTTGATATTACAGTACATGTAGGCCTATGTTGATCAACAGGACATGCCAACAAGAGAGGTAACCATTATTTTTCATGGTTGCCTCCTTTGTTAGCATGTCCTGCACATAGTGGGATATTTTAACCCCTTGCCTCGCCTTTTTGACGCTTTCCTGGAAAAGCAAGACCTTTGGTATAACGAAACATTTTTGGCGGAACATAACCTCTCGTTATAACCAAGTTCCACTGTACCTAGACATACATGGTACAGTTTGGAGAAATTTGGAAAACTTGAACCCAAATAGCAGTGTGATAATTATCAAATCCGCCTTGTGTAAAGATCATGTGACACATAGAAATCAATATACTCCTTACGAATTAATTGCATTACAAGATTTAAAATGCTCAGCCATAGTTGTGCATCTGTTGATTTGATAACATTAACACTATAATAACAGTTATTTGTTCTTAAATGATCATTGTTCTGTATCGTGGCCTTGAGTACGGCCAAGTCACATTATAGAATATTTTTCTCTGTTTTGTTTGTTGGTTTCATCACCAATGGCTCTTTATGTAAACTCTAACATTTGTTTAATGTATAAATATGCAGCAACATCTCAGTTTATTCTAAACTGTGGAAAGAAAAAACTCTCATCATGATCTTAGCATTCTTCCTCTTTTTTAATATTTTTTTTTCATTTTCCACTAGCATGAAATGAACATCTACAAAAACATTTTCAAACATGCAATTTCTGATATCTTTTCTCAATTTTTTTTTCTGTTCATCTGAACTTGACAGTCCTGTGTGACAAAAGCATCATCAACAATCCGTGAACCAGTTGCTAGCTACATTGTGCCTCTCCTGATCAAATGTCACCTTGCCATGCCGTCATCACAACTTCAGTTTTTGATAGATCTGGTCAAGAAGGTATTCTGCAGGTTTGGCACGCCAGCTGCTGATAGTTTGGATAGGCTGATGTCTGCAACTCAAGGAATTGTACCAAGTCTCACACAGCTCAGCAGGTTAAACATCAAGCAATGTCTTGGTGGTTACGCATTCTCCAGTGTTGTATACTTACCTTTGCCTGATAAAATGAAAGATTATATATGTAGCAATGACTAACTAACCTTTTAGATTAGTTTCTGTGGTGTTGCAGTTGTGATCTTATTATCTGTGATTGAGGATATTGTCACTGTCATTGATCTGATTTGGCACTGAATGACCTAACAAGGAATGACCTAACAAGTGAATACAGTTTGTCAGTGCCAGAGCCTTTATATTTCTGGAAATAGATCACCTCTTACAGAATTAAAACAATGCAGGGATATCAGTATTGAATGTATTACCAAAACACTCTTTATCCTCCTCCCACATACTCAGACAACAGTCCATCATGACAAACTTGAAGTACTGTAACATAGATTACAAATTTTGAAGTATTTGTTCAGCAATAGCAGTGACTTGTAAACCAATCAGTAAATCCAGCAAGATATACATCTAGGAAAGCTGTCTTCATTGATTATGGCAGCACTGTGTTGAAAAAGTAACTGATTTAATTGGCTAAGGGCAGTGTTTTTAAAGATAGGTACTAGAGAATATGTGAGTTGTGACCATTTTTAATGTCAGTCAGTGAAAATTACCATGGTGTATAAGTTTCAGTTCTGTATGTTATTTCAAACATCCATCATATTTGGTCAGTTTTAAAGGCAAGTGGGCTCTCTCTAGCAAGAGCAGGATAGAGAAGATTGAGGTTAAAGATTTGTCTTTGGGAAGCGGCTGAATCCCACTTATTTTCTGATGGGTATGCCTATCCTTGTATCGGTGGGTTGGAAAAGAAAGAAACTTGTACAGGGTGTCTGCCAGGCCCCTGGGAATTAAAAAAAATTGCTTATTCCCACTGAAGCCCCAGGATTTGTGCGCGAGATGGTTCTTGATCCTGGAAAAATGCAAAGGGAGATAATTTTGCTGCTCGGAAGAAAATTACCGGTAACACCACTGGTCTTGACAATACAATGTGATTATGACAGGCAGAGGCATACGTAGAGGTTTCCCATGCTGGTTATGGGGGGTGGGGGAGGGGGTGGTAGTTGATATCCGCTGGAGATGTTGCGTGAAGTTTGGTACACTCAACAATAGGAGTAGGGGTGCAAAGGAGGGGTGGGGGTCCATCTGTCTACCCAGGTCGTACATGGTTTGGAAAAAGAAAAAATCGGGTTTTCGGAATAACTGGACAAACCTATTGCAGATTTGCTGAATGCCACTTATCAACATAATTGATAGCGCCCAGACAGGAATAATAGAGCTTCTTCATCATGTGTGTGTAGTATTTTGAAATAAACTGGGCTGAAGAGAGGTTAGCAATAAGCTGGCACTTATCAGTGTGAAGTTTTCTCTAGAGGGACCCGCTTCGCCATATAATTTTTATTTTTGTTTTAACCCTCACCCTGCGCGGGGCGGCAATAGTCGGTATTGACTTGGAAGCACTCACGCCGCACAGGCGGCAAAAGTCACCCAGGTCAAGCTGACCGCGCTACGCGCAAGCCCTATTTTCAGGCGTCGGGTCACTGACCTTTTTGAGACGTAACCACCGTGTTATTGTTCACTGTATCTCTTCTAAATCAAAGGCATTGTGACATGGACATGTTAACCAGTGAACCACTGGTCGGAATCACAAAGACTAAGCTTTCAAAGGCTCTCCCCACACTTTTAAAAGATGTAACATCGACATGCGAACTGTTGCTCAACAAATTTGCAATATTATCTCATTTTCTCACAAGCTGACCACCATCTGGAGTTGTCTGTATCTAAGAACCAATCAGAAACAAGCTCTGAAATAATCTTTGCCCCAAATGCCCACATTGGTTTATTAGTATGTGTCAATCAGGATGAAACCATTTGTGTAGGGCTTGGGAGGGCGTGGCTCTCACGAAAACTACAGGTCAGTTTGGAATCATAAGTCAGATCATTGGTTAGAGACTGACAGACTAAGGTTTTGCTGGTTAATTCATTATCAAGCATGATAAGGCATAGCAGCGAATGTTTTCATACCCATCAATAAAAACCGAACCACGTGGACAGCGTATGTGGTCATCGTCTAGCGGCACGGGTCAGTGACCCCAGATAAGATCCTCCGTGAGTAAGGTCACTGACCGGGCAGCGGGCTTTAAGGGTAGCGCGCAGGGTGAGAGTTAACTATGCAGTGTGAATTCAAGCCTTTTCACTGACACCCAGTAAAGACAGTCGGTGCCAGCAACTCTACAAATGTGTCAAACTACTCACTTGGTCATCGTCCATAGATGATGTTAGTTACCTAAGATTTGGTGATGCGAGTGCAGGAGGGGGAAGAAGGGACTTGTCTACAGACCTGGGTCAGGCTTCCTTTGGAGGTCCAGGGGGGATTGAAAAACGTTGGATTTACGTAATATGAGCGAAAGAGTTTTGACATTTATAAATGTAATTAATTTCCTGGTTATGGCATTGAAATGCTAGGTTGGGCTGATGGACTGCTTAAGAGTCAGCATGAAAATAATTATTAATGTCTCTGGATTTTCTTCAGCTCTATGGAATATGTTTCACATACACCTACCGAGGTCTTGAAAAGTTGGGAGTCCTATTATACTAGAGAGTAGCATTTCTACTCTCAATTTCAGCACTGGTGGTTGGGGTGGTAGCTGTATTATAGATGTACAAGCTTTTTTTTCAACACAGTTGTTTTTCTTTATGTGCATCTATTGAGTGTCCAGAAACTAGGTTATCTCCTGTTTTTTGTGATTTTTTTGTTTTTTTAAATAAAATCTCCCCATATCCTGTTTTTACTAGTTTTGGAGGGTTTGTAAGAGATGCTGTTAAGATGTTAAAGAAGTCTTATCTGATGAACAAACACAGTGTCAGCTAATAAAAAAAGATAAATAAATAAATGGAAGTTCGTGACATCAGTACCACCTGGAAGATTCTCAGTTTATCTGATTTTAATAAATCTGGCCTTGAAGCATCAGGCAGACTGTCTTGTTTTTAGTAACTCCAATGCCTGCTTAAAGAAACATGAGTTTCAGTGAGAAATTCTGAAGTTCAGGTTGGCATCCCTTACAAAAAATACCTTATGTTTATGGCACTTTGAGAAAACGGCTCATAATTTTATTAATGTATAAATATAAATAGGTACGTGTAGTTAACTTTTACATTGTGTTAAAAGAATGAAGGTAATCTACGGGTGTTTTCACTGTTGCGTAATCCCCCTGCAAAATGAAAATGTGAGGGTGGCAGTCACCTTGCTTCAATTCTAACAAAGAGAGTGTCGACATCAATTTTGAAAAATGGGTAGTCAACATTTCTTTATTGTTTAGAATAGTATCTATAAAAAGCATCGATTTCCATTCCTTAGTTTTCTTTTGTCAGTTGTTCATCATATTGAGAAAGATTTTATGTTTCATAGAGCAGTACTTGTGTTACCTTTGTTAAACTCCTTTTAACTCATTCGTTACGGTATTATAAAGCCGAATATTCGGCTTGACACGTGATTTTCCTGCTTTAATATCCTAGCTAACTTCTCGAAATACTGAATCCCATCCTGGTTCATTGATTTTCCTATACTTTAATGTCTAATGTATTATATCTTGTGTTTATACTGAGTGAAAGACAAAGCATTTTTGAACTACGTCTAAATTTCAAACTGGATAGTGCTGCAACTTCCCATCCACACCTACAAACGTTAGCATAGGGAATGAGTTAAGTTTAACTTTCATTTTCATGTCTTAAATCGTCATGAAATAGCACCTGCACACAGAATCAGAGTTAGAATTAAGTAATGGGCTGTTGTTCAGTTGTAAACATTTCTTAAAAGCTTTTAAAAATAAATTTGGTAAAATTCAGAGCTGATTTCATCAAATTTTGTGGGATATACTCAAGAAATTTGATCAAGTAAGTGTTTTTGTCCTCAAAATTTGTAAGTCATCTTTTCACAATATTATACTATTGAGCTGGTGACATCTCTGATATTTCCTATCTTACCATGATTTGCTTGTGGGGTGTTTTCAATTATGATATTTACAAAGATAACTCAATACTGCAATCAGAGTGGTTCGGAATTTACATGTAAAAATCCAAAATACCCAAGAGAAATCTCATTAGTTCGTGATGATATAATTTTTTTCAGGTTGGCTGGTTGTGAACGGCTCTTGTTCGTCTTTGAGAATTTATTACCATACTTCTCTGTTTACTAGTTTTCAAATATTTCATGGTGTGAAAAATTGTTTCTATTGATAGAAGTTATTGTAGTTTCTTGGAATAGTGTGAGTATGCTCATCTTATCACTCAGAAACTATTTGGGGAAAGAAAGGAAGCTTGTGAAATTCTTCTTATTTCCTGTAGTTTGTGATCTGCTGACTGACATGTCTCTTTAAATTGATTATTTATTCCCTTTGACACCAACAGTTTATTGGAACTTGCGATCTCATTTAAATTCCATGGGCTCATAAGTCTGTTATTGCTAAGCTGGCAAACTCTAGACAAATTTTGGCACTGTGAAACAGACTCTTTCAGATGGACTGTCAGATCTTGGAATCCAATTATGACCTAGTTTGGCAAATTTGGGGCAAATGTGCCATGCTGAATGATCAGTCCTTGAATTTAAAATGCAATTTTCTTCATATAAGTGTCAGACTTTTGGAATGAAGGGAAAATTGAAAGAAAAAAAAGACCACAAATTCTCACAGTTGGCTTGATAGTAGGACTCTAGTGGTATCTTCAGATTTCATGTTTCAGACGAAGCACGTCATGGATGAAGTACATTCCTCAGAATCACTACTTTTTAATGCCAATTTACTTTTTTTTCCAATTTTGAGGAAAAAAATGCAGATTTCTCTGTCACTTAATTCTTTAAAAAGTGTATTTCTCTCACAAAACATTGGACATTTAGTCTTGGATTATTGTTCGCTTTGTCCTTAGTTTCAGTGAAAATGTAAGAAATAACGCTTTATAACTTTAACATGTTTGTGCTGTTGAAGTCGGGCACTATTGTATCACACATCCACTTGTTCTCATCGATATTGTTATTATCATTATGATAAAAAACATTTGGTGAATCAAGATTTCAGGATTTGATATTGTCAGAGTTTTGTATGTTTTGTTTTTTTTTTCTCATGGCCGTCATGCCTTTGACTTCAACATACATGTCATGTAGTGTAATTTATGAAACTGTTTTGTGCATTGTTTGATCTAAAACATGTCACCCACTTTTCATTCTTTAAAGGAAGTGAAACATAACTCTTACCTTTAAATTTTCATTCATGAAAGATAAGGATTATGTCATTGATTAGATCTCTTGTTACGGTTCCTGCAATTGTCACAGGATCGCCTCCCCCAGGAGCCGTTCAAAGGACGGCATAGGTACTGTTTCAAAGGAGTGAAAACTAAAAAAAAAATGAAAAGACAGAGGAGCACTTGATATAACAGGAGTGTCGGTTCAAAACAAATATATTGCTCTCCAAAACTCTTAAAGACACAACATCTGTCTCAGTGACAGAAAAAATAAATAAAAATAAATAAAGCTAGCCTATCTTACCCGACCACCTCAAAAACAACACATTTTAAACAGAGACCATATAACAGCTACATTTTACAGGTTTTTTTTCTTCTCTCCTGTAAAATTTGGCTGACCATACATTCGTGTTCTGTTCACAATAGCAAAGTTATACTGTCTGACAAATTCAAATCTTATTGATAACATGTATTTGAAAGTATACACATGAAACGATTAGGCGTCTCATCTTCCTGACAAATGATTGATCTACAAAGCTAATGTGACTCACATTCGAAAAATACAAAGTTGACAGGTAGCACCAGCTGTGGGTGAGTCTTTCTTAGTCACCTCTGTTACAAATCGTTGCTGACATCAAATTACGCTGTCTGACAAATTCAAAGCTAATTCAATATTACGTTCAAAAGGATACACATGAAATGAAGTAAGATACTGGCGTGTGGGTTGAGAAACATTTTAATTTTATATTGTCACTCCTTTGATATTCATCTCTGATTTGTCACTCCATTGAGCTGTCACTGTTTTGATACTAATGTTGAAAAGGACAGGGTTTTTTGAAGACATGACAACTGTTATGTTCTGTATCACAAAAAATGAAATTAACTCTTTGTGTGCCAATAGCCGATATATCGGTTCTTCCGCTGGCATGTTTGTGCCAATCACCGATCTATGGGTGCACAAGAATGCTAGGCGATTTTGTTTCTGGAAGAAAGACAGTCGGCTTTCTATTAATAATCATGTTACTGTAGTTAGTCTTCATTCATCCCCCCCCCCCCCCCCCCCACTGTTTTCTTCCTGTATCGGTAAATGTGGAAAAATTCATGGCGCACAAAGAATTAAGAATGTCACTTTATCAGTATATTTCTTCACTGGCCTATTGTTCAGCCTTACTCAACCACAGTGAAATTTGTACAGTTGTTTCCTTTTTTGTTTTAATCATATCAAAATATTAAATTTTTACTGTAATTGTAATGAATTGTTTGTGTATTGAATTAGTAAAAATCACGGGCAGTAGTTTGGAATGATTTGGTCTTGAGTATCTCTCATGCCTGTCAAGCAAGTCTGTGTATGAAGACTATCTGGTCCATCTGTCTGAACTATGAACTGCAGTGTCTGGGCTATAAATTTCTGTTCCAAGTGTCTATACATGTATGTAAGAAGTTAGACTCACTGAAGAACAGTGAGAATGAAATATGGCAATATGAGCACAAAATAATGGGATAAGAAGCCATTTTCTGAACCCCTCCTTGCACTTGGTACACTTTTCACATTCTGTTTTTATTCTATCTCTTGTAAGAAACTGTAATGGATTTTAACATATATTATACTGAATAAGTACATGTATCATTCAATGCCCTCCACCCGTTTCATCATGCCTTTTCAGTGCACTTTTGTCAAATGCTGAAGATGCAGACAAAAGACAGTAATATTAATAGCTTAAAATACAAAACGGTAGTTCATGCAGGAGGCATTAGGGGAGATTGAATGTTGTACAGTGTACTATTTTTTTAAAGTAGAATGACTAGTTATGCCACCTGCTCTGTCAAAATTGTTATTCAGTGGCTTTGTAAGAACCTATCAGTCGTAATTTTTCTCTCTGTAATTTCAATTTGATTTGATTTTATGACAGAATCCTACCAGCACACCGAGCATCCCCAAAAGTGCCCCTCTCCCCACTCCAAGATCCATTTGAGGGTATTTCCTATTTATGATCCCAGTGTTAATTTTAACTGTGAAAGTGTGAGCAAAGTATGCAGTAGGAGAAATTTTACTCTCAGTTTGGTCTGCTTTTAGTATTTCGTCATGATGATTACTTTTGTGGTTGTTGAACCAAGCTTTACACTGCCTTTGTGTGTGTATGGGCAAAGGGTAGAGAGGGGTGGGGATGAGGGGAAGAAAACATCACGGTGTTTGGGCTTACATGTAACAGCGCGCTTATGCATAAATATACTATCTCTGTCCACTACTGGCTACGTCATGTATCTTGAAGTTTTGACGAACCGTCAGATAAAGAGTTATTCGAATGAAGTGTTTGCTGGCCAGAACTGTTTACCTAGTTCATCTCCTATTATTGTAAATGTATGTTCATAAGAACAAAAACTGACAACTTACTAGATGGGGTGTCCGGTATAAACATGTGGTCCCACCCTTCTCTATCTCTCTGATCTAGACAATAAAATTCCCCACAATAATCCACAATCTTGCTTCAGAATATGCATGGCAGGACGCACCACCTGAGAACGCATGTCAAGTACTGAAGAAGAGCTACAGTCGCCCCGTGCGGTGAGCTTATCAAAATTTAATAGAGCACGGAACAGATCACTGTATTTTACGTTTTTACAACTTCTTAGGGAAGGGATAAAAGAAAAACATCATACAAAAAGAAGATCACATTAAGCGACTTCATTTTAAGTGGAGTCGACTGTACATGTATTTCACACTAAACCTTATGGATGTGATGTTTTGTTTGTTAGACTGTAGCCTGATTCTAAGTTTGCCTCTTTTGCGCTTTGCAAAATAATAACACATAATAATATAAATTATAATACGAGGCGGATAGACAGAATTAAGAAAACATTTCTACAGTGCTGATCTGTGCGAAACACTAATTAGTTTTAGACTAAAACTAAAACGTGTGTTCACCCTGAGTGAAAAGCGATGGGCACTCGGCGAAATGTTATACATGTACTCCTTGCACTTAAGTAGCCCATACAAAGGTCCTGTGTTGAACACTGTTTACTATTTCGCACAGGAAAAAAAATGAAAGCAGGAAGTCAAGAGATGTGACCCCACTGACCGTGATCAAATGACAGGCAGACACATACACAAAAGACAATTTTAACATAATTTCTTCACAACAATTAGGACACTGCCGCCAGAGCACCTGCTGCATTTTCCCAATTGCCTGACGGCTTTGCTCATTGTGACCGGAAGTGATGTGAGCAAATCGTTTTAGGTCTTTATTTTAGGAGGTTCGCAGTTCTTGACATTTCCACCTCACTTTTCTTGTTTTCGTGTGTTTTTGTTGTAGGTATTAGTTGTTTTTTTTAGAATTTTGTCTGGGCAACAGCCTTGTTCGGCCTGCTCTTCTCTACTTTTAACTGCCAAGGTATCGTACTGGTACTGGTAATTTTAACGTGCGCGGCGTGCACACGGGCCCTCCTAGTTTACCGTCCTTATCCGAGAAGACTAATATAATGTGCTCGATCCTACCTACCATAGGATCAGGGACAGGAATCCCCCCCCCCCCCCAAAAAAAAAATCCAACATGCCTGCACCGACCGACTGCATCCAGCACCACAAGACAAGCCCTCACGTGGAACCCTCAAGGGAAAAGGAAAAGAGGCCGGCCGAAAAACACCTGGCGCCGGGACCTGGAGGCAGACACCAAGAAGATGGGTCGCACCTGGGGACAGCTGGAACGACTGGCCCAGGACCGGAATGCCAAGCTCTTGTTGGCGGCCTATGTCCCAGGAGGGATCACAGGCGAAAGTGAAGTGTGCACCGACCGGGGATCGAACCTTCCAATGGCGAATTGTGGCGCCCGTTAAAATTTTGGGACTGTAACAGAAGATGTCGAAAAATACCACTCTCTCTCTCCCGTGGTAGAAATGTAAATGACAAAAGTCAATTCCATGATCTAGTGCTACAACTTTTAAAATGCACGTCCATCGGAGTTTTGCGATGGGTTTGTAGGCTGTGTGTGTGCGCGCGCATGCACACACACACAAACACAAACCCTAGCTGGGATCCGGAGAAGTGAAAACTGAGCATCTGTACGCTTTTTAAAAAATCTCTTTAAATTCGGTGGGGTCATTATGAATTGGTTCAACAGTTTCACCCAACAGCTGTCTGGGCTGAATTTAAACTAAGGAATGACACAGTAAGTGAATGAGACATGAGAAGGCATGTCCACATTCACCTTCGATGAAGCTGTTTTTTTGTTTTTTGTCTTTTTGACATGAGAATCTGAACGATTTTTTTCCTAGAACTTTAACTGTTTAAGAGCCATTAAATAATTCAGAAATGCCGTAAAAGTAAGATTTTCTTTGTTTTCCAAAGAGGGGGGTAAGAGTGTGCATGAAACTCATTCACTACGGGGTGATTGAGAAAAGTGAGTCTTATAGACGTTGGAAGATTTATCAGATTTAAATCAATTTTTGATAATGACTGATGCCTTGATACAACTCAAACAAACTGGCCTGGGTTTTATTCAGGGAAAGGAAATATCACCTCGGCACGAACCTCCAAGAAAGATAACTCCTAACTTCCGTTTTCTTAATGACGTCATTCTCATGCGCAATGAAACTAGGGGCGTTGAACATCCGCCATATTTGTTTTCGCTTGTAAAATTCCTTGTTGTAGGGATCTTATATTCATGAAAAATCAAAGCCATCTGATAGTTCTGACTTTGTGCATTGTTAGTTTGGGCTGAGGACATACTAATAAGTGTATTGTGCCATTTATTTTAGCCCCAGCTAGCTTTCAACTGGGGCTCAAACTGTTTGTTTACACTCATCTCTAAAGCGGAAGCAAAGCATCACAGTTAAAATGGGTACCAAAGACGACGAATATGACTACTTGTTCAAGGGTAAGTTGGACTTAGACTTGTGGTTAGGTAACACACACAGAATGTCGTCGAAAGAGAACCATACTGATAACATTGGCGTTGACCAAATCAATGGTTGAGAGAGAGTGAATGCTTTTTTAATGTGCGTTCTAACTAGGCCGAAATTGATCGAGCTTTTAACTTTTATTTAGGCCTAGATCTAAGATCTAGATCTATGTCTATTTAGATCTATTTAGGTCCAAAAACTAGCGTTTCCAGATGAACAGGTACTGGTACTGATGGGATCAAAGCTAAGAGTTTGCCAGCATGTCATTTGCACAAACTGAAAATACGTCCTGATTGATGTTTGCTTAATGTAAGAAAAACTAAGAGGTTTTACTTCTAACTAGGCTATGTCCGAGAATATTGAACTCAACCGAATTCCCCCTCACTCAGCAGATCTTTCCAAGCTCACTTCAAAAGGATGCACTGATTTTAAGTGCTTTTCACATCCCAGTGCACATTAGACTCTATAACTAGATCTAGATGGATCTAGGATCTAGATCTTTCTAGATCTACTAGATCTAGATCTACCATCAAATTAAGGTGTGATTATTTCCAGATTTTGGAAAGGTGATTAGATCTAGATCTAGATCTAGAGTCTAGATCTAAATCTAGATCTAGATATCTAGATCTATGTTTCCTAAGCCTAAGTGATGATGTGAAGGAATGTCTTCCCCCCCTCCACTTACCAGAAAGTTAACAAACATAATATGATGAAGGCCTCCCCTAACCCGCCCTTTCGTTCTTTCTTTCTTCTTTCTTTGTACCATAGGCCCTACATACTAAACCCAACCTTTTGATAAGCCCGCTCAAAAGTCCCCTCTTTAGTGTTTTCTTGACTGGCGAGGACGGGCGGAGAACCTCCCTATGTGAATTGGGAAGGACTTCCGAATGCATTCCGTAGCTCGAGTGAAAACAATACATAGCTACCCAGGCGGCTTTCCCTGATATGTCAATCTGACTACTGCCCATGCTGGATGAACATCGGCCTACGGGGCACTAGAAGTAAAATGCGGTCCCGGTTTTCCGTCCGCCATTTTACCTGCGTCTGGGCGGATTCGAATACTGTATTCCGCGTGTCAGTGGATTCAATGAGAGAGAGAACAAGTGCTGCTGGAATGAATAAGAGAGAGAAGAAGAGCAAAATTGAATGAGTGAGAATGCTCTACTATTCTTGACAGTACCACGAAGAAAGGTCTTACCTTTAAATTCATAACAAACAAAAACCAAGAAAACGACGTTAGCGGGATTTATCAATGCCGGGGGGGGGGGGGGGGGGTGGGTGGGTAACATCTAATGTAATGTAAAACTTCGAAACAGTCTCTTCCCTAAAAAAAACAGGAATTCCATTGAAAGCAATTTCAAGACGAAATGTGCAACCATCGCAGCATATAAATAACTAATAACTTGCCACTCTTTCCTTACGCCTCACCGACGCGAGTGAAATTGCTGTGGAATTCCTGGTTTTTTTTGCTAACGTCGTTTTCTTGGTTTTTGTTTGTTATTAATTTAAAGGTAAGACCTTTCTTCGTGGTACTGTCAAGAATAGTAGAGCATTCTCATTCATTTAATTTTGCTCTTCTTCTCTCTCTCTCCATTCTCGCCCTTCTTCTTCTCTCTCTCTCTCTCTCTCTCTACATTCTGGCACTTCTTCTCTCTCTGTCCATTCTTGCCTTTCTTCTCTCTCTCTCTCTCTGTTATTCATTTTAGCTCTCATTCTCTCTCGCTAAGGCCAAATGTACAACTGCCACCAAATGCAAGCAAGAGAATATTCAAATATATATCATGATGAGCATTTCAATTATGTGCATAGAACGCATTCCTATGTACGGCTGGGTTCTGCTCGGCAGTCCAAAGCCACCAACAGCAAAAAAAGAAACAACCTATCTCCGTTCGCTTTCTTTCCACCTCATCGCTGCTTATAAAGAACTAATCACGGTCATTGGCCTCACCGCTGCGTATCGAATCCACTGACACGCGGAATACAGTATTCGAATCCGCCCAGACGCAGGTAAAATGGCGGACGGAAAACCGGGACCGCATTTTACTTCTAGTGCCGCCTACGGCCTCGAACTGTCTAGACACTCACGTTGTTACATATATCAATCTGACAATGCCTACGCACTTGTCGAGCTATGGAACGCATTTGGAAGTCCTCCCGTGAATTGTGATAGTCGATAGATCTAATACTATTAATTCTTTATTAAGTAGGCTAAGTAGTAGGTAGACCTCTCAACATCTAGATCTAGACTAGATGTTGTAGATCATATAGTTATGACTACAGGCTAGGTAGATGAGGTGATTCCTGTTTGATTTGGAACATTAACATGGATTGATGGTCTATGATACGCCCAGATTCTTTGCTGGTCATAATTACAGTGTGTAAAGATCATCAAGGATCTATCAATCATCTAGCCTACATGATTATAATCGAGTTTATGTTTAGGATGTGCATCAGTTACAGGGGAAAGTTGCAAATTAACAGCTAGGGGCCTTTAATTTCCTGTACAAGTAACTACAACCTGTATGAAGATTTGCCGGCCATGAATCAGTGAATGATTCAGACACACTTTTTTGCATGACTTAACCCCCAGGCTGTGTTGGGCGTAAATAATATAGGGTTTCCAGTTCCCAAATAGGCCTATCGGAGGCAAACAGGTGTTTCAGGCGGACTGTGTAGCGATGAAGGCCTGTTTTCACGTTCCAGGTTACGGTCCTCTGATTCGCAAAATTACCATCATGTTCCTCACAATATAGTGTACTATCCTCTTCTAAATCAAAGGACAAAGAACATGTTAACCAGTGAACCACTGGTCGCAATCACAAAGACTAAGCTTTCAAAGGCTGTCCCCACACTAAGGTGTAGCATCGACATGCGAACTGTTGCTCAACAAATTTGCAATATTATCTCTTTTCCTCTTAAGACCATCATCTGTGTGTCTAATAACCAATCAGAAACAAGCTATGAATAACTTGCACCAAATGCCCACGTTGGTTCATTGGTAATGGTATTGGTATGTGCCAATCCGGGTGAAAACATTTGTTTAGCTCTTGGGGGGGAGCTTCAGTGTCATTTCAATAAATTATAATGCACTATACATACTTGTTTACAAAATCTGTTTTCTGAATGAATGACAAATTTAAAATTTATCGATTTAAGAAAAACTGATGTGTTAAGTTTACAGAAGATTCTGTGTGCATTATGAGGCCCATATTAGAAATAGTGCCTAAATCAAAGCAGTATCAATGATGATGAACTCAATAAAGTCTCCTTATTTGAAATGCTGGGCCATGAGGCCTACCAATCTTACATTGTTGCCATAGATATATGGGTCAGAATCTGATTTGCTGTACACTTTTTGTGACACAATGATGAATTTTAAAAATTGATATCCATCCTTAAAACCCAATACATCTCATTCTGTAAACAATTGTCTTTCATACTCTGTAGCTGCCTTTTAGCATTCCCTTTGGGTTTCAACAATATCACCCATTCTTGATAAACACCGTCACAACACAAAAACAACTCAAGCACTTGTAATTAGAAGGCCAGGAAACTAATTAAGCAAGTTTATTTCATACTGCCAGAAATACAATCTTGTGAGTCAATGATCATTTGTGACATTCAAAATGCCTCTCAGATTTGCGGTCTGTATGTTACATAAACACCAAAAACATAAAAATATGTTAAAAATAAAATGTACTTATCCAAATAAATGAATAAATGGTTCTGACTATTACTAATATCAAAGTCTAATGTGGCACAAAAATGCTCTTTCTGCATAACAATAGTAAGCTGGCAGACACCAAAAGTATGTACGTTACATAAACACCAAATTGTAAAAGTCCCAAAAATCATGCACTATTATACTGTGGTCAATTAAAAATTATTATTAAGTTGAGCATTTGGTACAAGGCTCCAGGCCTACTGAGGGTATCTGAGTTCAGCAGCTATGGGAGAGCTTCCAGTTAGCAAAAGACTGTATGTTACATAAACACCAAACAACTGAACCGCAATTTTCCTACACCGAAGTGAAAGGATCAGACTAAGGTGCATTTCAAGTTCAGCATCTGTTTAAAGATATCACAGTCACAGAAGACAAAAGAGTTTAAGGGCCATAGTTAAATTATGTGAACCAATGTCTGTTTGTGACATGAACGCCAAAATAATTGAATTCTCATTTCCTTAGATGTAAATGCTGAAATGTAACTGAACTGTATTTTAATGCTAGCATCTACTGCAAAACTTAACACAGATGGACATCAGGATGCACTGGTCACTACTAAAGCTAGCCAGCAAAAAATCTGTATGTTACATAAAATGACAAAAGGACACATGGGCACTGAAATCACACCAAAATTGTGGTTTACTGCACTGGTTCTCAAGAGTTCTATGTTCCATCCCTACCCCATCTATTTGATTTAATGCCCAATTACAGGGAAGGCCAGAAGTGCTTTTATAAACTGAACAAAAGAAAATAAATGTGGGTAATCTTCCATTTGATTTTGATGCCCAGTTCAGTCTGCATACATAGGAACTCAAGTAGAAAACTGTAGAACTACAGTAATAACATGTAACATGTTCTCATTTTTTAGTCACCATATCCATAACAGCACCAAAGGCACATTCAAACAAGTTTGCTTTTGGGAAGGGCAAAACTACTTGCTGAGCCTCCATAGCTAATAAGTTTTACATGCATATTTGGCAACAACTTGAAGATCCAGCTACATGAAGTGTTATCTGGAAGCATGGATCAATTTCACACTGTCATCAACTTTCATGTCCATTAGCTTGTTGATCTGATCTGACTCCATTTTTATGAAATGAAACTGAAGGCTTTGGCTTCGCTGAATCTCATGAACCCAAAGCTGTCATGATCTTGAACCAAGTATCAAGCAAGGCAGTAAACCTTTCCAGACAGTAACTTTTTGATAGCAACTGGTATCAAGGTGCAGCCACACATAGTCCTCATAGAATTGTTTTTTTAACAATCTTCACAGTCTTTGGATGGGCCTTCATTTCATCTACCTGTTTTATTAGCCTACTTGGAAGACTAAGCCTAGCAGCTGCCAAACTCTCTCTCTGGGGATAAGGTAGTGGACAGCCATCATTTTAGGACTGTCATCTTTCAGAAATTTCAGCACTACCTCATGTTATCCCATCCTTGTTAGTGAACCATCCACAATAGTGGGCACAGTGTTACTTATTGGACCATCTTGTCTGACAGGTCTTCCTTATTACATAGATGGCTTGCACAGTGGTGGTGGTTTTTTGTACACTTTGAAGACAGGCTGTTTGTTGGATTATTTGAAAGCTTTCACAGATCTTTGTTTTGACAGCTGTGATTGGACCCAGGACTATTACTTTCAGTAAAAGTACTGTGGTTTGAAAACCAAAGTTGAAACATCATTGTGGCCTGTAAAAATCTCCTTTATCTCAGCTGCATATTCTGCAATCTCAACCTTTTCTCTGTGGCCTCTGTCTAGCATGAACATCCTGCTACTTTAAACTCTTTAGAAAAGTCACTGAGGATTTGAGATTTTAAAAAATGGTATATTTAAAAGACTTAAACATTTGCAAATCAAAGCATGAACTGATATTTTACCTGGGCTGAAGCTAAATTATCATTGGTGTGGTGTAATGAATGAAACTCATCAGCCAAAGCCATGTTTGCAGAGCTGCTTATTAACTGTGATTCAATAACAATCCATTGCATTACTACTGCGGTAACATGTCTGAGATGAAATTATCATTTGATAATATCAAATATTTTACATAGATTGCATGCGTCTAAACAAAAATGTTTCCCGTCCTTGCAGATCTAGATGTCCCATGGAATGGCAATACATTATTACAGACATGAGTTTCCATAATATGTAGCCTACTATTATAAAGCTTTTTTATAAATACTTCTTCCATGATTACTGAAAGTTTCTAAGAGCTGCAGAGTATAGGCTACACAGATGGACGCTCAAGCCTAGATAAACAGTGAAGATCAGAAGAAGGAAACCAAATCAGTTTCAGTAACGAACTCATGTTCGTGGTACTGTCAAGAATAGTAGAGCATTCTCACTCATTCAATACGGAATACAGCGAAGGTCAAAGTCTAAGTTGAAAAATGTAGACAACCTACTTTTATTCCTTGCTATCAAGACACAGTTTAAAGTTTTCATCATGTGAATTACTTGGAACCAACTGCTTATAAAAGAAAAGCCTTCTTTCAGACAAAGACCTTATGTGACTGCAACACTAAGCATTTTGAGTTTCAGTAACGAACTCTCCCACGTCACTCAAAATGTACGACTCTGGTCGTGCCATTTAAGTTTTGGGTCTTGGTGTTCAAATGTAATCAAAATTTTATTGCATTCAATTTTACGAACATCAGTGCAACTGATATCAATGTGTGCTTTCAGATCCGGACTGCCGTACGTTATTGCAACATTAAGCATTTCGAGTTTCACTAACAAACGCCCACGCGAAGATCAAAGCCTACTGAAAGCTGTGATCGTACTTTTATTTCTTGCTACACAGCACCAAAACAAGTTTTAATAATGTGAATTACAGTGCACTCTCCCGATAACGACATGGCTCGGGACCAGAGGTGCATGTCGTTATCGGGAACATGTCGTTATTCGGAGATTTTCAAGATGGCGGAAAAAGGGGTGTGGTTAGACCCTTAGAATGTAACGTACCAACCATAGTGGGTGATCAGTGATCGGACTTTCCAAACATGTAAAATACACGAAGTGTGTGTGTGTGTTGTGTGTGTTGTTTTGTTAATGTCTTTGTGTCCACATCAGCCAGAATTTGCAGCTTGGCATCTATTGTCAGTATCTTTCTTTTTTTAACAGCAGCTGTCGACATCTTGGGGTGCGTTATTGTTCTCGGGTGAATACAATCGATTCAGCGGTCAGCGATGTGATGACTGACTCATTTAATGCGCGTCAGCCTTTTTGTTCCGACGACAATAGACACAGGTGTGTTTTCATTGGCCGATAACAAAGCGATCTCATTGGCTATGAGGTGCCTCTGGTAGGACATTTCATTGGTCGGAAAAGAAGTGTTTTTATTGGCTCAGAGAATGAAATGAAACTGACCGGAAACAATATTTTAGCTATTTTTATTTTTGTATCTAGCAAAGTCACAGCCGATTATTGCTAACTCAATGTCGTTATCCGGAGAGTGGTCTAAAAAGTATGTCGCTATTTAGAGAGTTTTATTACTAATAACATATAGTAAAAAAATCGGGACCGGGGGTCAATGTCGTTATCGGGAGAATGTCGTTATTCGGAGATGTCGTAATCGGGAGAGTGCACTGTAGTTGAAACCCAATGACAACAAAAGAAAAGCCTTCTTTCAGATCGGCAACGGCCGTGTGTTACTGCAACACCAAACATTTGGAGTTTCAGTAACGAACTACCATGTGGAGTTCAAAGTCTACATTGAAAAAAAATGTAAACGCACTTTTATTCCACACTACCAGGTCACAATTTATAGTATTCATAATATGAATTACCAGAAACCAGCTGATTATAAAACATAGGCCTTCTTTCAAATCGGCAAAGGCAGTATGTGACTGCAACACTAAGCATTTCGAGTTTCAGTAACGAACTCTCCCGCGTGACACTCAAAATGTATGACTTTGATCGTGTCATCTAAGTTTTGGGTCGTCAAGTTCAAATGTAAAAATTGTATTGCATGCAAGTTTACTAACATCAGTGCAACTGATAAACATGTGTTCTTTCCAGATCCGGGCTGCCGTACGTTAATGCAACACTGAGCATTTCGAGTTTCAATAACGAACGCCCACGTGAAGCTCAAAGCCTACTGAAAATGTGGTCGTAGTTTTATTTCTTGCTACACGGCACCAAATCAAGTTCTGTAAATGTGAACTATTTAAACCAAATGACAACAAAAGAAAAACTTTCGTTGAGATCGGCGTATGCCATTGAAACACAAAACATTTCGGGTTTACGTTACGAACATCCATTGATGTTATCATCCAATTTAGACTTATGATCACATCATTGTAGGAAATTTGTATTTTCATTATGTGTGACGGACACAAGTGACACATTACGAATTTAATGTACAACAGGGTACCGCTTATAGATTTTTTTCCCCGCAGTATGCAGTGCGTTATTAAACACCATGCAATACATGTTGCCGTAACGAACTCCAGATGTAGCTACCGGGAAATAATTCAGTCATGTTCAATATCAGGGCATTGGATGGGGTGATGGACAATAATGAGAAAGATATCCGCTGAGCGAAAGTCGCCTTTTAAATGCAAGAAATAAAAAAAATCTTTTTACATCACGGCGTTCGTCACGTAAACACAACACCTTGTAGGGTTTCAATAACGCACGCACTAGTGTGCAATCTTCCCTGACTCGTCGCGCTGATCATTTGGCATGTTGCCAAGAAGTGTTCACACGGACTATACCTTTATTATGTTTAAGGCCAAGGCGCTTGATTTCCATTTCGCAAGTTTTACACACATTTGAGTGTTCGTTATTAAACACGAGGGCAATTATGAAAAAAACCGTTGTTTTGACCTTAAATAATGCGTACATCATGCATTTCTGGTTTTTTAGCGCACATCTGATTCTCGCTGGATCCCACAGTCCAATAAATTCATTCAATATTGAAATTGCACATACTTCAGTAAGGAAGTGGGTGTACGTTATTTGAGTGATAATAAACACCAAACTTACCCATCGTCTTGTTGCCGTTCTGCTCCATATCCGTTGAAAGTGTTAAGACACCTTTGAGATCACCTAATCAGCTCTTGAAAATTCACCCGCGGACCTATCGCGACCGCATGCTTCGAGCCGAACGGCCACTTACCAGCAGCGTACGTTACCGGCTATAAACACGATGACGGGTCTGCTGACTACCTGGCTCTGTAGGACAAAGACGGGCCACGTGCGTGATTCCGTTCTTTGTGTGAAGACAAAGGGGCTATTATGCAATAAAAATCACGCCGCGATTTAAGTCCAGCGGTCAGAAATTCACGTTTCCAGCAGAAAGCATCATGTTGACGAAAGTTAACACCAAAAGTAACGTACGAACGGCGATCTTTTGACCCCGCCATACATACTCCTTGCCAAGAGAAGGGGCTAGCGTGCCATACACACATTTAGACTGTTATATCAGGATTTGCTGTAGCCTGTTTACATTAAGTGTCAAGGTCTCCAGTTTTATGGAATATAGCTTTGATCAATAACACCCCTAAAAATGTCACACTTTTTGTTAAAAAATCTCGATCCATCCACCCACATTACATTTCAATAGAATAATTATACATAGCTTTTAGTAGACACAGAGGATGTGAATGGAAAGATACACCATTTGTGCATCATTTTTACCATTTTCTGTTGACAAACAAGTATTCTGTAGGAAAACAGACGAGGGACAAATAGATTGGTATGGTAAAAACACCAGTGTACAGCAAATCAGATTTTGACCCATATATAAAAGTCTAAAAAAAAGATCTCATTTTATGAAGATTAATATACTATTGTCGCCATTCTCTGAGTGTATAGTGACTCCAAAATTCGAAAAGTTCATTTCATGTAAATTCAATTACACTCAAAACTGCATTGAATGTTCTTGGTTACAGACCCTTATGTTGAAAAGTAATCTGATAAACAGGATAAACTTTGAAAAACTCACAACGGACCTGTTGTGCTAAAATAAAAGTTTGTACTTTTCCTGAAAAGTAGCCAAAAACCCGATCACTACAGTTTCAGGGAACGATGACGATATATGGAAAGAAAATATTAAATTCAGTTTTCACTTGAAAGACTCGGCTTGGCAGTCTTCTGAGCCATCAGGAGAAAAAGTCAACTAGTCAACTTTGACTTTATTAAATTAAATAACGTCTTAAATGCAAGTTCATTATTTGGGGCTAGGCAGCTTACATTGACCATTCAGAGTTCTGGCAGATTTCATGTCTTTTCCACGGTGGCGGCTGCACAGACATTGCGACTTTTTTTTTTTTTTAAGGGGAAGAAGGGATTTTGGAAGAGGTAATAAAGGGCAAGGCTAGAAAGAGAGGGGAACATTTATAATGAGATTTATCCCATTTTCCCAGGCAGTATTATTATACCTCATGTAGGTTTTCTATGTGCTTAACGCTCACCCTGCAGCTTAAAGCCCGCTGTCCGCTCACAGGGAATCTTATCTGGGTCGCATTGACCATTGACGATGTACGATGACCACACTACCGCTGTCCACGTGGTTTGGTTTGTATTTGATTGGTATGAAAACATTTGCTGCTATGCCCAGAGGGATGTAAATCTTTCAGATTTTCTCTGAATTCAGATTTTTCATGTTGTTGAATTTTTAGGGTAAATTCCTAGATTTAGGACTAAATCTATCCTTATTTTTAGTTATTTCAGGTTGTTTTTGTTTTCTTTATTCACTGATGATAATATATTTTTTCAAACAGTAACAAATCGAAACCTAAAAACTATGAATAAAAACAGTTAATTTCACAACTACATTAATACTATTGTCACAACATTGGTTTGCTATCTGTACGACGAATTTTCAGAGGAAAATTCTCTGACGGACGAGTTTCCTTCACTATCGTTAGTTCGAGAATCGCCAAGGTTTCAGAGGAAAATTCTCTGACCCACGAAAATAGCCTAGCCAAGTGGGAAAATAGATAAGGCAAGGGAAGTAACTCTCAGTCTTATTGTTTTTTAGTTGTAAACAACATCATGGCATGTTCACAAAGATTTCCCAAGTTGGTTGAACGAGATACAGCAGTTGATGCCATTGATCTAGAGTGTAGGAACAAGTTTAGATGGGATTGGTTGTTGTTGAAAAATGACAACGGTGATTATTTTTCAGATTACTTCCGTAAGATAGACAAAGATGGGTTTGCTTGGTGCTGTTATTGCAAGTGTGAGATAAGTACGGCAGTGGTGGTGTGCGTTGTTTATAGGACCATGCCAACCAATCTAAAGCTCACGAGCGAAACTGTCGTATTTTTCGATCTAACCAGAATCTTCCTACTGCAATGCAGGCAGCATGCAGTAAGATTTCTGGAAGGCAGATATCAGTACTCAATCTCTGCCTCGATTTAGTTCTAGATCTAGTTCAGCTGTACCTCCCTCTATGCCTTATGGTGATGCTCCCAACATTGAGCAAGAACACACTAGGGCAGATTTAGCGGTAGCTTCAGTGCCCAAGCCAGTCTCTCTCAAGGATAGGGTCACTCATCACAATAAAGTTAGAAGTAATAGAAGTGCATTTTTGATGTAACTCTTGACAATGAAATAAGAACTATAATCAACCAAAACTTGTAGAGGAATGAAACATCACATTTACCAAGCAAAGTAAGGTGTGTACCTTATGCATTACCACATTGTCTTTTTTTTTCTTCTGAAAGTTATTCTTGTACCACTCATTAATTGTCCAGTGTAGTCTTTCTAGTTTATTTCTTCCTTTTTAAAGTCTCTTTATCCCTATTAATTTAACCAAATTCTGCTCAGGAGAGGCCAATTTTTAAGCTGTAAATGTGTGAAAATCAATTTGGGGGGGGGGGGGGCAACGCCCTCTACCCCCTGTAAGGGGCCTATGTGGCCCCTGGCGTTTCATTTTCAGAGAATTTTTTCAAATGTCATTTACACCCCTGTATGCCTTATCATGCTTGATAATGAATTAACCAGCAAACCCATTGTCTGTTAGTCTCTAACCAATGATCTGACTTATGATACCAAACTGACAGCTGTAGTTTTTGTGACAACAAAGCATGATAACTAGCAACCCCCTCAAGCCCGAAACAAATGGTTCATCCTGGTGTGGCCAGCAGCGGGGTCGTCATATGTGGGGCAGTCGGTGACACAATCATGGGGCCCCGAGTTGTGACTGCAGTACGGACAATGAAAGCCGGCAGATCACCTTTACTACAGTACAAATAGTAACCATACAGCCTCCATATGTATGGGAGAAGAAAATGAATGACAAAGATTTTTAAAAAAATAAAGATGAAATTGAATGACTTTATTTATAGTCGTCCCATGGTATCACATTATAGGAGGGACAGTAAACATGTCTCTGATATGGAAATGCTGAGCTTTTGACAGGTGGCAAGCTGGGAGAAAGGTTACAAAATAGGCAATTTTCTACTTTAGAAGAAAAAAGAAAACGCTCAAATTAAATTCAAGGGGATATATCATATAGTTTAGATCTTCATATAGACGAAAAACAACTTTGTGGGCATCTATGTATATTCAAAATGAAATGGTTTAGAAATTAGAGTGAAGTATAGATGTTGAACCTTGAAAAAGTTGAAGAAATGTCCACAACTGAAATTACCAAGTGGTAGAGTGATCCTAAAATCACCCTAGATTTAGCCTGCCCACAAGTTCTGTATGCTATTCTATTTGTATGTTTCTCTTTGCACCTGTTGACCTAGTTCTAGAAATTTGTTGACATTCTAAATTTAGTGTCCCACCTCAGCTCATAGTGCCACATAGCAGATGATTGCACGGGTGCCTTAACAGTGAACCGGAAATCCAATGAGATAAAAAAAAAAATTTCACTGACTCATGAATGTGATGACTCATATTTTGTCTCCATGCTAAGCGACTTATTACATAGTATCCAAATATATCTTCTTGCTTCACTATAAATTGAGTGGCCTTAAGGTGAAAAAAAAAAGCGTTTGCGCCCTCAAACTTCCAAGTGGCTTTTCTCCTAAATTCAGTTTTTTATCATCTTTTTTTTGCTGAAATTTTTTTTTTGTGACTGCATGATTTTTGTTTAAATTTAGGCACCTTCTGATGTCAGTGTCATTATTACAGCGGGGTAATAGTAATACTGAATGACCAATATTTTTTTGTGTGAAAGTGAAATATGCAGGATAAGCTTGACACATTTTAAAAATAATTCTTTTGCCTGACATAAATTAAAAGCCCCACTGAGAATTTAATCGCTATTTAATCTTTGCGGGGGGGGGGGGGGGGGCTCTGCTGCAGGCCTCTTTATTTGTAGTGTTTTCATGGAGGGTGAAAACAACTTTTAAATCAGTTTTGAATTGATTGAAACTGAGGTGTAAAATAGACTCATAATGGAATTGTCATCTGAGGAATACATTTTAAAGACGACAGTGGAAGAAGCTAACTACCTAGTTAAAGGTCTTTTTTGTTGTTGTTTTTCTTTCTTTCACTTCAGACCTTTTCTTTTTATTTAAACTAGCTGAGTTGCCCGGGACAAATCGATTTATTAGTTTCAGTTCTGGGTGATTATTATGGACCTGCTTCATTTTGCCTGTTCCTTTAGCTTTATTTTATTTTTGTTTGTTTTTAGATAAGTTTTACGGCGCGTTGACCTCCTGCGCATCCCGTCAGCATCCGTCAGATAGCAATGATTTGCGCACGGGTTAGTTTATTTGTTAGTGAACACATCGCAGGAAGTGATAACGTCGTGTGTAGGCGGAAGTGGGCTATTATTAGAAACATACATCACTATCTTATTGATCGTAAATTTCGAATCAAACGCTCTCGTGAATTTAGTCTTAAATTATAACCGCATACCGATTAACTCAGAAATAACAAACGGTTTTGTTTGTGTATAGCGATAGGAACAATGTTCGCTATCCCATAATTCTTTGTGCCAAATTTCAGGTCAATGTGTTGTGTAGTTTCCGAGTCCATAGGACTATTATGGGTTTTGTTGTAGCTTTATTATATAGATATGTCTCTCTCATTTTCTGGGTGTTCTTGTTTTCTGTTTTGAATTTCTTTGACTTCTATACACTAAGTGTACAGTTTACAGTCTTTTGCATAGATTCTTATTTAGTTGTGGCAGATCAAACAAAATATTTAAAATTGGCCACTGTTATTCGCAATTTATATGTAAGACATTTGTATGCAGTCTGATTGACTATTTTCTGTCTAAAGAATCTTTGAAATAGAGTGGCAGAAGAAGAGTCACTTCACTGTGGTGCAATATTTACAGTTTCAAGAATGACAAAATAAGTTTTTTTAAGTGTCATTTAATGTTACCCAATCTCCTTTGTATCGACCTACCCTGTTTGTATAAGTGCCAGGCAATGTGTTAAAAAATTTTATGAAGGTAAAATATAACAATCTCTTTTTTTCTGCTCCCTTTGATAATCCTAGTGCACAGCGCACTGCACACTGTATTTGACGTACATTTGTTTTGTTTGGTGCAATTCCCCTGCCTAGAAGAGAATGCACAACACTCTTGCACACATGGGCAAGACTGTTGATAATAAGGAAAACTCTTTGTTGATTCGACAGAGGGAGAGGGTGGGAGCACGGGTTTATCCCAGGCAATTACAGGTACCTCATCTGAGGTTTTATAGAAAGGAACATTATTATTGTACTTCACCAGCCTCCTAGTTTGGACATTTTATAATTATTTTTTTTAATGCCACGGGACCATTGTACTTTCTCAGCTCTCATTGCAGGCAGCTGGTCTTGAAAAGAGATTTTATATTTTAGTTTGTATACCTAATGTTTGCCATTTGTGGTTTTACACAGATCTGCAGACGAATTTTTTGTTGCTTGTGCGTAAGTATTGATGCTTTTTATGTGTAACGACTCCGCAGTTTCATGTTTGGATTGGAGATTCTGTTGTTGGCTCTTGGCTGGACAGTTTGTTTTCCTTCGGGAAAATAAAATTTTTGTTTATTTTATCTTTCCCAGTTGTGTTGATAGGGGATTCTGGAGTAGGAAAGAGTAACCTCCTTTCCAGATTTACTCGCAATGAGTTCAACTTGGAGAGTAAAAGTACAATAGGTGTAGAGTTTGCAACTAGGTGAGTACAGGTACTTGTTTTAAACTGGTACATGATAAGATTTTCAAAGTATTTTTATGATGCACAGTTAGGTCATGAATAATCAATTTGATGAAGTACCAGTTTTTTAATATTTTCTGCATCTTTTGGGGAACAGCTATATGGCATTAAATAATGGGGAATCCATTTTTAAATGTGGAGTGTTATCCATTAATTCTTTGTAGGTACAGTCAGTTACGACTGCTGTTATAGAGAACTATAGGAGTCTCTTAGACCAACCAAATTTTTATGTTAATGAGAATGCCTTTGTCATAGCATGTTTTGTTTTGGGTTAAAAATAGCTTTGGCTGGTATGTTTTATGTTAGATTTAATGCATAAAGTAAACAATAATTGGCATCAGAGACATGACAAAACAGAGAACATGTGAGAGATGGGGCACTCCACCACATGACCATACGTCTTAAGTATCTGAGGACATTGAAATTGTATATTGATTAGAGAGAAAATTCATGGGGAATGGTGGTACATTTTCATTAAAGTTGAGGTGATTCAAATTATTGTGTGGATTGAGGACATAGGCAGAGACTGATAGTGGTAGGGAAATTCTTAATTATCATTGTCATTTTGAAGTTCTTGGTTTGGCTCAAATGTTACTTTCATGATATCATTCTTTTAAGTCAATCATGCTTTTGTACACAGGAGCATACAAGTAGATGGTAAAACAATAAAGGCCCAAATCTGGGACACTGCAGGTCAAGAGAGATACAGGGCCATTACCAGCGCGTGAGTATGGTAGCACTTATTAATCATACTATCGGGGGGAAGATATGTCTGAGTTGCATCAGATGACAACTTTTATTCTACAGATTATCTGAGTTAGAAAGAAAGGGATGTGAAATGAATGGTGCTAGTGTTACTTTACTTTTCAATATCATTATCACAGTTAAAAGGGCATAAATGTAGTGTTCATATGTGTGGTGTTCTAGGAAAACCTGTCACATAGGTCAAATTTCACATTTTGAGATATCCAACTATTATGAAAGAGGGTCATTTCTGTGTCTTGCTTTTTATTTGAAGTCAATATCTCAAATAGCCTTTGAGATATGGCCGTTTAAAGTGTCGGGTGTAGTAACCGGAGAAACGGAGAAATATTACTTGCCGGCCTGTATCTCAAAAGCAGCCTGTGCGTCATCCGACAGGTTTTCGTGGAGCGCCACACATATATGAAAAGCCTAAAATGGGTTTTGCATAAAAGTTTTGTCCTAAGTCCAAGACACATTAGAATTTTTCATTTTTACTTTGTTTTCTTTCTTACTGTGAATTTATATCAGGGTATCCCTCATTACGTCGTGTTTTTTCTATTACTGTAGAATTCAGAAAGTAGGACAGAAACCAGACATTAGAAATTATAATATCATTGCCCCGTAGTCTTCTACAGTAGACTATTAGTATTATAAATACAGAATGGTCCTGTTGTCCCATGAAAATTTAGTGAGTTCATAATATATGCCTGTGGCAGAGATGTTACCCATTCCAATTAGTTGTGTTGGTTTTCCGATTTTCAATACTTCCCACGGTTGGCAATTTTTTGTTTTGTTTGTTTCCATCTTCCGAATTCTGGTTTTTAAGAATAACATTTGCAAAACGCACTAAATAGGGATATTACGATCATTTCAGGAATAAACCAGAAGTTAGTCTTACTTCCTTATGGCTTCTTTTGCACTGTTTAGCGATTTGTTCACTTGCCACCGAGCATTGTTTACATTCTTTGTATCGTATGGTTTCACAATGCGATGATTCTAAACCTCGCTGGATCTATTCGCATGAGAGCGAGTGATACATATATTCGGCTGAGACTGCCAGGAGGAATCAGTTCTAAACCTAGGTAGATCTAAATCTGTTCGGTCAATTCTAGTGGCTCGGTGACAGAATTCGGTGGTCTTTGTGTGGCTACCCTAAGATATGGTTGACTTGAACTGAAAATGGTGTGAGAGTTTTTTTTTTCAGCCTATTCCTGTGAGATCAAAAAGAAAATGTAAATTTAGTATTTGGCCAAGGACTACTGTATGAAAGGACGCGCACGGCCGATCTTCTGACTTGGCTAGCGAAGGCCATTTAATTATTGACACCTACAGCCTTATTATGACACCTAAGACTAACCAATTGTAACCAATGTTGCATCCAAACATAATCTCATTAAATAAAGCAGTTTTACCACAGTTAATGACGATACCATACAGTAGAACCTCTGGCATAAGACCTCAGTATGTAATAACACATGCAATTTGACCTTGAAATCAACCTTTTCTATTGGATTTTTTTTTAACCACCTTAATTATAGCCCATTCCATGAATCAGGACCATTTCTGTAGTCTTATAGCAATGGTTCCTCTGTATACAGAAACGAAAAATAACTCACCATGTTGCAGCCCAAATTAGTCAGCGAGCTGTGCCTTCTTGATGGAGGTCTGGTACAGAGCTGAATTTCTTTGATGGTCCTTTTCCAAATTATGAATCCCATGCAGAAGAACATTTATTTTGCCAGGCGTCGCAGCAGATGTTTAGAAAATAATCCAAAACCATAGTAGGTGTTCATGGAGAGAAAAATTTTGACAAGTCTTTGACGGCAGCATGCTTTATGTTCGGATTTCTTCACAAAGCACAAACCAGTCCTTACGAACTCATATGTGCACACATGTGGGACAGTCAAACAACCCCTTGAAACTTCTTGGATGAAGTCTTTTACTTCGCTTGACAATAAACACTTCAGCAAGTGAACTGAATCGTACAACAAATACCAAGCTCGCTGATCATTCAAAGGATGTACAGTCTCAAAGTCAGTTCTTCTTGTGAATAATTTGCAGTATTGCTGATTGATTTTATGATTGTCAGTCATGGACCCTAAAACAATCCCACCTGTCTTCTCAACAACAGCAGCAGCTTCCTTGATAACAGTGAATTGGTAGGCAGCTGTTAGGTTGTGAACAGGAGTAACAGATACCATAACACTAGGTCCACCATGCAAACATTTCATCATGACACATAACATAGAGCTTGCCTTGGAGTCTGGGTCATTTTTTGACATGCCATTGAGAACACCCCCTGAAATGGCGACTGGCGAATTTTCACTTCATCGACTAACAAAAAACAATGTTTCTGCTGAGCATTCTTTGCTTTCTGAAATGTTTTCTCCAGTACTTGGTCAACATCTGTAGAAGAGATCATAGACTGCAGCTTTCGTCTACTTGGGAGAACAAGAAAGTCATGCAGTTGATGGTAATTACAGTGAGGAAAAGATTCAATTGCAAAGCAATCTGCCACCGAGAATGCCTTGTCATGGGTTGAAGCTGTCTTGTAAGAAATTTGAGTTTCTTGCCTTTGGCAGCATTTTGTTGGGTCGACAACGAAATCCTCACGTGGGGGGAGAACGTTCAACCATTTCTGTTTTTCTTGTTCGTCTTTAGGTAGTTTAAACACACAGCATTTGTTAGATTCGTTGTAGTTGCCTTTGCAGTTCACAACACCACACTTGTTTGGCATTTTGAAAGAATATAAATCCCACAACTTGCAAAAAATATCCACCAGTATCATATTGTTTCACATGTCTGTTTCAATGTTTATATTTTCCCACGCAATCAAAGCACTTGTTCCGGTAAGGTAAACATCCGGGAGAAAAAGAGTGCAAGCTTTCTGCCCTAGATCTAGGCCTAAAAATAAAAGGTTTGGTGTGTTGGATATTCACTAAGTAAATTAATGCCAACAAATCGTATGGAAAATGCATTTACTTACTTAACTGACATAAACTTCATCGCATCTTATTAGTCTAGATTACTACGCTAAAGCGCACTATTACGTTCGGTTTAAAAATAGACTATTCATCACCCACTGGGTCAATGCAATGGCCTTCGCTAGCCAAGTCAGAAGATCGGCCGTGCGTGTCCTTTCATACAGTAGTCCATGTATTTGGCATAATTTTAATTGTCATTGTCGTTCGCGCTGATTCAGATTTTTTTTGTGCCAGATTAGATTTTTTCTTGGCTTGATTCAGATTTTTGTTTTTATAGGGTGGCATCTCTGCTGTGGCATTATATTATGCATGTCAGCATGTTCCTGAAATTTAACATGTTTGATAGATGAGGACATTTATGAAAAGGTATATAATTATAAGTATACTGAGACAGAATTTTTAAATTCTACTTGCAGATACTACAGGGGGGCCGTGGGTGCATTGCTAGTGTATGACATTGCCAAACACTTGACATACGAAAATGTGGAGAGATGGTTACGGGAACTCCGTGACCATGCAGACCAGAACATTGTTATCATGCTAGTTGGGAACAAGAGTGACTTGAGGCATTTGAGAGCTGTTCCCACAGACGAAGCCAAAGTATTTGCTGGTGAGCATGACAGTCTGATTTATGCTTGTTAGAAAGTGCAATTACTGTTTCAAAGAGTTACTTACATTCCAGGCATTTCAAATTACCTTCTAGGCAGAAAAAAACTTTTGTCTCCAACTTTACAAGCAAGAGTGCTATAAGAAAAGATTAATGTGGAAATTTGTGTTAAAATCAAATGGGACCATGTCATCTAATGCATGTGATGCAGGTGTTTCAAAGTGTATTATTGCAAAGAAAATTTCTTTATACTTCAAACAGTTGATGAGACAGCCAAAAATATTTTGTATTATTTGCTGTCTTATACCATCCTGTTAAATGGATTGAATAATGAAAAGTTTAGTCTTATTTACACCATTATTTTCCCTGATAAAGCAGACCCCAAAAATTAGAAATGGACATGCCCTTTTTATGGGTATCATTTTTTTTTTTCATGACCAATTCCAACTTGGCTAAATACTGATACTAATATACATATGATGAGGCACAAGCTGATACAAAATAAGGGCTGCACTTAGGGTAATCAGGGTGCCTGTGAGTCGCTTGACTAGTCAAGACAAAATAAGCAAATGCTGAGGTGGGATAGGCCGTGATTTAATATGGTGGGGTGAGCAGGGAGGGAAAATTCAGTGTGTGAGAATAGAAAAAGAGACGCAGGGAGAGCCGTGCAGTGGACCATCCAACATGCACTTTGCTTGTGGGCCTATCTGTGGCTGTATGTGAAAGAAAGGGTTTAGGGATGCATAACTTGCTTGCAATAAAGATTAATGTCGTGAAATCCACTGTATTCTTTCATATGAAACTCATCAATTTATGTAATGCTCAGCAGTGATCCTAGTTCAATTTAAGGGTTTTCATAACAATTTTTGGGGGTATCTGTTATCAAAATGAATTTATTTGGAATATTTCCACATTTATCCCAAAACCTAGAATTAGATCCTGGGATGACTCAGCGATGCCCTGCGGCATGTGAAACATGGAATATTGGTACTTTTTGCTTCATCTTTCACACCTCTGTCATGATACGGTGCAGAGCAAAAAATGTAGGGCTATATTTTGTCACCATCAGATATGTTAAACTTATGGTTTCAGTTTTTCATATTTCCTGGCACCTTTCAAATTTCTCAGTCAGTTATTTGGCTAAGAGCTTTCAGACAATCTACCAGCTTGAATTATATCCTGTCATAGTGGCAGCTAAAGTTCAGGAGTGCAAACTCTAGAACATGTAGGTGGTGCTTTACACTGCAGTGCTTTTTTTCCCTTTAAGGTCATGCAGCATCTATAATCCCAGTCTCCTATATATTGAGCATGTGTTGTTTTTCTCCTTTGCTTGTTCATGAAAAATTTTTAGTTGTAATTTCCTGATTTTCCAGATATAGCATGAATTTTGAACTCTTCTTGTTTTGTTACAGAGCGAAACAACTTATCCTTCATCGAGACATCTGCTTTAGATTCCACCAATGTTGAGTCTGCCTTTCATAATATTCTCACAGGTAAGAACAGTTGTTGTAATATTGGAAGATGAAAGATGTTAAAATAAATAGATACTAAAGCTGAAGATGGGAGAATAAAGTATCTTCTGATCCCCTTTGAATACTGTTTTTAAAAAAATGGCCTGATTGGCACAACTGTGGCCGTATGCATAATCAATGCGTAAACTAAAGTAAATATGTTGACTGGTGTTAACGCAAGAAATGAATACAATTTCCCGGGTTAACACCAGTCAACGTATTTACTTTAGTTCACGCATTGATTATGCATACGGCCACTGATCTCTTAAAGATAAGGATACTTACCAACCTCAAAATTTTAGAACAATTGTTCATTTAGCAGATCTTCTCTTGAATAATTTGGCTATAGACATTACTTACCCATGAATATGGGTACATTGTTTTCCATCTGAACTACCACAAACACAGCATTGTAAAAGGACAAAAATGCACACGCAGCATTTGTGTTCACAACCATCAGCTTAGTCATTTTTAGTTTTGTAAGTCTTAATTCACTGGGCCCCGCAGGGATGTAAATCTTCCGAGAATCCTTGGAAATCTGAGAATTTCATTCTGGTTTCAGAGAGAAACGGAAAAAAAATAATTTTTTTTTCCCCAAAAGCCAAAGAAAATTCTGTACCAAACTCCTGATTTTTTTTTTTTTTAATGAATAGACGAGAGCGGAATTCTGTTCCAAGCATTGGTTTGTTTCATTTCGTTCCATTTTTTTTTTACTGCCGCACAAAGGTCTTAAAAGTGAGCCAGCCTTAGCCAGGCCTTTGACTCTCGGAAGAAGAGTTAGTCGAGACTAGGCCTAGGCTAGCGGAATTCTGCTTAGCCTAGGCCTAATCGGCATTTCTAAAATTCGGACTTATGTTCCATAGCATATTTCATTTGAGACGATTGTGGTTGTTTCGTCATGTTTCCGAGCAGGTTCAAAGGGTTTTAACCCTTTCGTGTTTAACCCGGCCTTAAAATATGGCCCGCGATTTGTTCAACCCGGCGGTATCCGGCCGGCCAGTGTACCCCCGTTTTGTATACAATTTTGAGAGGAAGAACAGTGCTTGAATAGCTATAAATAGTAAATGATATCACCAGGTAATCTTCAGATGCCCACTGACCCAGTTTGAACTGTAAAACGTGGCTTAGGCCTACAAGTAATGTATAATTGCACATGGTCATCCAACAGGCCTGTTCCTCCCTCAAAGCCTACATCATGTATTGATTGGCACACGCTTGTAGTACATAGTACATGCTTGTACTAGCGTTGTGCCTTTGTGTGGGTAGTGTTGTATGCTTGGATAACAAACGGCATGGGATGCGATAGTGTGTAATACGTGTATTGTCCGTCTGTCTCAGAGGTAGTGTCATACATCCCCGTTCAGCATTTTACGTTCACAAAACCAACAAGCAGATTTCAGCATTACGATGTAAATAGGTTCATCTTTTAGTTCATTCATTTCTCAATAACTATGCCAAAATTCATTATCATAGATGCAACATGGGGGCTACAATTTCCAATTTAGTGAAGGCACGCGGCAGCGGCGGCCATAGGGCTGAAAAATGTAAACAAATCAGGGCAGCCGCGTAGCCAGGAAGTCGGCCATTAGAGTGCTTCACAAGTAGCCAGAATAGAAACACGAAAGGGTTAAAGGAGGCGCACATTTCCATGTTTTTGATAATTTTTGTGAAATCCGGGCTTTTGATAACCCCTGAACGAGACTTAGACTCTAGTCTTAGGCCAAGTCTACTGCCTAGCCTAGTGAAGATTCACACACCATTTCATCTCAATCAAATCTTGTCAGTCTCGTGCCTTGCACCACCGATTTTTTGAACAGTTCATTGAGTGACGGAATGTTGTGATCAACGAGCTAGTTTTTGATACACAGAATATATCTATATTGGTCTAGAAATCTAGATCTTTTTTCTAGATTATGTAGATACTACGTAGATATATACTTTGACAGTGAGATAGCAGTATAAATCTTGATAGCTTTATTTTTCTATATCGATCGATTCTGATGCATGTCGCCCTTTTTTGAGACTCAGACATGGCATTATTATCAAAAGAGCCTCCTGATTTTTTTGAGCGTTTATAAACTCAGCACCTGTGCTGTGTGTTCTCTTATGGACTTAATAATCAAAGGCCAAAAGGTATGTTACTTTAAATATTTGATGTAAAACTGTAAAGTTAAGTTTATTGGGTTGTTATGTGTAATGTTTTCCATCATAGTTCATTAGAGTTAGACAAATAGCCTGCATGCCGCAGTGTCAGAACTGGTTTCAAAGGACGCCGCATTGGTTTAAGAGAATTTTTCAGGAGGCCATTTACATCCCTGGCCCTGAGCCTTTGACAGCTTTACATTCGCTGGACCCTGGTCTTTTTGGGGGGTTTTCAAAAAATCACTGCAAGTATCAGAATCATCCAATTGCAATGGTTTTGTAACAGAAACAAGTTAATTAACTCACTGAATACCAGCCATCTGATGCCCGGCAATTCCGTGTACCAGCCGGTTTTAGGGTTTACTAAAAAAATTCACTGTGACTCTCCTAATTGACATAGCTCTGTAATTTTTCTGTTGTTTTTTGACATAATAAACATTGTGTGGTGTTATTTGTGTATGTGTGATGAGTGGTTGAAATATGGGTAAAAAATATTCAAACATTTACGAACCTCTCAACACATGGTTAGCCACATCTTTTTTTTAAATTAGGTCTAGGTTCATATGATGGGTCTCTGACATCATCATAAATATCTACCTCCAGATCTAGATCTAAGTCTGAGTTCGATTTCTCATCAAAATTATCAAACAAGTTTCTTGCTGCCATCTTGCTTATTTGTGCAGTCATGGGTTGTTGTCGTAAAATATTCACTGCGGGCCAACCGTTTGTCCAATTTTGATGTTGCAAAAAACCTCGATATGCCAGTTGGCCATAGAAATTATATTTGGCACTTTTACCGCAACTGTTGCGGGGATAAGACGAGAAAAAAAAAAATGAAAGTTGAAAACCACGGATAGCGGGAAAAGTACACAGGGAATTATCGGGCTACCCGCAACAGTTGCGGTAAAAGTAGTCAGTGAGTTAAAAGCTCTATAAATTAAAACAAACATGAATAGTGTTTGTCAAATAGTTATTTTTTTCTGTGATGTTTTAAAATTTTATAAAACAAAACAAACATGAGTAGTGTATGTCAAATACTCTTTTTTTCTGGAATTTTTTAAAAATACTCGTGGTTTTTTAATTTCCAAAAAACTTTTTTGAAATGAGGCTGCCATAAAATAAAATTTGATAACAAAAAAATTGACACTTTTTATGTCCTGTTTTGTTTTATATGCCCGTGGGAGTGTTATATATATATAGAGACTGAGAGTCCTTTCTTAGGCGCCATGTTTACATGCTGATTGCTGACTGACGACTGAATTTGGTAAGGCAGAGTGACTTCCCTTTTGTTTTCCGTAAAGTTAGCGCCTTCCGCCAAACTCCGCGTGAAACGAAATAAATGGACAACAAAAGTTGAGTCCAAATGCAGTAGCACTGACAGGAGAATTCTCGTGGGAAAAAAAATAATTCAAAATCGATGCGGTAGGTGCTACCGCATCCCAATTCTTCAAAAGTTGGAGGATGCGGTAGCTTATACCGCATCAGGGCCCATTGAGTTTGCCAGGTTGTGTGTCTGGTTTGAAAGATCTCAGTGTTTCAAAGCAGAATTTGTGAATATATTATCCAGATTCACCTGCGAACCACTTGGATTTTTCACCATCTGTTGCCACCCAGGTTTTGTTTTCAAATTGAAATGTCTGAAATGTAAGAGAAAATATAGGATAGATTCTTTTTTAGACTGAGCCAATGTATCCAATTAGTAAAATTCGGTTGAGGTGGAAAATTGCGAAAGATGACAAAATGAGATTTTTGACAGTACCTGTGTACTTTTTTGTGTACCACAAGCAGTGGGAAAGATTGAAGTATGCCATTCTTTTTGAATTTTCTGAATAATTACAGGTTTTAACCCATACCCTGCGCGCTACTCGTAAAGCCCGCTGCCCCGTCAGTGACCTTACTCACGGAGAATCTTATCTAGGGTCACTGACCCGTGCCGCTAGACGATGACCACATACGCTGTCCACGTGGTTCGGTTTTTATTGATCGGTATGAAAACATTCGCTGCTATGCCTTATCACGCTTGATAATGAATTAACCAGCAAAACCTTAGTCTGTCAGTCTCTAACCAATGATCTGACTTATGATTCCAAACTGACAGCTGTAGTTTTCGTGAGAACGAAGCATGATAACTAGCCACGCCCTCCCAAGCCCTACACAAATGGTTTCATCCTGATTGACACATACTAATAAACCAATGTGGGCATTTGGGGCAAAGAGTATTTCAGAGCTTGTTTCTGATTGGTTCTTAGATACAGACAACTCCAGATGGTGGTCAGCTTGTGAGAAAATGAGATAATATTGCAAATTTGTTGAGCAACAGTTTGCATGTCGATGTTACATCTTTTGAAAGTGTGGGGAGAGCCTTTGAAAGCTTAGTAACATGTCCATGTCACAATGCGTTTGATTTAGGAGAGATACGGTGAACAATAACACAGTGGTTACATCTCAAAAAGGTCAGTGACCCGACGCCTGAAAATAGGGCTGGCATGGTCAGCTTGACCTGGGCGACTTTTGCCGCCCATGCGGCGTGAGCGCTTGCAAGTCAATACCGACTATTGCCGCCCTGCGCAGGGTGAGGGTTAAAACGATTTTTTTAAGCTTGCACAAAATTTGAATTGGTTGTTTGAATAAATGCCATCTTCAAAGCAACCTAGATGTATTGCCTATGGCTTGATGGCTTGACTCATGGCCTGTGATTGGTTTTTGCAATAATTTAAGTAATCTGGACTGCCTATCCTCCACAGAAATTTACAAGATTGTGTCACAGAAACAAATCAGAGATTCTCCTGACGATGACAATTCCCCAAGCTCCAATGTTCAGACCATCACTGTAGCTCCAACAGTGAACCCGGCCCATGGAAAAAAGCAGTGCTGCTCTTAATGATGTCAATATCTTTATGTTAATTCCTAATTCTTTTGTGGCTCAGTGAGTTCGTAACCAATTCTGGACCTTTAGGGGGAAATTCTTTTTCTGTATTTTTTAAATTTTATTTCCCAAATATGATAAGGTCAGTGATAATGCATTTTGATCAGAGTAATGAAAAAGAAATTGGATCTTAGGCAGAGTGAATGCTTTCGTTAGATCTCATGTCATCTTTGCCGTAGTTTTATTTTTTGCAAACTTGTCAAGCCTGACCACATATAGCTGGAACTGGAACATGCATAACATTCCCACCATTCGCTGTGGCAAGAATGGTGGGTGACGTGGGAATGGTTAAGGATCAGATTATGCCTTTGGTGAATGTTTACTGTATTTAAGTGTGTCACAGATTGCCTTTATAATATTTAAAATTTCAGAAATTGTGGGGGTTGCTTCATTACCTGAAGTTTATACACAATAGACAGCGACATTTAAAGCATAAGAAATTTGCCACCATGGGACACTTACAGAGACCCTCTTTTCTAGTGGTGTTTTTTTTTTTTTCTTTCCCCACCTCACCTCTATATTTTGTGAAAGAACAGATGACATGCAGATGCGTAAGTTGAGACTAAAGCAATTTTGAACAAGTCCAGTTGTATAAGTAAACTGTGGTTTTGTATAGCTTTTTGGAAAACATGTTGTGGTATCCTGATAAACTTTTGAGGGAAAGAAATTTCAGAATGTCATCCCTGTCTTTTTCTTTTAGATAAACACAGCCATGGTCTTGGACCACATGCCTGTGCAAGAGAGAATTTGAAATGGTTTATTTATGGATTTTCATGCTTTCTTTTCACTTGTTTTGTGCTTATGGACTGAATAGTGTAGATCATCAGTCTCAGTACAGAAATCGACCCAGTTAGTATCCTAAGAGTCATAAGCCATTCATTCTGTATGAGGCATACGGAGGCTGTTTCACCTCATAAAGCATAGGCCAGATTTACTTTCCCATGTGAATAAAAGACACACCCCCCCCCCCCCACCCCCCAGTGAGTTTTAGTCAAATGGAGAAATTAAAGAAAATGAAAGATAAAGGTGAACTACTCATTACATAATCATGAATACATTGTTTAGGAATATCATTTTTATGGTAGGAATATCATTTTTGTTGTTTTGTTAACATTTGGCTTGTCATGCATGTATGGTTGAGAATGGAGAATCTTTCTGTTAAGTGCACAACTAATATTTAGTATTGAATATTTTGTATGAAAACAGCCTTGTATTGAAAAAGCTACCAGACTAATGATTCTTAATTTCTAGCAAGTACCTGAAACATAATTTTGGTTGCAGAGGAGGTTAGATATGCTGAACATGAAAATGAAAGTGTCAGCCCATGGTAAAAGTGTGATCCCACCATGTATATAATTATTTGTACGTAGGGTGCACCTTTTTCCCCCACTTGAATATCTGTTGACAGCTGGATTGCCCTTTATAAAATTGACACATTTTTTTGACAGTTGTGAAAGGCCAATGTCATACTCTGCTGCTTTTGTGACAGACCAAGCAAATCTGATGAAAAGCAGAGGCAGTCCTGCTTAGCGAATCTGTGTGTGACACTTGTGTATTATCTGTACAAACAAAAAAGAAAACATGTGGAACATATTCTAGATAACTCACCTTATTAGTGTCATTATTATTATAATTACTTATATCACTACTTTTGTACAATATGGGTGGCAGACCAAAAATTGATGTGTACAGAAATATGCATGGGACGAGGTGGAACTGAGATTTAGCAAGGTGTATAGTGTTGGAAGACATGGTGAGAAGCTACATGTCTTTTCTTCTTTTTTTTTTTGTATGAAAAGTGAAATGCAAAGTAAAATTCAGAAGGTAATCAAGGTTTGTTGAGGACTGACCAAGGAATAAAAACTGATCTGGTCCTGTCGGTGGGAGAAGGTGGAGAAATTGTGCAGGTGGGACATGTATTACATATTTAATCTTTTTGTTTTTTCATTTAATTGAAAGCATAGTCATTTGCTTGTCATGAGAAAGTCAGTTGAATGAATATGATGACATGTTGTGAATCTTTTATTTGTGTGAAGTATGTCTTTTGGGAATCCTGTGATATTGTGAGTCAGGTGGCTGCCAGTTCCAAATATTGTTTCTGAAGTTTGCAGGAATTTAGCAAAGCTGGGCAAGCAAACAATGATTTTTTTCATATTCATATCAAGGACATCATTGTTACAGTGGCCAGAAATTGGATAGAGTAAAGGAAGAGTATAAAGCTGTGATTGAAACATCTGCATATAAATATTTACATCTGGCTTTTAATTAGAAGGGTTTATATTGTATTTATTCAGATTGTGTGAGCAAGGTTTAAAAGCATGAGATGATGTAGGGGTTGTCAGACTGTTGATAAGATTTCTAAGAACTTCACAACTAGGTGCAGTTGTTCCTTTGTTTGCAGCTTTCTTAATATTCGTCCTCTTTGAGATATCCTCTCAAGCTGTAAACTTCTTAACCACAGCAGCTTTGCAAGAAATTCATGACGATGGTTTTGACAAACTTACTGAGAAGATCCTCTGCAGGGTTAGGCTGTTATTAATATTAATGGTGGAAGTTTATGGTTCTAATAATTTGGTACTTGAATAAATAAAGCCATGTGAGCTCCTTAAATTTTGAGGATGTGTTGCTTTTTATTTATTCCTTGCCAAGGGGAAAAAAATCTTTATCTTGGTTAATCATTTTTCTGTTTACCATTGGAGTTGTGCTAGTACTACCATACAGGTTTTTATTTTTTTAAACTTCAAAATGAGAAGAAAATCTTTTTAAAAAATGTGGAAAAAGTAGGATTGTGGTCTACCCTTACATGCTTACTTTGTATGGAAGAAATAATGATTAACCTGAAGCAGGGATTTGTGCAAACTCTACATATAGGATTAGTTGTCCTGATCTGGTCTGTCTTGACTGTCATGGAAAACATGACACCATCTGACAGAAATTCACATTTCAGGATTATTTTGATATTTTTCACTCATTGAAGTCATCTTATGGGACCAAAATTAATGATCTTTATGTCACTTTCTGTCTGAAATAGTGTCAGTTTCATCATTGTAGAACCAGGCTTTCTTCTTTTAAGTTATGAATTGTTAGCTTTGGTGACTTCAAAATTCCTGGGGAAAGGCATCAAATTATAAATGATTTATGTGTTGCGATTGTTGTGGCCAAACTGCCTATCTTGACCTTTTTTGGCTCCTTAAGTCAGAATGCTGAACATTGATGATTGCAATATTAGATCCCACATAATAAAATTTGAGACAGGCCTAAGTTTTTAATGCCCCTCCTGCACAAACCTCATGAGACTGCACAAAATGCAGGTGACTAATTGCCAACTTATTCGGTCATGTGCTATCAGGGCATCCCATCCGTTATGTTACAACATACCCTACTGATATTTTTTTTTTTTCAAAAATACGCTGATGATGCTACCAACTTGTGTTACTTATCCTACCTGATGTTTTGGTTATGTCGCCATGAAATTATCTCTATTATGATGGAGAGGTAGTGCTTAATTTACAGGTCAAGCATAATGTACAAGACACACCTTGACTCGTAGGTCTGATAGGTCTATCATGGGCAGAACAAGGTTATCCGTTCATTTTGCTGTGAAACTGCTGGAGCGCTGACAAGAAACAGTGTATAATCTATCTGTCTGCGATTGCATAACTATTACACCACTTACACAAAGTGCACAGTAAGAATGTAGTTCTCTTGACGTACAGTGTTGAAAACAGTTCTGTACTGTCCATCAGTTTGTAATTTAAAAACAATTTTTAACTTCTGTAAATTTTTGTTTCCGGGAGACAGGCCATGACATTGATGTTATCAGGTAAATTAGAATTTTAAATCCGTAGGCTGTCAATTATTATGATTGTGAATTAAGGCAATAAAAGAGATAAGAAATCTTGACAAAGTTGATGGTAAACTTATATGACATGAATGGACAAGTAAATAATCACCCTCTATAGTTCAACCTTTTTTAATTGTGCCTGCAAATTGCACATACTCAGCACTGATAATGAGAGTCGAGGAAATTTCACTGATTTGGTATTTCTCTGGGGCTGGGTGTATGTATACAAGATGTTGGTCTCTCTTCTGGTTCATGAAAGATAATTAAATTTGAAGGAGAAAAGCAAAAGAGAGAAATTAAAGTTCGCATTTTTTACTTTATGTAAAGCAGATAGTCAAATTTCGTAATTTTTAGTTCTGTGTTGCTTAGGGCCCTCAGGAAGTATTGTAGTCAGTGTGGGCCCCAGTTCTCACTGAATGAAGGTGAAACCTGTGAGATAATTCTATGTCATTTCACTGCTGTCTGCAATACAAGTTTCTTCAGCTAAACACTATTCCTTGTAGCAGATCATTCTTCCTGTAATGTCCTGTCAAGCCATGCATTTTGTGTGCATTTTCAACTGTTGGTGTGGAAAATATGATACTGCCACAACATCATCTTTAAATAAGATTTGCTGGAAGTGCTTTGTATGAGAAAATAATGGAAAAAACTACTCTGTATTGGAGAGGATTATTATTTTTCATTTTATAGAAAGATTCCTTTGAAACATTTCGCCAGAATTAAAATTTCTTAAAATTTTGGTTGTTTCTATATCACTTGATGTTCCAGAGGCAGTTACATTCAACTTGATTCTGATGTGTTGGTCCTGTTTAGATATCAATAAAAAGTCTGTGGGAAGAAGAATAACAAGTAAAAAAATTATAAAAAAAACAACCCCAAAACACTGTATTCTTTGAATGTATTAAGGATGAAAGTGAGGTGCAAATATGTTTAATGTTAACTGTGTAATATTGAATAAGTCTGGTACGTGTAGCCAGGAGGTTGAAGATAGGCTCAATAAAAAATAACCCCCATATGTAAAGATCTTTTCTTGAAAGTATTTATTATTTTTCTTTCTGAATTAGTGAAAGGATGGCTTATCTGCACAGCTTTAACTGTTGCACATGAAATATCTTATCTTTTATTTGCACAGCAGCAATATTGAGAACAGATACCACGACAGAACTGCAGATAGTGGAGACAACGGTTTTATATACACTTGTTCTGTGTATTCTACTGACTGCCTTGTCAACATGTCCATTTGAGTTGTTTGTTCCTGCCTGAGACCTAACAGCGCTTTCATTCACAGAAAGTTTTTGTTGTATGTTTAAATCTCTTCTGACTAGTTAATGCCAATGTGTCTGTGTGTATGAGCTGTCTTGACTTGAAGTGAGAGGAATTCCATGCCCATGTGCCCAGTTGTTTGGGAATGGGAATTTATACACTTTTCTTCATACCACTACTAGTGTAAAATACCAGACAACTGCAACATACATGTATGAGCTTGAGATTCTTTGCAATTGCCACCGCAGATTTGGTATTTTATTGCAGAATGTTATATAGACTTATGTGTGGTAGGGTTTCCATGCAATTTTAGTTTGGACTGAGAAAGTGTGTAGTTCTATGTTGTATGGAAGCATGAGTATCTCATATAGTTTTTCTTTCCTTTTCTTTTTGTGCTCTCAGTAAATGTGGCGTTGGTGCTGGAAGTATTTCTTTATGCTTCAGAAGTAAACTCTACTCTCAATATTTTTCAGTTTTGAATTGCCAATGCAATCGGATTATGTCAGCTTGCTGTTTCATCCAATAATGCTTGAGCTATTCAAGTAGCAATTTTAAATCATAGTCATTAATAAATAATAATAATCTGTAAAGTCCCAGCTTTATTTTCAGTCAGCAGTGCCACTGGTCAGAAAAAAAGAAATTTTAAAGCCAAAGATTCATTTATGCTGGGCCACAATTTTTGTACTCAGATTGACCACAGCTGAGTTCAGAGTACTCAGACCTGCCAAGTGTCCTACATTTTACCAGGACTGTCCTGTGCAGGAACATGAAAAATACTTGAGGAAGAAAAAAAGAAATTTCTGCCAGGTTTAAGAATGACAGTCCAGTAAAGTGCAAGACAAGGATCTAGTAAATAGACGGAGTACATTGTGTTATTGATGAAGAACAAAGTTTTGTATTGTGTGCTCCTTTGTATTAATTATAACTACTGACAGTTTCATTCCGTTTACTAATGTTAAGGATCTTAGCTGTGTAAGCTGTATAATTGAATAATCAGTTGGCAGGTCTGGTTGGTATACAGTTAAGATCCTTGACTTGCTCTGAAGAGCCACAATACTAAAGTGACCAGTTTTCTTCCTCTGACTCTGTTTGGGAGGGACAAGTGAATAAATCTTTCTTCTGTCTGCTGTGGATTTATGTCTTTTATTTGCCGAGTGTCATCAAAGAATATTAGTTCTTAGAATGTCCTCATTGAAAGTTGTTCATTATTTTGTTATGTAACCTGAAATATTGAATACATCATGTACTTGTATTTGTGATCTACCTATTTTATCTTTTCAAATAAACCATGATAATCATTACTATCATCCTTTTTTTTTTTTTTCAAATTTCTGGGTTGTTTGATTTTTTTGTCATTTCTTAATAATATTCCAAGACGTATCTTTCATGAAAATGTATTTCATCTTTCATTTTTCCTAACCTTTTCGCTTTTTTCAATCATGATCATAACTTGGTAGGGATAAATGCAAAGAACCATCATCATCTGTTCCCAGCTTTCTCCTGTTTTTAAGAAAAAGAAACAAAAGCAACATGAATTGGATGTATGGTAATTTTTTCATTATTGTTCCTCATAAGAAGAAATATTCTTTGTTTGCAAATCTTTCTGCAAAGGCTTGGAAGAAATGGTGTATCCAGTGGTTCATCACAATAGTCCTGATCACTGTTTTAATCTTATATGATTGTCATTGTTTAAATTTTTTTCGGGCACTTTTGTAAGTGACATTTTTTATTTAAAAAAAAAAAAAAGAGTGAAGGAAAATACTTTCATCAGGTCTGAACTTTCAATTAATAAATTTGCTCTCAGACTCGCACATTTCCTCACACTCACAAATGCTCAGGAGTTTATAAGAAAATGTTTTTAACGGTATGGCTTTGTTCTGTTGATTGATTTTTTAGGAGGTCAAATGGATAAGTCTTAATTAAAAGTTTGCACAGCTGACGAAATCAGGGCTCTAGATCATCACACTCTATAAAGCAGTCTGAGATCATAATTATCTACCTGTAGTTTGAAAGCTGAAGAAGGTATCTCCCAACACAATACAGTGTATAAAATTTTTTAGCCCGACAGTGACAGCATACATGAGAAAAACCTCATGTTAATCACTCATTTTCTACATTAGCCCTCCAGGGCAGAAAAATCCTGCCCATTTTCATCATTGTGTAAAAGAAAATGATAAACAAAATAGCTATTAGCCATGAAAGATTGTGTGGAATTTTTAAAATTCTTTGTTCCATAGTGCCGAGCCTGGATCATAATTAGTAATAGCAACTAGGAACTCATGGGGGAGCAGGACAACAGAGTCTTCGGTGAAGAAACCCCCTTTGTTCAAGTGTTTTGGCCCTGAATGTATAATTACTGTCCTGTTCCAAGGTGATGAAGCTCAGCATATTTTATACGAAAAGTGAAATTTGCATAGGATTTATGAGTATCAAAATACTGATTATTATTGAATACTGAATGAATATTCAGCACCGACGTTATGGGCAATACATTTGCATGGTACATGTATTTGCATGATACAGCTGAATTGTTTTAGAGTTAACATAGACTGTCCAAACCAACACTGGATCTTAAGGCCCGATACTAGTATGTATACATGCTGTGTTTTGGACATTGGCGGGGCAGAGTTGTCTTACACCTGCCACAGACTGAAATGTACAACAGCCGCATGAAAACTGATGCATTCCACCAGAGTATGAGATTGTGTTTTGTCTTATTTTCTACCAGTTTGAGTGTTTGCTTCAACTTTTCATCCATTCTCATATGCAAAAAAGCTGCTAGTAACCTGCTGTGTTGTAAGCTTCAGACAAGAACTGATTGTTGCCAGAGATGAAGGTACTGATATTGAAGTCTGCGGTTGTTGCTGTAAATAAAAGATTTTCATAATTTCAAATTATGTCATTAATAACTTTCAAATTATGTCAGTACATTAACATTTCTGGGATTACATGTATCTGCTGGGCCATTCAGCAGTTGTGTACCTGGAGTTTGTATGTTATGGAAGTATGTTTTAAATTTAGATGTCCACGATGTTTGAAGTGAAACATATGCAGATATTGCGTACAGGATTTTAAGAGGATGAGGTATGTCCATACTGTGATTTGATGGACAAATTTCTTACTTAGACAATGTTTCTGCAATATGTTGCAGATGGAAAGAAAGCAAGTAGATCAGTGCATGACTGATATAAAATATAATTTGCTGTGATTCTGAATACATTTCTATGTGGATGAAAAGCCTTCTTTCGTGAACTACAGTATTTGCTTGCAGCTTTCAGTGCCAACGATAAGAGGAAAGGTTTTTGTCTCAATACAGCAGGTTATAAGACTGTGTCATGTTTTCTCCTTGTCTTCAAGCACTACATACCTCTTTACTTTTTTCCATGTCAAGTTTTGTGTGCAAGTGAGGATCACATGAGATATAAATAGATCAATAAATTCATTGCTTTGCCATGCACTAGTTTGTGTTGCTGTTCTTTGTGTTTGGAACTGATTGTGACTATCACATTTCACCATAGAATATTTTAGATGCAATTACAGGTATAATACATAATTATTACATGGACATATATGTATCCAGTTGCTGCACATCAGGCGTTTTCAACTCATGAGTTCTGAGGTGGCTATCTGGAGGAGAGGGGATTGAGGAGGCGAGCACGAAGAGGGGGAAAAAATATGCCTCCATCTGGGATCCGAATTAATGCTATTAATTTACATAATTTGTTGCATGGGAATGATGTGAACCAGGGGTTCTCATCCTTTTTCAGGTAGTTGCCCCTCCCCCCCCCCCCCCCCCTTAGGCCTCAAATGTTCTTTTTATTATTGCTAAAAGCCCTACTCAAACCCAACATAGGCCTACATTTCACAAGAGGACAGTCCACACACAATCTATGATGTTCAGTTTTTTTTTTTTCTCTGCCTCTATTGTTAATGTTTTATATTTAAGACAAACACAATTATCTTGGTGAGAGGAGAGGGAATGGACTGACAGTCTGAAATCATTCCATATTCTTTACACAAGTGAGGAATGGAAAAGGAATCCTCTGAGTCTGGGTCCTTAAGACAATAAGAGCATGTGCGGCTAAGTAATATAATATCAATCTCAATTTTTGGTAAAAATTTGAAAAACTTGGATTTTTGTTTCCTAATCCATTTTTATATCTGGCACAAAATGCAAAAGTCACGAACTTGGCACTGTTAGGGTTCAAATTGCATATTTTTTGTACTGTTGTAATAGGAATTTTGTGAACTCGTCAGCGGTTTTCTCCAAATTGATATTTTCGAATTTTATTTTCTGTCCAAATAAACTGAAATTTGCACAGATGTTTTGTCAGTGTATACAACACCACACCATACTAAACTGCAGCATCTCGATCCATTTTTGTTTTATTAGTACATGTACTTGAATGAAAGAAAATTAAAAAAGAAATGAATCATAAAGGATCAGAAATGTGCTATGAGAGACAGGATGAATGGATTTCAAAACCCATCTATACAAAGATTTATGCATGGCTGAAGTTTTTTCGGAACAATTAATAAAGAGTAGAAGTTATAGGAAAACTTGAAATGTATGATAAAAATACTAGATGGCCACCACTATTGTTACATGATAATATAAAAAAAATTTCTAGCAACCTGGTAGCAAATCTATGAGGTAAATTTTGTTATTATGAAGTAGTGAAATTGGTTTATTTGGCCCTTAACCTTCACCGTATGGTGGTTATATGGAAGCAATTAAAAAACGTTTGTAGTTATTTCTGAGAATTTTTTCTTGAAATTTCAGGCATTCAATGATGTCATTGCCCATTTTCCATAGCTTTAAAATTCTAAAATATGCACATGAAATTTTATTGTTCCTACTCCGAGGTCGCGCAAACACCATACATGTACTTTTAAAGAGGATTTTAGTGTAGGATTTTATTGTCATAAGCCCGCCATACACTTTTGAGATCGGACTTAAGGCCCGATACTAGGATAGATACATGTATAAAAAAATGTATATCAATGTGTATGGTGAAATCTCATTGAAATTTATCTCAAACGGATGGACTGATCACGGACTGACAGTGTTTGATATCAAGCAGTGCTTGATATTTTCGTTTCAGTCCACAGATCAGCCCAGCGACTCAAAATATTGGAATTTTGACTTCAGAGCCGTGTTCATTGTTGAATTTTACTGCGAATTGATACCAAATACTTATATTTACCCAAATAACTGTGTCCCAAACTCAACAAACCCTCTCTTTCCCCCCATTGTGTTGGGTTTTGGGGGGGGGGGGGGAGGGTTTAAAAAAATAAATGGTCATGGTCATAGTTGTCAGCCTCCTCATCCCACCATCCTTCTTCACAATATCATACTGTCCAGTTCATTTTAAATAAATACCAGATCATAAAAATTAAATCCTGATTTCAATAGTGTGTGGGCACACCCGTCTCAACCCAATCTCTGCGTGCCATGACTTCAGACCGGATCTTGTCTGATCTCAAAAATGTATGGCATTTATCACATATAAAAACTATAAAACATAATAAAATCCCTTTTGGACTGTGGTGAGACTTGCATTACTCTCTCAAAGATCGCACAAACCAAGACAAAAACACATAAAAGTTGTATAATTTTTAATGTTATTGTCATCTTTTCTCATATTATACAAAGGTCTTGGTAATCGTAAAATCATATGGACTTGTACTGTATGTTGAAAACGAACACAAGAGTTTTTTTTAAAATGTTAAGTAAAACTCTGGGCTCTCTGTGACATGTAAGAATGTGACGTCAACACTAGACCAAGGCTGGCTGTAGCCTCACAATTCACATGCATCCAAAAACAAATGTTAACTGTGACATGGTGTAACTATTTTAACATACCAGAGAGTAAAAACATAACCAAATTGTCATCCCAAACTTCACAATATGTTGATAATGAAACTTGCAACTGAAATTACCATTTGGAACAGAATTCTTTTCAAACAGTCTGGGATGTCTTGAATGTAAAGGTCAGGGAAGTCCTGAATGTAAACTGATACAGCCACCAATGTACAATGTAAACTCAAGAGTCGGAAACAATTTTGAAATGTCAGGGCCAAACTTCTGAGACATTGTTTGCAACCTTGTAGGCTCTGCAAATGTTCATATATTTAAGTAATCAGAGCTTAATTCAAACTAAAAGATTTTCATATCGATGAATGCATTCGCAGCGTTGGCAAATAACCCCTTAATTGAAACCAAAAACTACTAAAAACTCATCTTGTTGAATACACCTGATTTTCCTACAACTGACAGCAAGATGAATTTTCTATCTAAAATCTTGTATATTTACATATTTGAGAGATTTTATGCTCTCATCTTTCATCTGATTTGTAGAAAATTCAATGGACATCCCTGTGTCTTCCACATTCAAGTTCTCATTTTTTCTGACACAGTAGCTTTCAGGTTTAAATAAATACGTGTAATATGAAATGAATTTCAGGCCCTACAGCCAGCAGAAGTCAATGGCATGATGCTGAGTATAATAATTAATACAGAGATCAGCTAGGTCAACTATTGTTTTTTCTTTATATACCAAACCTGAAATTTAATTTTGATTTAATGTTGTGTTTTTTTTTTTCAAAGTGTTGAACTCTCATAATTTTTGTATTGACCAAATATTTGTAAAAGAGGACTTTTTTTTATTGACTAACAAGAACATTTGTGAAAACATCTTTGATTCAAATTTCTTCTTCCATTTTAAAAATATTTTTTTTTCTAAGTCCCAATTTTGAATGTGTATAGTGTATCTAAACTATTTCATAATGGAACATAGCTAAAAGAATAGTTCATTGCAAAATATTTTTTTTAATGTTTAAAACAAAAGACATATTTGAATACAAGTCAAGAGGGAAGGAAATTGTGATCAGTGTTTTTTTTTTCTTTTTAAATTGAAAATAATGTAAGTGGGAATAATAGGATAACTAACAAACAAACAAAAAAGGGGGGGGGGGGATCCTTTGGATGATGATACATTATATTATAACCTTCCTGGTGTCTTCTAAACGCTCATTTCTAAAGATGCCTCGGTCTTGAGGTATTAGCTTGCCCTCAACAGTTCTGCTTAGCATCATGGTCTGTCTATTAGTTCTCATGGTCTCAAACTGACTGACTCCAATATTTTTTTCCTACTAGTAAATCAAATGTCTCACATTGTCTCTGTTTTTATAAAAACATAGACATTGTGATGGGTCAGGTTTTCACAATGACATGTAACCAAGAGGTTTAAACCCTGTTTAAATTTAAACTGGTATTCAGATTCTTTCAAATGAGCCACTTCTGATATAAGACATAATTATATCCATTCCATCCATGTCTGAGTAATTGTTCCTAACTATACTTGACAAGGTGCACATTATCCCACATTATTCATACAAAGTGCTTGCCTTAACCTCAAGACCTACATAATCTCTAGAAATGCAAGCAAATGTAGAAAACATTAAAAACACTGAGGTCAGTCTGAAATTATTGCACTTTCCCTCAAAACAAATGAAAGCAATGACTTATGACATGGGGAGACAAAAAAAACCCTCAAATCAAATGCACTAATGATACCCTCGAAATGAGGTCAGCTTCTGATTTATCAGTAATTGTATTGTAGGGGAAAAGAGTCACACTCAAAAAGCATTTTCGAAATAGCAAAATCTTTTAACCTAGAAACTTATGATCAAGACAAAAACAAAACAAAAAAACACCAACAGAATAGTCTGAAATTTAGAAAAACAGAATTCTTCAGAATGGATTATTTCATGAAAATATTTTACATTTAATATGTAAATATGCTATGACAGCAATTAAAGATATGTTATGATCAAAACTTCATAAATACAAAGTAAATGTTTGTCAAATGACCAAATAAAAAAAAATTTACAAAAATGATATTACATCATTTTGATATGATGAAATGACTTTTTTTTTTTTACTTTTTCATAACATAATTGAAAACAAAATATTATTGGACCCTGGTGAAAGATAGCTGTGCTGGGCTGTTCACTTCTAGAATTTTCTCCTAAATCCATTTTGTACAGGGCATAAAAGAGTTGGGGAATATATGTAATATGTTACACGTGACAAATTCCCAAGAAAACAATCGTACATGCCATTTATTCCGTTATAGAATGATCTCTGAATCACTATATGTCAGATTAATCAATTTCATAATGCCAAACAAGTTTGGTTTCCGAAAGCTATTTCCAAAAATTTCTTTTTGTGCCAATTCTGGAAAATCTTTAAAAACCAAATGGCTTTAAATAAACTTAACCCATTCAATGATCATCAAAAACTGCAAGATTTCACTGCCCTTTTTGTAAGTGGTGAAGCTGAATTCCTGGTCAAAATTTCCAGAAAAGAATAACTATAAAAACACATTGTTAAGTACATAGAGCAAATCTTTGAGTGTGGGAAAATGTTGGCAATATTATTTTGTAACATACATTTTATGCAGTGAATATAGATGTTAAAAAATATATATGATATGAAAATTCTGAAACGAAATCGTTTGAAAAAAAGAAGAATATATCTTACAAGTGCTCAATGCTCATCCCTAGTTTATTCTCAAAACAAATGGCAAGTGTTGATGACATTTTCACAATGCAACAACAGTGTCAACACTGCAGTCAATGTTTCAGTTTGGTAAGCAAAAGTTTAGTAAGCCTGACAATTCTCAATATTCTGACTGATTTCTCTGGAGATTCAGCAAGTTGGTCCTGTCTCAAAGTTGATGAAAATTAACAGAAAAAAGAAAGTTTCCACCTCTGAAAGCTAAGTTCAATATGTAGGTCCAGCCATTTGGTCAATAAATGACAATGGATCTGGTCATGCCACTGAAAAATCTGATTCCCATGCAAATCCTTACAGGGAGAAAAAATACAGCATAACCAAATGAGTTTGAGCAATGAGGGAATAAGTCATTACAGCATATATCATTTTAAGTATCATTCATTATTTAAATGTAAAGCATCATAGTATTTTATATCATTACATGGGAGGCTGGAAATTCATAGCAATGCACCAAAATTATCCTCCTTGCACAAAATAAGAGATTCGAAACTGAACAAATGTTATAAAGTTCACCTGTCAGGAATTACATGACTGAGCATGACATAATTATGGTGACATAGCTTATTTTTTTCCCACTGTTAAAACTTTCATTAAACGCTGCAATCTGTTTGATTCATTGTGCTTTGTACAAAGTCTGGGTCTCATTCAAATCTAAGGATCAGTTCATGATTCATGCTGTGACTGTTGACTGTGCTGACTGAAGAACCTTAATTACAGCATGGCAAGTTTGGATTACGATATGTATTTCCAGTCTCAGTCTCAGAATTATAGCATTAAATAACTCAAAGTCATGATAAAAGTTTAAAATTGATATGAATGGAGAAAAAAATTTCATCATAATGTGAATGACTGCCTAAAGATATCATCATTTCATCATTTCAATAAAAGAAAAGAAAAAAAATAAGCAAAGCATGCATTCTTTCAATGTAATTGTAATGGATAATAATCCCATTTTATAATATTAAGAACAAATGTGTACATCATGGAAAATATTTGCTCTGTTGAGCTCTTTAAGTAGATAAATAAATTAAACAGCTCGACTCATCATTGAAAAGGGGAAAAAAATTGTTATGTGCGAGCCCTTATTTATATCATATTTACAGGTTCATTCAAATGTTCTGGAAAGAAAACTAAAAGTTGAATGGGGGGATGAAAGTCGGGGAAGTCATACAGTCCAGTAGTCTACAGGTGAAGAAGTCAATATTTCATCTAGTGTGGAGACAAATTCACTGTCATGTTTCAATGAACAAAACCCACATTGCTGATGAAAGCTTTTTATAAAGTTTTTACATCTCGATGCAGTAAAAAAAAAAAACCCAACAAGATTCAACTGTTATAAATATGGAATTATTGGATTGTTTTAGATTTAAAGTTTCATAACAAAACAGGACAATTAAACAGAGCTAGAGAGAAGAGGAAAATCAAATGAACCAAGGTCCACAGATTGATAAGAATGTTACCACAACATGCTACCAAACTCTGTTTAAAATATGAGAGCTGGCACAGTGTACACTAACATTTCAGAACCACATTATTCAGCTGGAAATAAAAATGGACATGTACATGGACAAAAATAAAAACCATGACAGTTTCTACGCATATCTGGGCATAAGTCTATATGAGAACCACACTATTCAGCTGGAAATAAAAATGGACAAACACCATGACAGTTTCTACACATATCTGGACATATGTCTACAGGAGAAATTAAATAACATCAAAGCATATAATTTGAACACTATCCTATTTTCTTTCATGACAGCTAATTTTTTGCCAATAATGTACACAAGAGAAATCAAAGCCTACAGATGTCAACTGCTTAAAACATGGAGTAAAAAAAAAAGGCAACCCAAAAACAAAGGCATGTAAATGCAAAGATTGTTAAATTTCAGTGATGAAAACAAGACCTGGAAATATGAAGAATATTAAATACCAGAACAAGAGTGCAAAAACTATGAGATAACACATGTGTCTTTGTTCATTATCTTGAGAAATGGCAATTTAACTGACTAGGTATATGTCGTGATTGCAAAAACAAAACAAATAACATGTGGATTGATTTGATTTAAGAGTACACTGTTGATCAGCATAGAACAGTTCAAAAGCTTTCATATTAGAGTTAAAAGGATTTATGTATAAAAATACTGAACTGAGACCATTGATTGGTTGGTCTACCAGAGACTTAGCTCATATTTCAACCAGCATTTTTCCTCCCTTAAAATACATGAACAATGCTAAAACTTTACACGAAAAGAAATGGAAACAATACCATTTGGAGAAATAAAACTTCCAGAAAAGTAGATAAAATGGTATGTGTCCCCAAAGAGCAAATAAAAACTAAATACTAGGAATATATGAGACAAATAGTCCATATATGGCTCTGAAATTCATGTACATATGAAAAGCAAGATATGAGAAAAATTAAAAAGTGTCTCTAAGTCGCTGCTCCAAAAGGAAATTCATCAAACAAGCATTTGTCAATCATGGTATGAATCTTTGATCCATGTTCACCCTGTTCTGCGGTGTGGTGTCTTTTCTTGAATTCATAGCATTTAACAGAGAGACCACATTTGTCTGAAAATAGATTCAAAAATGAAACATTATTGAAAATGGGGAAAGAAGAAATGCTCCTGTCACATCAAGTCATTTCATCAACATAAAATCTAAAATCCCAGCTAAATTTTCCAGGAACCAAAACAACATTAGGATCTGATGGTGAAACAAATTATGCAGATGTCAATCAGTATAGATTAATGTGTGCTTTTGAATGATTTCTTCACATCAACAAGTAACGTATTTCTTTGTGAAGCAAAACTAAACCAACTCAAATATTTTGCAAATACTAACAGTCAGGTTATAATTTTTACAACAACATAGTTTTTGGTTGAAAGAAACAAGTCGCATGAAATTTATATATAACCCAGCAAAAATTATCCAGACAGGCAAAAATAAAAATGAATTATGTAATGGTTAAGTTAATATATATAAATATACAATAAAAAATAAAAAAATCTCTCATTACCTCTATTACTCAGAAACCAATTTTATCTTCAGATTTTGTCTTTGAAAATGAGAGGGGAGAGTTTTGGTCTCATTGCAAATAACAAATTATCACAAACTGTAGTCATTAGTGAACTCAGTCCAAAAGCGACACAACTTCAAACATTCAACACTGAACAATGCCCCACAGATTAAAAACACCACAAAATGAATTTCTGATTAATTTGAAAAGAAAAACAAAACCACACAAAACAAACAAGTAAAAATGATAACACAATGACATTAAATAAGATACAATGATGACTAGACAACCAGATCTGCAACCCCAGTGAGAAAACACTAGTCAACATAAAAATCTAAAACTCTCTTGCCTTTTTCAAAAATCCACACAAAGAAAAAGACACAAACATTTGATTCTAAATGCACTGTGGGTGAGGGAGAAACTGCTATAATTGCCTTCTTTTTTTTGCTTAAAAACAAAAAAGATAGGATGTACACCACAATTAGAAACAAGAAATTTTAGAAACTGTTCTGAACAATGTCACAAAGTTAGGTACAGCCACAACATCATCATAAAAAATATGGTCCCACCAAACTAGAGTTCAACATGAAATCAGCCGTGATCACATCAAATAACAAAAAAAAAATAAAAAAAATTGCAAATATGTCGATCAATTGTTCTATCTGTCATATTGAAACAAAAAAAAAACAAAACAGAAACACGATAAACACAAAGCAACATTTCCAAAAGTGCTGATACCTGGCACACCCCTACTCAAAATGTTCTGTTTCACACTAGGATGCAGATATATCTCTCTACAGATATAGTTACCATCTTCCTTTCTACATGACTTGATAACAGGTTCAGAATTGTAATTTGTATTTTCTTCAAGCCAAATGACACCATAAACTTTAGCCCCTAAACCTTCAGCTCTTGCTTGTAAAGCAAGCGTCACTTCCAATTTTCAGGATAGGGAAATGTAAATTAAAGTTTTCAAAGATGCACAAGGGTTAACCAGGAACAAGAACACATGACATGTTTATTTCTACATGTTACAAATACAATTAAATCTGGACTGTGCATAATGTGACATCTCACACAAAGGATCCTCACTCATGTACAACAATTCATGTAGCAAAAGAAATGGTTTATTGAAAGGTTTTCATTTTCTCTTGTTTTCCTTAGATTGGACCCTTTAACACAAGACCATAAAATACACAATTAACGTGACATAAGAAATTTGACCCATGAAGTCAAAATTACACTTTTCTGGAGTTCACCAAAAACAATTGTTTTGTGAAAGGAAATTCCAGCTTGTCATGTGACAACCAAATGCCAAATTGGTCATTAAACTAATTGCTGTCCTTATCTGAGAAGATTAGGATTAAAGGCTCTCCCAGCTAAACTCTTGAAGCTTTTTTCAAGAGAAGGGGAAAATGTATTTTCTTGTAATTGTCCACACATCATAAGAATGGTATGCACTGCAAAAGTTTTAGTAGTTTGAAAAACAGCACAAAGCCATAATAAATAAAATCACCGCCTCATTCTACTATTGTTTAAAATTGTTTAAAAATCTGTTTAAAAAATTGTTTAAAATTGATATCGGTACCTGTAAGTAAATGTTTTGAGCAAAATATTACATAGCAGCTTGAGTTCACCGAGAATATCAAACATCAAACCATGCTAAAGTAAAATATCCTCACCAAGTGATAACATCCTCACCAATAGAACATCAAGCAATGTTACTGGCCTGAACTGTTTCGACACAGGAGCATTCTATCTTGCGCTATTCTTGATATAAAGTTATTATCATTTAGTTCACAATTCATTTTTCATTACGTTTTGTTATGCAAATCAAGTCAGTATTCATTTCTAGAATGTATTGCTACCACTGTATAGAATATAATGCTGCATTTTTTGTTCCAGGGTCACCCTGGGGTTTCTTGTCAATAAAACAAAGATGCCAATCACTTCAAATTTTAGCCTAGACAAGTGTCCAGAAAAGTTTTAATTCAGAAATATCTTGTATGGTGCAAACCTTACACAGAAAACTCAGAAATCTTAGAAGCATGCAGGTTTCATCTAAATTCCTTAAAAATAATGTTCTTTGCAAATGTTTTCATATTAGAGTTAAAAGGATTTATGTATAAAAATACTGAACTGAGACCATTGATTGGTCTTAGCTCATATTTCAACCAGCATTTTTCCTCCCTTAAAATACTGTAAACTGAACACTTGTGAGCATCATGGTCAGTGAGGACAATATTCAAAGTTGAGCCATATAGTGTTTACATCTTTATTTTAACATGCTACTTCGCTGCCCTTTTTCTTGTTTTATATTTTTGTTGTGGTAGGGATTAGTTTTTTAGAATTTTGCCTGGGCAGCGGCCTTGTACGGCCTGCTCTTCACGATTTCCAACTACCAAGGTATCTTTAATGTGTGCAACGTGCACATGGGGCCCTCCGAATTTTTTGTCCTTATCTGAGAAGATTAGGTGCTCGATCCTACCTAGGGTCAGGGACAGGAAAGTCCCAAAAATTCCAAAATCCTAACATGCCGGCACCCACCGGGATTTGAATCCCATACCTTCGGCATGAGAAGCAAACACCTTGCCTATAGACCACTGTGTCGCCAAGTTGAGTCATATGTTTTCCATACAGTGAACTGTTTCTCCTGATTTTCAAAACCTTAAAAAAAAACAAGTTCTAGCAGCTCCACTCCCTTACAGGACAACTGTGTACAGTCTTCAGTAACAGGGACATCTGATGTAAAATCAGATTGTTTTTAAAGGAAGTTCGGAGAAAAGAGGGGGGGGGGGGGGATATTCTATCCATCCTTTTTTTCACAATCTGATAATTTGCAGAAATGTTTAATCTTTGGGTTTAAAGAGTATGTGAATTGTCAATCTGAAGACACACAACACAGTGTCTCCAAACTGACAAGAACTAAACTATGCTACTTCATATTGTCCATAAACCCAGCTGGTTTCCACAGCCTTTGCGAGAAAGTAAAAATTTAATTCTAAACAACCACTGATTTTGCTTTAATCTAATTAGATGTTCTTACAAAACTTCTTCCATAAACTATTTGTCAGAATATGGTGCATCAGAAATTGACATCAGGCAGAATATAGCATAAATAAGGAAATGTTCTGCACTGGACATAAAAAAAAAAAAAACATTATTCAACAGCTAATGTGGCACTCGGGTGATACTACTGACAGGGCAATGATCCTGTAACTTAATAATGTTTTCTTTTGGAATATCTCTACAATTTTAAAAACAAATTTAGTAAATGCAAATACAGAAACATGAATTTTGCTATTTCCAACTTTCTCAAACCTGAACTCTTTTTAGCTTTTTAGCTTTAGGGAATTCTCAGATCCACTGCAGTTGTTTTCTCCCTTGCCCTCAATCAAACACTTTCCAATCAGCACATGCTGCCAGCATGCTGTGGGTCACACTAAGACTTGCAACTGGACAAATTTCACTGGACAAAGACGTTAGCAAAACAAAACCTTTCTCCTGATTTTCAAAACCTTAAAAAAAAAAAAACAAGTTCTAGTCAGCTCCACTCCCTTACAGGACGACTGTGTACAGACTTCAGTAACAGGGACATCTGATGTAAAATCAGATTTTTTTTTAAAGGAAATTTGGAGAAAAGGGGAGGGAGGGGATATTCTATCCATCCTTTTTTTCACAATCGGATATTTATGCATTTTCTGATGCCAAACAATTACAGAATTTACAAATTCCACCATTTTGCCATAAAACCTATTTTACCTAATCCTATGTAAGATTAGTGAACAAAAACACACAGTCCAACACCAAACCAGCCACACACAATAACAATCCTGTGTCATGTGTTAAAGGGTCACAACTGCTACATATCAATGCATGAGATCCAAAAAAAAAGTGAACAAAACTTGATTTTCACCACAATATATATGCACATTCTTCGGGACACATCTTTTGTTATGCTCATGACGGCTTTTGTCATCTCACCGACTTCACTGAGACTTCAGGTCACATACTGAGACTGCAAACAGAAATTTCTCTACCAATAAAATGTTTTTGAGTATTGCCCTGACATGCATTACATGACTCTCCCGTCTTGAAGTAGTGCACATTTTTCTAGCACATTTCCATCTCTAGCCTCCAGTATCACTTCATTCTCTACAGATTTAGCATATCATTGACATAAAACTGCTGCTTACAAATGTTTGAGTAACCAGTGTCTTTGAAAAAAAAAAAGGAGAACGATCTCAGGATTTATGGGCAACCATGTGACAAATTTAGGAGGTTCATCTTACAAACCAGTATTTTTACAGCAAATATTACATGTCAAAGTTGAAACACAAGTTACAGAGATGTGAAGAAACTATTTATCAACATTTTCTCTGCTCCTGATGGCAGAGACAGTTCTTCATACAACAGCAACAACTTGCCAAAATGCCAGGGCCAAAACACACCATCAACATCTGCGATATGACCAGGTCCAAACGGGACCATCACATGCGCCTAAAACCAACTAGGAACAACAATTTCATGAGTATAAACATTTCTTTGTGCCAAGGGAAAAAAGAGAAGACTCAGAACAAATTCAGTCTACTGCAACTGTCTACTCAGAGGGTACGGAACATTTCACAAGGAAATCTCTTTAAAATAAGAAAATGCTGGTTTGTTTTTTTTGTTTTTTTACCCAGCTGCCACGACAACTCATTGAACTGAGTAGCAATATCATATTAAAAACAAGATGTTTATCCTGAATCAGGGGTGAAAGTGAGCTCGCCCAATTTTGTCTGCAAGTGTCAACTTGATCAGATATGATACTGAAACTGTCTCTGCTGTGGCATTTCTTCTGAAGTTGTTTTACATGTAGCTGTGGCAGCCTTAAAACTTGTGAGATGCCAGCAGAATTATGAAAAGCTTGCCAGGGCCATCTGATGTCAACAAAAAGCCAGCATTTCTTCCTTGCTGTCCTGAATCAATCATTTCCAGTTATACATGCAAAATCAGACACGGACTAGTGACCCTGAATGTGAATAATAAACCATTTGCAGCCAAATTCTTTGTCCAAGTTTCATTACATAATAATATGTCAAACAGAAACTTAACTATTCATGAAACATGCCTTAGGATTGTTTCTCCATGAAGTCTGTTTGGAACATGTCACTATCGGTACATAATGACTGTATTTGTTAAATTCACTACAGGGAAAAATACAAACACAATGTTTTATGAATCTAATTAAAACAAGAAAATCATTCCATTCTCATCTACTGGCAGGAAATCTGGGCAGCTGCAGAAAGAAAACCACCACCATGATGACATCAGTGCAGTATTAATTGACACACTACCACTGTAACCATCAAAAGTTGCCTCTAAGTCCACAAGAGTGGTCTGCAGTAGCAGGGAGATAAACACTGGCAGGTCAGTTGCAACAAACAACAAATGCTGTGGTTACCAGTGAAAGAAAACAGAGCAAAAAAAAACAAAAAAACAAACAAACCAAAAACCAAGTGTTAGAGAGTATCCCAAAATGCCAAGAGACCAGTGAGTACATGTAACGCACGTCACATAGACATACCAACCAACTGACATGTAAACAAAAGAATGCCAAGAAGGATTCACTATAGTAATAATAGTAATGATGATGAATTTGATCAAAGCCACAATATTTCACTCTAATAAAAACAATCTTTAAGGAAACAAAGTTAACAGAAAGAATTAATGACTCTCCAATCATAGCACTGAATACAAAACACAAAATGAAACAACCAACCAATCAAACCGGCCAATGAGCACACTTGTTACAAAATGTAATAAATATTAAACAAAAACAAAAAATTATGATATTTAAGAAAAATGTACTAGATTCTCAAGAGCACAGGCAGATAAATATAGGGACAATGTCAAAGATTTTGCTGATATGTACAAATCCCGCCCACTTACTCCGCAATGATGGAGAAGAAGTGGCTAATGTTGAGTGATTGGCATGTACGCCGTCCAATCACAAGCCCTGCAGGGCGGAGCTACAAGCCTGTGTAGGGAGGGCTATAGGAGCGAGACAGAAAAAAAAAGGAGAAGAAGAACAGTCGGTATTACGTTAAATATGGCGAGTGTTATCATATGCTACAACTTCAGGCTGTGGAAAAGAGTGGTGAAAATGATGATGATCATGAAAGTAAAGTTTCCCTTCAGCCAAGGAAAAAAAATAAAGGAGCCCGACATTCGATGATGACCCAGAAAATCTGAAGTTCAGACAGACATAAATGTAAATAAAAAGAGAAAAGCAGTGACAAAGACAGACACAAACATTATGACAAGACAATCACAATAAAAAATCGAAGTCAACTTCTTATATTTGAAAGTTCTGCAGATAATGGGGATACCAAAACTACCCCCTACTCACTTTAATTTCTTAGACAGCAGGATCCTTTACATTTGACACATTGTTTTCATAAAAAGAAATCAATAAATTGAAAATGCAGCTTCAGATTTAAAAAAATCAAGCACCATGATGATACCAGATGAACAACTGTAGTAAATGCATTGCAGTACATAGTAAATAACTGTCTTATATATCGCATGAATACAACCGAAAGTTTTCACTGAATTATACATGATTCTTACCATAATTTTATCTTCCTGATCATCTGCCCCACTGCTAATAAGGACGATTTGCGTCTTTGGGACGCTTGAGTTGCACCTTCAGACGTTTCATGCCTATCTGAAAACCATTCATAGCCTGAATAGCTGTCTGTGCACTGGCCGGGTTGTCAAAACTGACAAACCCTGGAAATCGAAATAAAATAAAGTTATTTGTGGGAAAGGATAGCTGATATACTGAAAAAGATTCTTAGCGCACCTACTGTCTTATTGTGCACATCAAATGGCAACATGTTAAAAAAATATTTCTCTATGTATTCACCAGACATATTTACTGAAAGTTACTTAGGAAAGACATCTAATTAAATTAATTCTGAGTCATGAAAGGTTGTTTTTGTTCATCTTTCACAGAATGAAAATTTGTGACTGGAATCCTCTTGAGGTAGTTGATAAAAGTGTCGTTTTCACTGCAACATTAGCACTTGTTTTTTTTAAAAATATATAATGTTCTCTTCTACAACTACAGTGCAGTCAATTACCATATGTCTGTTTTCGGTGCAGCTGGTACATGACATTCAGTACTTACCAAAGCATTTGCTCTGATTAGTAGCTCGGTCCACGTAGACTTTAGCACTTATTACATTTCCAAAGGGTACAAACATCTGAGCCAATTCGCCATCTCCAAATTCTTGTGGCAAATGATAGATGAACAAGTTACAGCCCTCTGGACCTTCTTTCTGGGCAGTGGGCACCAGCGTAGTGGGTTGGGTTAACTGCTGGAATCCTCCGTACACGGCCGGATATGCTGCTGAAGGAAATAAAACGTTTCTGAATCTCATTCATCCCAAGGTACCAATAATACTAAAACTTTCATGTTTAAGTTCTCCCAGTTTTAAAAAATATCTAAAAGTCCACATGTTTGCCATCCTAATGAGGTAGAATGTCTTTGGACTGAACTATCAAAAATGACTTGGGTAACTTTTCCATGGCATTAAACTTGTCTGTGTAAAATAACCTGACAAATAAACAGAACTCATGACTGAACTGAATGGATTTATAAAGTCATTTACCGCTCCATTTCCAAATTCTAATCTGAAACCAGAATTTTGTCAAAACTTTTTTGGAAGAAAGATGAATGGTTGTTATTAACAGGAGAGATGAAGAGCCAAAAAAGAATAAAGAAAAAGTGAAAAGGCTTTTTTTTTCTTTCTTTCTGAAAGTAATAGATGAAAGAAATATGTATGCAGATACAGCAGATAAAATCATTCCTGTAGTAATTACAGATTTAATTACAAAATTAGATTCACTACCTTTTAATTCTAAAACTAAAATATTTATTTTCTCTCTCAAGGCATTCTCTCTCTGTTTTTTTTAAATATTATATCGGACGGTGAGACTATAGACTGACGCTGAATTGCAGCAGTCTTTCTTTCATTCACATTTACAATTTATGAAATCTTTTATTAATATTCAATGAATGAAAAATATATAGATAAAATATTCTACAATAATTCTACTGTACTACAAACACCAGAAGCCTTACCAATTCCAGCATATGATGGAATTGCAGCATACGCTTGCAAGGGATCCCCATTTGTGACAGCTGAAAATATTTAATTGCAAGCATTACATTCTGACATGTAAATTTGGAAACAAAAGAAATAGTACATGAACATCTCTAATGATTCTGCAAGCACACATGGTGTTTTTGGCTAGTAACGAGAAAGATGAGAAAAATTATCTAGATAGGGAAAACTTGACTTAAATTGGCTGTTGATATGGGAAAGCCGTTGCTTACTGCCCATGTGCAAACTGTCCAAGCTGGTGACCTCAAATGTTCAAACTGCAGATATACCTGTCACTATTCAAGGAACTCAACAGCTGACATTTTCTCAAACAGTATGTCCAAACCTGTAGGTGACCCCTGTCAAAATAATTTGAATCTTTTTCTTTGCCGATCACAGTATCGGCTCTTTAGACCCCCCCCCCCTCCCCATGTGAAGGGTCTCACGCACAAACTACCGTCTCAATTTCCATATTCACAGGCTAAAAAAAAATCTGATAAACTCTGGGAAAGTACTGGGAAAGTCCAGGACAGCAATAATCAACCCATCAGATCAGATGAAAGAAATGTATGCAGGCCTGCATGCCACCCACTCATCCACATCCATGTTCATAATACTGACAATGTACTGCAATTAAACAAATAAAGTTCAAAGCAACAAGAGATCAATAGATCAAAAAAATCTGATTATGATTGCTACGCTCATTGTAATCTTCATGAAAGAAATCTTTTGTCTTCATTAGATTTGTGCAGCCTGTGAATTTTCTATCATTATCAAAGCAGTGCCTGATGTTCTGGCTCACTCATTTCATCTACTGGGGAGTGGGGGGGTTATGTTTCAGATATTTTACAGCAGACTGATTAAAGGTAACAACAGTATTTCTGCATGTATCACACAATGTATGAATACATTTCTTTCATCTGATCGAACCTCACTAACCTCAGGGTATACTTGCTCAACCTTCAACTTCTAAAACAAAAACTGGAAGTTTAACTCTTTCCCTACAGGCCAGCATTTCACATCTAGACAGAGCACCTCCTGAAGTTATACGCCGTACTGTACTGTGCATTTGTAAACAAAGATTGGGGTGTTCTGGTGCTACAGCTATCCAAACTATACACTTATTGCACACGTGGTATCACTGGACACACTAGGGCAAAGGAAGCTTTCCCAAGAATTCAATGTCACGGGATGTTAAAATTTTCCACTACAGAATACCTTTACAACATCACAATGCAGGCTGCGTTATACTGTCTGCCACTAGGGAAGCGTATGGGGCAGTGCCCAGGGTGGCTGTTGTAGGGGTGATGGCGGTAGGGAAAGAGTCAACATACTTATGTAAATGTAAATATTAAATCTCTACAGTCATAATATGTCAAGTCATATGAAAGCCACACGGTAAAATACTTTGTTTCATGTAAAGTCTGTGGTGCTGGATCCACACTTGAGACTCTGGTGCTGAAACAGACTAAAACAGATTTTTAAAAACTGGTATACCTGTATACACACCTGTGTAGTGTGGGATCCCATTGGTATAAATCTCTGCAGCACCATTAGCTGGAGGTACAGGGAAAGAAGCCATAGCTGTGGGGGACAGCATACTGGGTGGAGCACCGTTGATGGCCGCAGGGGTGGGGGTACCTGGCGGTGGGGGTAGAGAACCTACAAACCATTACTACATGCATAGATATGAAGAATGAACAGCAAGAGGAAAACTACACCTTACCTATCTTTCTATGAAAACATCCTGGCCTAAACTCCCACCTTGGATACATTACACAAAAGATATAATAACTAAGAGACAATATTCAGACTTCAGCTGCTGTGCATGAGGTGAACCAAATTTAACACTGCTTATATGCTCCTTTTACCAATATGAAAGACTGGCAATATGTTTGGTTCATAGACTTCACAACAAAATGCTAATTCATAAAACTATAACTCCATCCGACTTCAGTTGTGCACTGAACTTCATTAATTGTGCCACTGCTGTTCAAATGAACTGGATATCATAATGAAAACTAAAAATGTAAGGTGGAAAAAAATGATGCAAGGGATTTTCTTCTTCTTGTTTCAGTGTACCATCTGGGTTACTGGAATACTGAGTAATTCTACACAGCAATTTCCTCAACTAGTTCAAGCAAGTGATGATTTACAATTCTGCTATGTTGGCTAAACCACAAGCCTTTTACAGTTATGAAAACCTGGGCAATTATAATTATGTAGACTTGACTTTAAGAAGAAAAAGACATGCTATTTTTTAACATTCAATTTATATATATGTCCTCAGGAGTGCCAACTGATTTTTATCATAATAATCCAAAATCACACTAACTTTTCATGTTTTTCTTGAGGTCACGCCCAGCATTGTCACAGAAACAAGGAAAACCATATAATACCAATCTAAACCTGCAGAAACAGCTGAAGAGCATTACAAATATTTCACTTTGATGAACAGTTTAGTTTTCTTTGCATTTCTCAAAACTATGAACAGGTCACTTTGTAGTAGACTTGCCCAGAGTATTGCAATTTTGTGTCAGTACCCTAGTGATGACTTACCACTGCCCAGGGTGGCTGTTGTAGGGGTGATGGCGGTGGAGACCAGACCATTGGGGGCTGCTGGGAGGCTGGTCAGTTGCTGAACTTGAGTGGACAACATACTGACAGGGTTGGCCAGATATGGCGTTTGAGCTGCAGCCATAATGGCTGCCTGTTGTTGCATCAACTGCTGGGATTGCAGGGCAGCTGACTGTTTTGTATAGACCGGCTGAGGAAATAAAACATAACAAAATTCAGTATTGCACCTGAGAAAGTGATGAGAAAGACATTCAAACATAAAACACTGTGGTTAAGAATGTTTTCTTGCTTCACAATTCATCCTCTAATTCCTGCACTGAGCATCTTGAAGTTTATATAAATTACTTGTCTGTAGGTTATTCAATATTTGGTACAATCATGGAAATATGTAATATGCTAGTAGTCAAAATCTCTCTTGAACCTGCAAACATGAAATCAAGTTTTCCAAACTCATTGAAAATCCCTGGCTTTTGGAAAGAGCCTGCCTGGAACTTAAGAAACTTCTTTATACACTCCAAAAGCACATTTTCATCCAAGATCCCTTACAGCCACAAAACATTGTTTAGCATTTAACATCTGGTGTAACTGTTGCAACTGTGACATTGTACCAGGATGAAAGTTTTTGAAATTAACAATTTACATAATATAACCTCACACTTACAATTACATAGAATTTCGATTCACTTGAATCATGCACAAAAAAAATGTATATGAAAATTCTATATTTTGTAGTATTTGTTGCATTTTTGATGCAAAAAAATTTATTTGAAAATTTTATATTTTGTAATCGTCAAGTAAGTATGGTGAAAGGGTGGGAATCTTTCTCTAAAATGGCTTGACTGACATGAAAACACTTTTCACCATTTCCAGATCTCATGTTTGGTTACCAACTTTTCAATGTCAGTAAATCAAGTTGAGAAATAAAAGAATATGCTTTCTACAGAATGTAGATGGGATGAATATAACAGACATTTAATTTCTTACAATTTATTAGATAAAGTATAATGAGAAATGACATAATTAAAAAAGAAAAGATGTGCATAAGGCGCAGTGCAGGATTTAAAAGAACGGTGTTTCTTCTTGTCATGGAGAGAGAGAGGGAATGGTAGGGAAGAATCAGCATAATCTGATTGGGACATTATAAAGTTATGTGTAATTATTGTAACTCCAACAGTGGCACATGTCCATATCAAAGCTCTTACACTACAATGTACTACATTCTGTCAAACTGGCGGCTTGTGAAGCAGCGAAAGAAGCTTGTGTAATGTGGCAGCTACTGGAAGTGGGCGAGATTCAACTGGTGCAGACTGACTCACTTTCTATCTAGTACATAGCCGTTATCTGACCACAGAGCCAGGGTGAAAGTTCAAATGTTGCCAGTGCAGATTAAAACTCAACAATCTGATTTATCTCTGAGCTGATTCTACAGCGAGGTGCTACTGTATAAAGAGGCAACATTGGTGTGATAGGATATGTTTAAATTTCAAAGGTTTATAAAGGATGTATTCGTATAGGACAAAAAGAAAACATATTCACCTGCGCATACATGTTCTAAATTGAAAAGAAAGACAAAAAATACAAGTATTAGCCATCAGTATAGAATGCTGGTATTCGGAAAGGGGGGGGTGCGGCACACGACCGAAGAGTTTTCTGTCGTCGCCCTAATAAAACATTACTTTGCCAATGCCTGACGTGTTATCTCTTCTATAACTTTACTCAAAAAGTAAAAACTAACTTGTTAATCTATTAATCCAATGTAAACAATTCTTCTATGGCCTTATACTGTCTGCGCAGTTTTCACAAGCGAAGCAAAATGAATGGAAATGTCTGCATATTTGAAACAGGTTGATGTATTGGGTAAGGGTGGAGAGTTCAGGAAGAAAAATAAGGGGGTCGGGGCATTTCATATTCACCTGTGGTGCCAGTGTCTCGAAAGAGCCAACGCGAGCCAATTCGTAAGGTGACTCCACCTAAGAATGAGGGAAAATAGTCATTGTCTTTTGTTGTTTTGTTGGTTATTGACATGTTTAAATCTTGCCATACGGTCAGTTCATCTAGTGGTCTCATGCCACATTGTTAGTCTAGATGTCTTTAATGCAACAGTTTAGCTTGCCTGGTGCGTCAGCATCAAAATATTACCTACAAACGTCTCCTGATGTATAACCACAACAGTAATGACACATATCTGGACTACATGGAAAGCCAAGATGAAATTTGAAGGAGGCAAAGAAACCTGTCTACCGTGCATTAGCGATTGGGCACACAAAAGTGCAAAACAAACTGGACAGCAAAATTTGCAGCAGTAAAAAAAAAAATGTCTTTAATTAAATTTTAGTCTAAACGAAACAAAATACTAACGAGACAACACGAGCATGAACTAGCAATGCTAAACACAAATGTGAAGGAGACCACAGTGTAAAACGTTTAGTCACACACAAAATGAAGTTAAATAAAAATGCACAACATTCAGACAATATAGAACATTTTCAGATCTGCCCCCCCCCCCTCCCCGAAAAAAACAACAACAACCCAAATATATACAATGGATATAGTTATTTTAGAACAGATTACGAATACAGTGCCATGGTTAACAATTATTTTCGTTTGGAATGCATGGCAACATCTGGTAATTACAATATGCCTAAGTTCCATGAATAATGTCTTGCACAATGAAAAGACAATTACTTTCCTACCTATTAGTTCTTACCGGGATAGATATGACCGTTTGTTTTTTGTTTTCTTTTTTTCAAAACAGTACTCAAATCAAAAGTAAAACCACACTTTGCAAAAGAATGGCAAAAGCATTTGTAAAAGATTGATGCTAGCTAAGGGGTTATGAAGCAAACCAAAAACAACAACAGGACAGCAAGTGTGTAAATAGAATTGCTGTAGTATATATTTGGCAAAGGGGTCAAGATATCAAAATATACGTGTAAATGCTGACTTCATTCCATGACTAATTTAAGTCTGATGCTGACAGTGCAGTGTACATGTATAAACTAGTGCATAGCAGGTATAAAACCTCAGTTTGACTCGAATAGTCTAGATCATTTACCTCTGCCTAGGTATCTAATCAAGAATGTTAACCAAAGCTAAAGTTAACTGACATTAAATGATTAGAACAAAATTACAAGCACCTGGTTTTCAGGTACTAACAAGCATGCTTTCATCAGGATGAAACTTTCAACGTGTTAGTGTAGGTTTTATACAAACTGTCACTAATTCTGTCAAGAAACAAAGTTCAGTTTTAGGAAGTACCCAAACACAAACTTCTTGTTTCTTTCAGAAAAGGGGTCCATCTAATCATATAAATTAAGCATTTCAGATCTTTTGCATCTTCGATCAATTTATTTCAGGATGATATCAGAATCATGATAAAAGTGTTTTAGTGGTGAAAGCTGGATGGACACCTTTACTACGTGTGACATCAAAAACCCTCTATCACATTGTGAGAGTCATGGCACAAACCATGGACTAGATAATTAGTTTAGGTTTCACGCACTACAGCTTCAATTCAGTTTTGACTCAACCATGACTAAATCGTGCAGTATCGAAATGATTAAGAAACAGAAAGTCTAAAATGTATAACTATTGTTTCAGTGTAGATCCAGCAACGCGATAAAATGTCAATTTTCCATGTGCCAGATCTGCCAAAAACTTGACAAACAGAAAGATTGAATAAACTGGCAGGAAGAAGAATTGCGAATAAATAGTTACAATTTATAAATGACATACAAACCAAGGAAGAAGCTGAGCACTTCTTAAATTTTCTTTCTGTGTGTTAAGTTTTACATGTATTCATGGCCCAGAACAAGCTCAAACCAACTGTTCACGAAACATTTCAATACCCTGCAACCTAGAGTGATACCGTCTCTTCTGCACATCTTTTCTGGCTGCTCTCATGCTACAATGAAATTATAATTAGCAATACCATGTTTGCCTTTGTGCGCGCGCTGATCGTCTGAAATCGTTTTTCTGGCACGGTAATTTCTTTATAGATGGGAAAAAAAAGTGTACGCAGCACGCGCGTTTGTGTGCTCTTGGTACAAGCGTTTCTGATACAGACATTGTTGGACAAGAGTGTGCAGCACATTCTGGTGCTCAAGAAAGAAGATTGAATATTCAAATTAAAGCAAGTCCAGTAATAAGTTGCGAGTGCGTACAGCATTACAGAATCTGCACAAGGGCCGCGCGGTGCTCGACACCTCATATTTTGATGCACTTTGCCCTTTCGTTGGTAATGTTAATTTCGGCAACATCATGCCAATATATCCATGGGCCACGTGAAGTAGGAATGTGTGAGAGTTCTGTACTGAGGAGCTGTTTTACATTCCCCCCAAAATTCCAACAACTTCGTCATGCCACGAAATAATCATGTAAGTGTGACCTGGTGTGGCCTCTTTTTAATACCTTCATTGCCTTGCAATATGTATCTTATATACAAATAAATCTGGACTTCTCCAGATATAATCATTTATGTTTGCACAGTAATGTGCTTCGACAACCGCACAAACCTACGGTAGGCTACACTCCCAAACAACAGTTGAGCGCATTGACGTTAGGCCTTTAAGGCAAACAGAACCGCCAATTGTTTGCTGGGTCTAAAAGATGGCATTAACCAATCGCTTGTTAGCTGCAGAGTGCATTGATCACGAGGATGTGTGCACACAGACATACGCACATCTTCCTCGACGGTGACATTACAGAGACCATGCATAATTCAGTCACTCTGGGTTCACGAAGCGCATGAATACAGTCGTGCCATTTTGGCCTGCAACCGCCCCGCCTCGTAATGGCCAAATCGTTTTCGAGGCAAGGTTGAGTTTATATCTGTTGCTGTTATTATTACATTTAGTTTCTACCATTTCGGCCCTTTATTTTTTATCTCTACAAAAGTTTCGCCCACGGGACAGTCTTGTATTGTTTCTTACTGTTAATGTTTGTCGTGCCCTCAACGATCTTTCTCCTCTGTCGATATCTATAGCGTGGTGAACATTAACGGTTAATGACCGAAGAGTACAGAGCTCGGCCAAAACAACTAAAACATAAATGGTCTGCAAATATCCTCTCTCTCTCTCGGATCTTTGTCTGTAGCCTCGACCCAGGTCCGAGCTAATTCTGGAAACACTGGCCTGGATTTGGTTGTAAAGTATCAAATTAACAAACGCACGGTGAAATCTCTCCAGAAATAATCTTGCTGAAACCGAGTCCCAAGAGAATCCAGTTTTTTAAATTCAGCTGTATCTCAGCTACAGGGGAGTTCATTGATTCCCGACTACATGACCATACTAAATACCAACGGCGAGTGTCCTGGAATCGGCCCTGGCCCACATTTTAAAAAAATATAATTCGGACTTGCCTACTATATTTTTCATACACAAGAACAGCACACAAAGCCGAGAAAAAGGGGCAGGCCGTTCCAATCAAACTGGCGAACGTTCTTCTTTTTCCTCAAGCTCAGTGGGATGAAAACAAGTAAAGGTGAATCATTTGATTCGCTGATAAGCTCCCAGAGCTCTGTCTCAACGGTGGATATTTACCCCGTGTCTCAAAAACCATGAAAAATTTCAGTAGGATTTTTTTCTTCTTCTTTTCCCCCCTTCTCTTTATCCTTTATTCAACACTAGCGTCCTGGCGTCATTAAAAATATGGATTTTCCGAAATAATTGTTTGGAAGGGTTATTAGGGCCAAATCAATGTTCCTGCGTGAAACTTAACGCGTTCCTTCTAAATGTCACCAGCTCTGATTCTGGCAGCGACGCTTTCATGAATCGATGAAAGAGTTTGACAACTGACATAACGTGAAGATAATGACAGAGGCAGCGATAAGTGTTGACTGCAGTCTTGAATACCGTGATTGGTAGAGTAGCATGCATTCTCAATAACCTGACATGTCTGTATGTGGTCTATTCTCCAGCAATTAACCAATCAGCCACCGTCTCATACCGACATCCAAGCATCCATTGATCTGTCTCTCCACCTGCTCAATCTGTCGGTGTCAAACCATTTCATAATTTCTCATTTTGGTAAGAACTTTAGATACATCACCCACAAAACCCTGTTGATATTCAAGACGCAGATTTACTGTGGTAAAGTTCCTTTGAAATCAAAGTCTAGCTGGATGGCATAAAAGGTTTCAGGTTCTCTGGGCGGGCTGACTTGGCAATTTCTTCTAAACTGGGCCATGCATACAACATTGTTAATGGCAGATTATGTGCGAATGCGCTCCATGCTCTCTTCATTTTAAAACAAAAGCAAAGATTATGATTTAATTTGGATGTTACATTTTCTCTGATACATCAAGTTTCTCTTTCCGTTTGTTCATTTCCATATTTAGAAATGTAATCACTGAACAAAAGTTTCGAGTGTCTCTCTTTCTAGTCGAAAGTTGGAGCTTTGCCAAAAACAGAAGAGAGCTATGTTGCAACACTGAGATAATTGTTTCATTTCTCCTGCGCAGGAGAAATCAAAAGTATCTAGATATTGTAAGTAATGCATATCAAGCCTCTCCTCAGAGCATAAAACGCCAATTTCCTTTACATCTGACATGGCGCCATTTTGCCCTGAGGCCTAGGCAGGTACATTTACAAAGTCAAATCTAGAGCAAAATCAACTGATTCGAAAGATATCCAACGAATCAGACTGAGACAATCAAAGATCAGTTTATTGACTATTTTCTCATCAAAATGTCAAGCAAATTGTGGCCGTGTTTATCTCTCAAACTCTAAAAATTCTTTGGTTATGACTTTAAAACTGACACAAAAATTCCACAATGACAATGTGAATGTTTAAAAGGTTATCCTAGTTTAGTGACGTCAAGAATAAATCTAACATAATATGATGGTATTTGCAAGTTTCTTTGATGAAATCAGTCTGACAAAATAGAAATAGGTATGACAAATAAAATATGTAGAAAAATTGACAAACCCCTGGATATGAAAAAGGGAATAATGACATCATCACAAAGGAAATGTGATTTATTATGTAAATTTACCGGGGCATAGGCGGCGCTATAACCACTCAGGGCAAATGGGTTTAGAAGTCCCAGAGGGCCTGCCATCTGTTGCATGCGGCGAAGTTGACGTTCCTTCTCAGTGTCGGCAAACTTGACTACAAGGCTGGAGGAGGCGCCCTGAGTTTTGGGAAAACCAGAAGTGGTTTTGAGTTTGAGTTTGAGTTTGGAGAAAGCACGTCGACACCATAACGGTCACATTGTGCTAGGAAAATGGAAGACGATAGACAGAAGGTGGTAGGTAAAGGTGAGAAAACTTCTTGCAGAATGGACAGTGAATGGAAATGCGTCATGTGTGTGGGTAAGTGTGGGTCATGTGTGTGGCCCATGCAAAATTCGCGTACTGTGGAACGCCGCTAGTGGCTAGTGGGTGGGCAGAAATGTATGATACTGAAGGACAATGAATAATGAAAAGAATTCGAGCTATTGGAATGTTCTGATAAAGTTTCCTATGAGCTAAGTGAAATGCCGAGTTGTGTGATAAGAGTTTGAGTTTGGGAAAATTCGTACTCCGTGCTGGACAGAGCGTGAATGCGTTGTTACAATTTATGATGTAATTTTTCATGTTTGGGTTTTCAAACGCCTGGATTTAGGACAGTGAGTCAGAGAAGGTAATAAAAGCATAATAAAACGTTGGATCCTGGATATGGATATAGGGTTTAAGGCCAGGTTGAGGGCATGAATTTCTGCAGTAAATACAGAGTACAGGGGCATTGGGATTAAGACCGAGGCGTTCGGTTTTGCGGTCTGAGTTTGCGAGTTTGAGGATGAGGCGGCAGCCACTTATTCGTGGTCTTTAGAGCCATCTGTGTCAAAATGTTTGTGGTCAGAATGTTCGTTGATCACTTCCCCGGGCATTCGATTTTAGGTTTCTAGCATGGTGTTCGGACAAGCTGCGAGATCTAATACAACTTTTGGTTTGAATGTTAGCCATGGTGGGATGGCAGGAAATAAGTCATCTCCTGCTTCGTACGGTCGGATTTCAGCCCTTGTAAGCCAGGGCCGAATCCGAAGGCGGGGGGTGACGCTAGGGGAAGTTTCAAATTCCGGATGTCTTCTGGGCTGAAAACTAAGCGGCAGTTTGTATTGTCTGGGTGAGAGGGTAAGGTTCATTTGCCTCTTCATACAGACTTTCAACTGCGGAAGTGCGGAAAGCACCCAGAGCAAGACGCAGTCGGTGATGATATAATTATGGGGTCTAGCTTTTTGAGGTATGATCAGCTGACCATACTTCTGTAATAAAGTTCGGAGCTGAGCCTCGGTCCGCACCCCATTCTGTTCCCGAAACAGTTGTTAAGGGTGGGGGTGTGAGAGGTAAAAGTTAACATTTTATCGAAAATCAGGCCCAAGAATTTGGCTTCGTTTTTCATGGGGATTCAGTGGTTTCCGTGAAGAAAAAGGCCTGGATCCCTGCCGTTAGCGTGCTGACGCGCCGTAATACCCAAACTCAAACTCAAACCCAAACATTTTCTGTCATTGCTAAAGTGAACAGCCAGGGTTTTTGTTTTTTTTGTTTTTTTGTGGGAGAATTTAAAAACGTTTGCATCTGCCTACATCTGGACGGTGGTTAGCTGAACCTGCAGTTTTCGTTTGATTCCATCTATTCTGGGATCCCTGCAGCAAATAACATAGTCATGTACATTCAAAGTTTTGTAAAAGTGCTTATATGATTTAATTTTGATATTAATAAGGTCGGGGATAGAATGTTCGTTCTTGCTCAACAGGGTCAGACAGATGGAATTGACCTTAACCTGGAAGGAGCGGTCACTGAGAAGTTCTGGACAAAAACCGGTAGGTTCCCCAGGGAGCGGTTAACATTTTATCGAAAATCAGGCCCAAGAAACCCCACGTCCATGAAGATCTCTCAGTATACCGCACCTCCAGGTGGCGTCGAACGCTTTTTCAAAGTGGAAGAAGATTGTAACTGCATGTTGTTTAGAAACGAAAGCTTTTCCAAAGACAATCTCCAGATGGAGCCATCATGAAGGAGGTGGGCTGTGTAGGAAGAGATGCGCTGAATGAATTAATGATGAGAATAGACGAGTCGGGGTTGAAAGAACAGGAAACCAAGGAATGAAAGAAAGATGGCTTTTTAAAACGTTTGACATGTGAACAAATTACTGGCACGCTGTATTCGATACATAATGTTAGAAATGACAATCCCGAATCATGCTGTACTTTGTAAATGGAATAATAAAGTCATGGGTTTGTGGAGGATTAGATCTTTGTTATACACAATAAACTTACAAAACGGACAAGATCAGATTGTATTCCTGACATCAAATAAGAAAACAAAAACTTAAAGCGTAAACATTAAATGTCCGACCTGTCTACAACTTACCGACATGGTCTGGCTACCGTGTAAAGCGTTGATGGCGGCGACCGCGTCCTGATGATTGGAAAATTTTACGAATGCACAACCTGAAAGTAGATCAGACAAAAGGGCAGTTGTTATTGGCATGCTACATTATCATTTTTTTTTTAGGCTGCACAAAAATTCTTTATGACAATACAAAAGTACTTGTATAGATTATTAAATATGGGCCGTCTGGACCGTCACCAGAATGAAAAAAAAACAACAACTATCATAATAAATTCCACAGAAACAATGAAATACAATGAACTTATAGAAAATAATAGTGACACTGGCGACGTTCAGTGTGATTACGTAAGGTCTGGGGCAACATTCTATTCCTTCAAAGGGAACATTGTGATAGACCCAGGGAATCTAAGCATATTGTATGACCAGTACAACTGTAGCATGTACCAATTCTAGCTCAGATTTACTTCAAAGTCTGTCCTGCTCACATGTTCGGTAGGAAGAAAAACGTGATCACTGACTTTTTACAGCCTGGGTGAGTATAACATCGCACGGGCATGACATAGAAGAAAGTAGCGCCCGCAAATCTCACTGATCTCTACGACATCAATACCAGCACGAAAATATCAAGCCAAACAACAACAGACTGCACTGAAGGAGGTATTAGCAAACACTAACAGCAATGTTACATCAGAAAAGTCAGGAAAAAAACCCAACAAAAAACGTTCCACCTTGATCTTAGATAAAGACTGTATTCCCGATTCGAAATGCAAAACCAACGGAATAAATTCTCACACATTTTGTGGCCTTGGTATCTCCAGTAACTGTAACTTGATACAAAGTTTCTTCAGATGGAATTCAACAAAGGTTACGAACATTGTTATCGAATGGCAGCAATGTTCATTGAATAATAATAATAATAAGGCACGCCCCAGCGATTATAAAATAAATCCCCATAATCCACGTCCCACATACTTGAATTCGTCGACGTAAAATGTTTGTAATGAAAAACAATGAAGAAAGTCCTTCACACGGGACAGCACCGCTAGTTCACCCAGCTCTGGTATTATGTCCAAACTAAACCAATGGGTCAGTACGTGCAACATTCCACAAATCCCGACAACGCTCCGCTCTAAGCTGCATCCTCTTCAGCAATGGTTCAATGTATCAAACCCTGGGCTCACCACTGTTTCAATGGTATTGCATATTCACGGCATTCAAACAAATAGTTGACTGCCACTTTTCTCCTGATGAGTTGTTTCCCCCTGAGTGAGCTGAATGTCAGCAAGTTGTGTCCCCTTGTCGCTCATCAATTAATTGGATTGAGTTCTTTCATTAAGCCCCCATAACATCCCCTACTTTTTCCCCCCTCTCTTTTCTTTTTCTATTCCACCCCACGTTATTTTTTAATTCCCATCATCCTCATTCATTCTTACTACCTTTCTTCCTTCCCAGTCCACTTGCAACTCCTCGCGTCTTTCGGTCTTCCGAAATTACTGTACGTGCTGCCGCGCAGTAACACTACTGGATGATCCCACCATAATCTCACTCTCTCTCTCTCTCCCTTAGATTTACCGCCCACTACGCCTGAGTAACGTACTTTAATTTTGAGGTATGGCATGCCGCCACTCATCTTGACAATAAAATGTGTTCTCTCCACGATTTTTACCTTTTTTTTTTTTTTTAAAATTCCCTCCTCGCCCACGTACGCCCACCACCCCCCTTTTTTTTTCATAACTCACCACAATACTCGTATATGTATACGTATAAATCTGATTTTAAGTCTCGTGCCACAGTCTAAACGTTGATGAAGAAAGTGGCCAGGAGAGACGCAGTACAGTTTTCTCTTGTCAGAACGACAACAAATATATATCATGATACGCATTCGACCTTTCCCCATGTCTTTACTCGTGTATGCATGCCGCGCCCCCAGGGGGGACAGCACCAGAACAAACGACAATGTATGAAGTCAATCCAGTTATTAGTTTATTCATAACACCGGATTACCGGCCTTTTCCCCACAGAGCTCTGACCTCCTTCTTTATGATTGGTGGACAGAATGCGCGTGCACGTGCCAGTGTGTGCATGCGTGACGTCCACGAGATCCCGGCATACACTAGGGCGTCTCCATGGCTCAGCCACACAAAATACGTAACACAACTGATCTACGTGTACAAAGTTCCACAAAACACTATTTGCTGCAAAACGTGAAAGAAATGGCACATTGATAGAGCACTGAAGAGGACAAGACCTAGTTCAGTTTTGCCCCTCAATACTTCTGAACATAAACAGAAACCAAACCCTGGGGACAAGGTGGTCTAGAGGCAAGGTGCTCGCCTCTCATGCCGAAGGTCCCGGGTTCTAAACCCGGGCAGTGCAGGCATGTTGGAAATTGGATTTTTCTCGTGTTTTCAAGTCCCTGGTCCTATTGGGGGGTAGGATCGAGTAGTTCTTGGAAATTGGATTTTTCTCATATTTTCAAGTCCCTGGTCCTATTGGGGGGGGGGTAGGATCGAGTACCTAGTCTTCTCGGATAAGGACGAAAAAATTCGGAGGGCCCGTGTGCACGTTAAGATACCTTGGCAGTTGGAAATCGTAAAGAGCAGGCCGAAAGGCCGCTGCCCGGGCAAAATTGAAATTAATAGATTAAAATGTATCCATATCATCTCCCCCCCCCCCCCCCCCGCCAGAACAAGAAATAATAAAACAAGTAAAGTGAGGTGTAAATGCCAAGGGCAGCGAACCTCCTAAAATAAAGACCTCAAAACCAAACGCTCCCTGGGCTAAACGATAATATAAGCTTGATGATTGTAGATCTATTCAGTTCTATTCTGTGATATATCATATATTCCCCGCTTCTTAAAGATGTATCCCAGCACTTGCAAGGGACAGCGCAATATGTCTAAGACAAAGAGCACGCCACAGAATGGTGTACACACGATAATATTCCCGACTGCAAACTTCATGCATGGACATCAATCACACGCATGCGATGTAATTTTCCGTGTTTGGTGTGCGTGAGCGTTGATATAAAAAAATTGCTCAACTTTTGAAACAAATATTTGCATTTTATTCGCACTCTCAAGTTTGTGGCAAATCCAAGAAACCACAAGGAACAACACAACGGCCCGTGGCGTGCCGGAGTTATGAAATTATCTACCTGACTTTCCGTAACGAAATTGCTTCTAAATCTATATTTTGGTTCTGAAAAATACTAACTGTGACAAAACAGGACTTGCTACAATATTCCTCGTTCACATCAGTTGAACATATAGTGGAAATATAACATCTGGTAAAAAAGTACACGATGTCGTAACATCAGAATGTACCATGGCACACTGAAAAACCTTTCCTGCCTACCCGTTGAATCTGAATCGGTCCAAACATACAAGACTCATCTTCTCTCGTGTGTGCTATCATATTCAACTCGGGGAAGGCGCGAAATGATCTCACGCCGCTGACCTCAACACAATACATGGATCACCACGCTTTTTGAGTTTCTCATTTCCGAAAGTCTCTCATACGCCAAATGGGAAAAGCAAGAAAACGTGGAAATAAAGGGGAAATTCAGCCTGCTCGGGCTCCCGGATCATGAATTTACATGAGGCTGTGAAAGAAGAGCCCGCTATTACGTTCTATCATAGCCTGGGCCTACTAGTGCACATCTCTACAGCAGTGCGCTGGGCAAATGTAGAGGGGAAATCACAGTCAAGTTCTATGCATAAGCTTTTGATTGGGAGGGAGATAAATGGTAGTCCTCCGGGATTCCGAGGATAATTACCTCCCCCTTGTAATTTCAACCATCATCTCGTTTACGTAATGATTGTTGCGAAAACCGTTATTTCAGGAAATTGAGGGTTTTACAAATACCTCCTCCCCCCTTCCAATTCCCGTGTCCCCCCTCTTTCACACACACAGACAGACAGTCAGTCGAGCGCATCAAATAGAGCGGTAAAGACGGCAGTCTGCCAGATCCACAGACATCGAGGTAGAAATAGAAACCCGGGCAGAAAGAAGTCCAAAAGTCAAACAGTTGGAAAGACAGACACAAAGTGCATGAATGGCTGGTCAGGTGGAGAGACAAAGCATCTCTAGATCTTTACTGATTTTTACAATACAATAAATACAATCTGATGTAATAAAACTGATCACTACATTAGGACCTTTTTCTTCACAATTTCATTTTCCTACACTCAGCGCGGGTCCAATACAGCACCGATACCGATGTAATTATAACCTGAATTATTCAGTCCTGGGCTGGAAATTCCGAGCTGTTTCAGCCTTGATGATGCTTCTTATGCACTGTCTGGTGACATTCGACAACTAAAACAAGTTTATCGTAATAGCCCATGTTATTATTTCTCAAGTCGATATTTATTACCGCATACCTGAACATTTTCTTTTTAGAACAGAAGTCCAGAAACCACATATCTATCACTCATTTCTGTTTGGTGAGCGGCTATTGTTGTCAATAATATACATGAATGACAGTGGGTTACTAGAGACATGACAATGTGAAATCAGTGGAATGGTGGGCAAATACAGGCAAAGAAATCACCGCCAAAACACACATGTACAGCGAAAGCAGCGGAGGGACATAAAAGGAAATCAGCAAAAAAGGAGATTTAGGAGTAAAGTGTCAGACTGCCAATAATGAAAAGCCCCCCTCCCAGCCCCGAAAAGCGAGTTACCCACTGCGTGGAGAAATCACTTAGCCAAATGAAAGGGTAATCCTTGCGTGATAGCTTGTATTGGCAGTGGAAACCTTTGAAGGGGGGGGGGGGGGAGGTGCAGAGATTGGGAGTAGGGGAGGGGGAAGGAGGGCAAGAAGAAGTGCCTGGACCATACTATATTTAATAAGTATTACAAGGCGCTTGTTCTGGTCGATGAGTTCACACATCCATAATTATTCAATAACCCAGTGCTCAAGCATGCACAGACATATTGTAGCATGACAGACACACATACCACATCCACACAGAGACGCCTTTCCCATCCCACGCCTAAAATGGTTCCATGAAAACTGACATCGAGTTAACTTTGTCCTAACACAAAATCCTCCCATCTGATATAAAATCAAATCAGTCAAAGCTCCAGGCTGGATTGAATGGACGTGCGAGGCATCTCAATAGAAGACATGGAGAGATTGTAAGTCTTACAGCTTTAGACCAGTATGGTTATGTGTATCTCTGCCAAACATTCGTACAAGCAATGAACCTCGATACTTGGCTCCATAATGGCAGTAACACACAAAAACCAACTGACATTTCATCATTTCATGATGTGGGCCTAGTGTGTGGCGCAAGACTGGTCTGTGTGTGTAACAAACCAACACGTTCAAACAGGGAGTCCATTTGGGTAGGCAGCAACGGCACTCGTGGTCTGAGGAAAATTGCACCTTGACTGACCTCTAAACGATGCCTTACATCTACTACATCCAAAAACTCACAAATTAATTTGAAGCAACAAAGTGGACAAACAAACAAACATGCCCCACACATGGCCCTTAATATACGCACATTTCCTGGCCTTTACTATGGTGGGTTTGATTCACTTTCAGGTAAATAACCGTCGATATTCTGGGCAGATCCGGGACCAGAAACTGCGATTTACGATCATTATCTGAACCACAATCTTGCTCTGCGGGTTCTTATGCATTCTTCTGCCTAGTTCTCTCTCTCTCTCTCTCTCTCTCTCTCTCTCTCTCCCCCCCCCCTCCCTCCGGCCCTCGAATGTTCCCCCCAGTCGAAATCCCATTTCCTGTGCCGGGTAGCTCACTAACAGACACCCTATCCTTGTCTAATACTCCACAAACACTGGACACCCACTCTCTTCCTACCCTCTCTCCTCCTCCTCCTCCTGCCCAGGATTTGATTGGAATCCTCCAGGCTAGCGCTGAGTCCATTGTTTCCCCGCCAGCATGGATCACGCCTTCCCTCTTTCCCCCTCTGCCTGGACCAAATCAATCTACTACGGCCAAATCGCCGTCCACGATGAGAAGGGTAAACCTTTTTTTTTTTTTTGTCTTTCATTATTATCTTACCAGCATTTCCGACGATTGCAGAAAGATGTAAACTGCCGGTCATGAAACAAGTTACATGTTCAAACAACGACAGCAACAGACAATCTGCTGATATAAAATAACTTGAGAACAACCAGAAAGATTTCAGAGCATTTACGGCTATAGAATTTCCGGTATCAGATTTTGAGAATGGTAATCAGATGGTGCATCCGTCCTCTGTTCTCTCTTGCTTTCTGCATATTGCCATAAAAGTCCAAAAAATGCTCTCCCCATGTTCCCTCGTCTTTACTTTCCTTTCATATCCACTTTTCAATGTGCGGCTGTTGATAATAAAGGAAAAGGCTGAATATTCCACTAGTCCGGGAGATGCCAACTGTCGTTGGGAGCACAAACATCCTTTGTGTATTTCCCACATTTCCACAGCTACAGTCCAGTCCTGGCATTGAAAGTCTTACAGTCTCAGTTCCTGATCCCACCACATCCACCAATCAAATCACAGCCCAGATTTCCGCCACTTGTGTAAGGGCATCTGGATATGGCAGAGAGAAAAAAAATTGGCCAGCACGCAAAATATATTGATTGGCCTGGCTCCCATCTCCTGTGGGCGCTGCATGAGGGAGATCTGAACCTAACGTTGCTGTTTGATATCGGAACTGTTGGTGCAAGAAATGTCTGACCATTAAGCAAACGAGTGGGACTAATGAGTGTTGACATGGGGGTCGACATTGCCCGGGATTCGGTCTCCTCTGACTGAGATCTTCTTAAGTAAACTCTTTCTCCAGTTGTGATGTGGGACCGAGACAATGCGTCGACTCACAATCAGAGAGAGAGAGAGAGAGAGACAGACAGAGACAGAGAGAGAGAGAGAGAGTGAGACAGAGAGAGAGAGAGAGACAGAGAGAGAGATAGAAAGAGAGAGACAGACAGACAGAGACAGAGAGAGAGAGAGAGAGAGAGAGAGAGAGAGAGAGAGAGAGAGAAAGAGACGGAGAGAATGTGCATATGTGTGCTTGTGTGTCCGTGTGTATGTTATGAAACAAGTGAAATTCAGAACGACAGTGCGCAGGGAAATGTAGAAGACAGTAATTCTGCGAGAGACTGCTGTGGTGGATGCAGGACACTGGACGTTTTAAATAAATTTTATGGTTGATAATTTTCTATTCTCGTGCTCTGTAGATGGCAGTCACTGTTCCCAGTGTCCACTCGGCAACACGATTTCTAAATGTTCTGATAACATGCGCCCTGCAGGCCTCCATTTCTGCCAATAACACCAGCAAAATTAAAATTTCAAGCACCGACCGAAGTGTCAGTCATGCAGTTTCTGCTTGTTCCACTACAACATTGTCGGTAAGCTGCGCTGGAGTCCATGCCGGCTAATGATGGTATCAGTCGCAATGCCTTGTGTGTATTGTGCAGTCAATGTTAGAATTGCGTGGCTGGGCACGTGATCAATCTCATGGTGACGGAAACGTGTAAACAAGTGTGTGTATGTATGTGTGTTCGTTATGAGTACACGAACAAATACTCTGCTACTTTGGCGAGAAGAATAAAAAAAAACAACAGGAAGATCATCCCAATTGCGACAAATATGTCAAATAATCTTTTATTTGAGTTTCAGATCTCCAGACGAACTAACAAGGCCATGCTGCACACCAGGACAAAACAACAAGGTTAAATTTAGACAGTTTGGACCCAACGTGGCATGAGCACTTTCTACAGAATAGAATGTATCTAGTCTAGACAACTCACAGCGCTGGGCTGGGCCAAAACAACAACAACAACAACAACAAATAAAAGCAAGATGAGAGGCCAGGAACTGTGTACAACAACAACAACAACAAATAAAAGCAAGATAGTATATTACACACAGTTCCTGGACTCCTATCTTGCTTTTATTTGTTGTTGTTGTTGGAGGGGGGGGGGGGCTGGGAACGGATGGATATTATCTTCATCCAATCTCTATTCTCCTTCAAGAATGCAATCAAACAACTACGCTGATGGGGAAAAACGTAATTCTGAGGGGGGAAAAGGGTAATTCTGAGGGGGGAAAAGGGTAATTCTGAGGGGGGGGAAAGGGTAATTCTGCAGTAAGTATGTGCATTCTTAGAAGCGCCAGCCCATCAAAGCGTAAATGATCTGAATACGGTATCAAGACAAACTGACTATCTCAGAAATGAACACTTTCTATCCCGTCCAATAATAATAAAAAAAATAGGCTCTGGGTAATCACCCACAGCCCATTTTTTTAACGATAAACTGAAGAAACATTGGCGTCATTTTTCCTGCAGTTAGAATAGTTATGCAAAGCTGACACATTCCACTAAAGTCAGGCGATCATTTGTGTGATCTACTGCATAAACCCTTGACCCTGGTACGCATGCGCAGAATAGAAATATATCGAGATTTTCATCTTGCTCAAGAAAATGCTTTTTGGCAAACAGGAGAGCATAGATGTCACTAGAGGATGGACCATTCCGATACCAGTAATGCATATACTGAGTATTTTAGTGTACAGCAACTACTATTTCCGGGCCGTTTGTCTTGGCAAAGCCGTCACAGAAATATCGGAGGCACTTTTTTCAACGGGGATGTAGGAAATCAGGTCATTTACTGACATACAAACTCAACTCATTGGAAACCACAACCAACAATGTCCCTACTGCTGCTCAGGGAGGGGGGATTTTTATCTATACCAAGCATGTGGAAATTCCCCAGAGAATGCAGAACATGTCCCCCAACAACGCCCCCTATACAGACAACAGAGGAAAGACAGCTGGCCCCGAGGTGCGGCACTACACACTAAGCTACATGGTGTCCCAGAGGAACTCAGGAGCACAGCGTCCTCCATAAAGGCTACCGACATCCTGATAATATAAACAGTCTGACACGAAGAACACAGAAGGTGTAACCAAGGGCGACGTTCTTGAATAAATCGCATCATGAATAAATCTCCACAGAACAGTGAAATAAGGAAGCAACAACATCAGATGACCAAAAAATCTTGCTTGATCAAAAGGGCCCGTCAGTTATGAAGGAAACATTTTTTTTCCATCTTTCTATATCGAAAGAGGAAAACGTATACTAGGAGCTGACAATTCAAGTCTTAAAACTTGTCTGAAGGATTCTTGACATACGGAGACATTGAAATATCTTTGATTTTGGCTTCGGAAAAATTATGGACAAAAGTAAAATCAGGTTGTTGTTTTTTTTTTTAAAGGGAATTCCGAATATGAAATCCAAATCCTGTAAAAAGGCGGATTCTGGCCATCCGATCTCGGTTTCAAGGTTTCATTCCATCATGCCCCGCCCTGATGTTATATTCTAGAATTTCCAACTCAGAATTTTAAGACTAATCGGCACGCGCTCTTAGTCAGCGAACTCCTACTGGTGTGGATAAGTTCGACTTTTCTGAGTCGTGTTCCAAGGGTATTCTGACGTACTGACTCAATGTGTACCGGAGTAGGCATCATAAAACTATACAAATGTAATGTAATATAAACTAATTAAAATAATAATAATAGTAACAATAGTAATAACATTGTAGAATAATAACAACAGTAAAGGACGCCTTACCAGCAGCCACGACGACTCTGAACAACCGATACCCTGTTAAAAAAAACGCCAGTTTCCGATAGCTGGTGGCCGGACAGGTCACGTGAGGTTTGACTCCAGGCCAACCCGGCCACCCACTACAAAGCTCTCAATTTCAAACAGAGATGTAAGCCATGACACCACTCAATTCCAGCCAAATCTCACTGATAAAAGCTGATGGATGCGGAGAGCGCTATGCATAATGTCCCCGGGAAAATGCCAAGAGTATTAGTTATGCATGGAATAATTTGTTGCCGCTCTGTAAGGCTTGATTTCCTGCTGCTTAGACTGTAGGTAACGTTGACAAGGTCTAAAGCCTATGAATATTATCATGTGGACGGAGAAGATGGAGGTGCGGCTCCGACAGAAATATCCACGTGACGCTGTTCCGACAAATTCTAACTGCCCATCTCCATCAGCGGTCAAACGGCAAAGTGGCCAATGTAACAACCTAAGCATAATCATTTATGCTGAATAATTGTTCTCCTCAAACTGGTCAGACAATTCTTTCACAAAACTGACCAACCTATCAAGAAGTAAATTTACTTTTGTCGCTAAACCCCCACGTTACCACCCACTTTTTTTCAACGGGGATGTAGGGCTATACTGCCCCCCCCCCCCTCAATCTTTTATGCCGTTTGCACACACAAACATATACACACACACATACACCAATCCCCTGTTGTCGCCACCTTCGTCATCATCGCCTTCCTCCTCACCTGTACATACTTGATACCTACTGATATCTTTTATTCGGGTGATTGCTCGCAAATCTCAACGTTTTTACTTCGCAGAATTTTCTGACTTTCAACATGTCGACACTCACTCAATTGCACAGATTTACTCCCCCTTCCCACCCCAGTTCCCACTTTCCTATTCACATTATTACCTCCAGTCACACCCCCATCCCACTCCTTACCATTCACTCACACACAAACAAAACAAATATGTTTCATCAGAATACTAATACAAAATCGCCCATTTTAGTTACAAGTTCCCATCAAAACAATCTAGAAAGAACTGTGAAATATGAAGTGAATCAAGTCGAACTTGGGTCCGGCCCAAAAAAGTTGGTGTTGTTTCTTGCTATGCCCACCTCAGTAGCACCCAAAAACTTCACAGTCAGGCTCTAGAAGGTTCTCGTTCGCCAGAGAAAAAATCGAACATCAGGTCGCCGCCTATAGGCCCTGAAATTTCCGCTGACAAACTGTGTAAAATGGTCCCCATATTGCAGTTTTGTATACAGTAGCAAAAATACCTCGGTCGATTTGTGATTTGTGATCCCGAACGGGTGATCCAATAACTTGTTGGTGGCCCAGGCCATATCGACTTTCTGAGGTGGCAGAGAGGAGCTGGAAACAGAATTCATTAAGTGAAAGAAGAATAGAAGTAAAAGGAGGAAGAGAGATGTGTATGTGTAGGGGAGGGGGGGCGGCGCTGGGTGGGTGGGATGGGGGGAAGGGCTGGGTGAGGGCTGAAAAGAGACGGACAGTCCAAAAACAAAGAGACGGACAGTCCAAAAACAAAGAGACGGACAGTCCAAAAACAAAGAGACGGACAGTCCAAAAACAAAGAGACGGACCGTCCAAAAACAAAGAGACGGACCGTCCAAAAACAAGAGACGGACAGCCCAAAAACAAAGAGACGGACCGTCCAAAAACAAAGAGACGGACAGTCCAAAAAACAAAGAGACGGACAGTCCAAAAACAAAGAGACGGACAGTCCAAAAACAAAGAGACGGACAGTCCAAAAACAAAGAGATCGCTGTCATTAAACAGTCAGCAGTCTACGTTGGATCTTGCTTTAGCTTCGGGCTTGTTTTGATGTTCAGCTGACGTCAGTGTTGTTGCCCAATACTTTTCTACTTAGATTCTGTTGGGTAGAGATCGAAAACTTTCCCCGACCATATGTAAAAAATAAAATATCAATACTTTCGCAGTCATTGTGTAACAGCTGACAGGCTATTGCGCTGTACTGGCAGATACGTTTTTGGTTCCAATTTTATTATTTTTTTTAAAGGGGGGCTGGGTAGGGGTGGGGGGCAGCGGCAAACATGAAAGGTGTATCGAAGTGAAGATTTCTCAGGGTATTAGGTCGGGGAACTTAAGGGACCGCCACAGAGACATGCCATTGTCTCCAAACTGGATACCTAATGCAGAATTCATTGACTCACGCTCAAGTCCCGCGCTACTGAAACCAAAGGACCCCTCACCTAACATTAGTCATCATTACTATTCCACGCTTTAACAATGCGAATTGATTTTTGGATGCCAGACTATTTGCGCTCTCTCTCCCGTCCCTGCTCGGCCCCGCCGTTATGGTAGCACAGGCTGATATCACTGTTGAGTATGTCAGGGCTGTAATGTACTCGCTGTGCTGTGTTGGTGAAAGGGGTAGGGCTAGAGAGTCTCTTTGTCACTGGCTGGACAAAGTGGCAGAGTCAATTTGGCAGATGCTGCTACCCTAAGACCACATGTGTGCCTGGCCGTACGGAAGCCTGTGTCGGTGTGTATTGTGTGTGAGTGTGTGTGTGAGTATGTGTGCATCCACGAGCGCATCCTTTAAAACTGATCTACCGCCTTGCAAATGTGCAAGCATTAGATAAATCAAATAACGAGTGCATATTATGGGTGTGGCATTCAGGATTCAGTTATAAGCGTGCAGCTGAGAGACAGGACTGTGAAGAACATTCTGGATGACAACACAAAGACCAGAGGCATCTACCGTCCAGAGAATGGATGATATAATTATGCTGACGAGGTAATGGTGATTAAAAAAGAGTCATGGATGAAAGATCAAAATAATGACAAAGACAATGACAAACACACAAATTAACACACATCACAAAGACCGCGACACATGTTATGCATAAACACTGACATATCATATACAGACAAACACACACACATATGTTCACACTGTGCAAAAGAGACTAGGAATTATATACTCACAACGAAGCTAAAAAAGTGTCAGTGAGTGTCGCAGCCTACCAGAAACCTATATCTGTTAATCTCTTCCTTCCTCCTCATTCCCCGCTTCCATCAAGCCTCAACAATGCAGCATTTTCCATAAAGTTATGTCAAGGAGCCCCACATAAAAAAGTTTTTGCAGAGATATTCAATAAGTCAGCGGCTCCATGGAGAGGATGTGGGGGGGGGGGGGGGGAATCAATAATTCCCCGGGACAAGAAACAATAACCGGCGGAGGGAAAATGTCTTGTGGTGGTTGTAGTGGAATGTCATCTTGCAGAGAGATGTCACAAAACCTCTGTGTGAATCTATGACATCAAACATTGATAACTATATAGAGAAGAATATTAAATAACCATCATTGGTAAAGACCAAATGGAAAGCTAAAGTACTTGTTCGTCCTCGGTCAGTGGAAAACACGGCAAGAGGTAGGGTGGAAAGAGACAGACGTCACAGAAAGAGAGAGAGAGGAGAAAGAGAGAGAGAGACAGGGACAGAATATAATGGGTCCAATTTCGTTGATCTAAAATCGTTAAATCATTCTGACCGTAAGGACAGGAGAAAGCTGGAAAATTATTTTCTTGGTCATCGTGAATATTTGCAAAAATTGGAGCTGGATAGGATGAAAAGAAGAGAGAGAGAGAGAGAGAGAGATGCAGAAAAATGGAACTGGAAGAAGACAAAGGGACAAAAACGCAAGATGTCTCTTGTGCAAAATACGGAAGAAAACAATGCTCTTACATAAAATCGAAGTTGTATGAGATGTAAGCAGTGCTGGACAAAGGGGCGGGGAGGGTGAAAGATGTTCAGATTGCCACAGCTAGGCCGCAAGGCACAGTAAACGGCGAAAACGAACGCTAATACAGAAAAACCGAAGCCACAGACAAAAATCGAAACACAAGACGGTAGATGGAAAGAGAAATCAATGGCCCCGTGACCTGCATGACACAGTGAGTCACTCAAACTTAGGCAACGTACATCACGAAGGTCCATGGGGAAGAGGATGATACTGATGGGGTTGTTTTTGTTTTTTTTCAGGATTGGGGTGAGGGTGCCCCTAAATAATGTTTGGTGGTGGGCCGTCACACATATCAAACTCACAGATTTGCTGGATACTTCGCTGGCCTTGCCGGGCCAATTTTTCCTGGTTTCTCCACCCTACAACTTCACCAGCTGGTCTGCCCAGTCCCCAGAAAAGGACGTTGTCTGCTTGTAGGAAAGTCAATCAAACTTTTTTTTTTTTTTTTGGTTTGCGCAGGAAAATATTTGCCAGATCAACGCTCGATAAATTACATAATATTATCTGTGGTAAGTTCTGTAGATTTTCTGTCATTGCCTGCCTTATCGTCAGCGGCGTTTCCACAAACACAACTCGCCACCTGTCGCCAAATGCTCTAGTTTTGATACAGTTCTTAATTAATCAACAAATCCTTCGTGATGTGTATTGCATATTATTATTATTCATATTTTTGCATTTATTCGACCACCGTACACCGGTATTGTACGCTTCAGAAAGTTCTGGATGCCCTAGTCATTGTCCGAGCATTAGAGAGTTAAACAATGAGTGTCTGGCGCTTAAAAAGAAATATGATCGAGCTGACTGTCGTGATGGTATATCTCGGTAGACTCGGGGTAACCAAAGCCGCCACTGGGAAAACTGTACTAGTTGTATAAAATCTTAAGACTGATTGTACTTAATTGTCTCTTGGGACGGTGTACTTGTGTGATGCATGGTGAGTCTTTGTTAGATACAGTCGAATGACAGTGTTACGATGTTAGACCATTAAAAATCTCATGCTACTGGTGTATACTGGTATATATCTGCGTAGGTTACAACTATATTGTTTTCAGCAGTAGGCCCGGGCAGTTCAATCAATAGAGCAGACAGTTCAAAGCCCCAGGCCATTGTCGTCCTTGGTTACAACATTTGTGTGTGATTCTGGAGCCGCTCACATGATCATCATGTCTGTCACACTCGAACCGGCTTATCACTGGACAAATTTGTTACATTTCGGGGGACAATCCATTACGGTGACATTCAAATACTAAATTCAAGATATTCGTCAACTTTTTTTCATCTCTCTGTATTTCTCAGTCGCTCATTTGTATTACATGGAACAAGCACAATGGGCTTTTGAAACACTTCCCGACCTGCTGAATGTTAGCACCTATTCTTGGCGGAATCCTTAGTGAACAGGCAAAACAAAAACTAATGTGAACTGCGTAATTTGCCCAGCTCTTGGAATTTTCCAAAACAACAAAGCCAATAGGACGATTGTTACTGATTATGTGAACGAAAAAGGGGGGAGGGAAGGGGTGGGGGTCGAGCTAATGTTTCTCACTGGTCTAAAGTTAGAAGGGAGGAGAAAAGTTGAAAGGTAATATCTCTCTGGCATTATCCACACAAAAAAAATCTGTATCGATTCCGTTCTGACAGAAACACTTTGAAACGAGTCACCCGTCTGCACTACTAACGGTAAGACGCCCGGGTATAACACAAAGTCAAGAATTGGATAAAAGAAAAAGTTGTATGTAGCAAAGCCTCGCGTAAGAAATAATACACAAACAATGCACTCAACCGTAAACTTTTTGGCCAATTTTTGACTTTGCATAATAGCCTTGCTGCGACCCCCCCCCCCCCCAACCAGTTTTTCTGTTTTTATAATATTGGGTATAACACAACCAATACTGCTCAGTGGACTTTCGATGGGCTTGTACGAAGACAAAAAGATATTTTTAGTTTTTCCCCCCGGGGACGGGAGCAGGGGCCACAATCCATACTACGCTGATACCTTTTATACCGGCTATTGATGTCACGTGACCATCTATCCTCCCCTTTCCCGGGATTTGAGATTGCCCGTTTAACGGCGCTTCGGCACGATCATGGCCACTTGGCAATTTTCACTGTTTCTTCCTAACAATTTTTAATATGATATTGTTATCTGTGAGCTATAAGTGTCTCTTTCTTGTGCCCCACCCCCCCCCCTCCCGCTTTTTCTTTTTTTCAAGAATTTCAAACATCGGGGGGGTGAAAAACATGAACGTTTAGGTATGGACAATTCCCCTTACTTTCGGGGGGGGGGGGTGGGGGGTGTTAAAGAAATGCGGCAAATCAACTGTAATTCTTTTTCAAATTCGCTCCGACTCTCTGGCTGTAGACCACCTGCAAACCAGTAGAAAGTGAGGTCACCCGTGTACATGTATGACAAATCAATCAATAGAAGATAATCAAGCAGCGGACTTTGCCAACACAATCAATGCCAGAGCAGCTTTCATTCTGAGTCACAGACTTTCTCTCCAGTCATGCAAGCTTGTCCCCTGTCCGCAACAGCTGTAGCTCATTCAAAAACACATCAAATGCGCCCACGGAGAGAAGACATTTTCCGGTAAAAAAGTGAATAGGATCTAGAGGTTTGGATACATCAAACACAGGTTTTGCCGAATTTCGAAGTGCCACTTTCACGGTTGCATTCCCCTCGCAGATAGTGGGCGCTTTGAAAAACAAACTGATATTGAGCTGACCACACTGGCGTCACAGACTGGCTACTGACATAACAGTAGGTCGGGCCTGGACGTTCGTGCCTGGTCTGATTCAGATTCCACCATCCACGGTGACATTAGAAATTTGCAAAAAAAAAAACAAAACAAAAAAACAAGTGACATTGGACACACAGGAAGGTGGGGGGGGGGGTCGTGGGTCCATGAAGTTTTCCATGGCGCTGCCGGTCATCCCTGTACCTCCTCTTTCATTGTGTATCAACCTCGTCCTGAACCTTTACACGCGACAAACTCTGGTCTGTCTGTTCGGTGCTGTCAAACTGAGGGCGGTGGGGAGAAACGTGTCTTGGTCAATTAGAATAGACAAAATTGACAGCCGGTCCAGTACAAACTGTCCAGCGGATTCACAAACAGGCCAAGGCACAGACAAATAAAATGTATAGTTTTGTAGGACAGTGGAAACAAATGTGAGTGTGTGTGTGTGAGATAGAGAGAGAGAAAGAGACAGAAGACAGAGGGATAAAAAGAGAGAGAGGGGGTGGGTGTGCAAATACCACTGTGGGGCAGGTTTCATGCAAAAAGAAAAAAAAGATTGAAAGACAGAGGAAGAGAGAAAAACAACTGCAGCTTTTGTGTCAATGCGCTTTCGCTTTCGACCACCCGGCCAATCGGACTTTTCCAGTGTCTGCCACGTAAATGACCCGATGTCTAAAGTCATCTGCTGATGAAATATTTGATTATGCGCTCAATCATGACACTGTCGTTATGGGAGGCCCGTAATTCATTCATTCTCTACATCCCCTCTCACATAAACATACAACTAGAAATAATATTATTTTAAACAGCATATATATCTTCCAACATAATGAAGCCAATTGAAACAAAAGCAATTTTTTTTTACTGCAAGCAATCATAAGCCAACAATGAAACAAATATGTTCATGTGACAAAATACTCGACTATTGGGTCGCCACTACATATCAATACCACACAAACAGCATAATACATTAATAGATGTAATAATCAAATCATGTTTCCCATGAGAGTGGTAATAATTATTCTTTGATTTTAAAATGGAACAGTACAGCTAACGTCTTCCATTCTGGACCCCAGACGACATGAGTACTTACCATAAACCAATCAAGTAGAAAACACAGCGGTGACTGCCGATCAAGCAAACTTGTGAGGTGGCAAAATTCTCTGCCACGGGTTTTCAGCTTTTGTTTCCACACCTTTAAACAATCTTGCCACTTTTTTTTTTTGCCGATATCTTGTGATGAGTCAAATCAAAATTGACCGTCCACGTGCCAGTTTTTTTGTTTTTACAGAGTGTCAGTCAGGCTCTTCACCGGTGATTTAACTTGATACTGTACAAAATCTTGACCGTAATCTGGCGGTAATGGAGAAGAAATCTATTCCTGTGAGTACAAAAGTAATATCGCATTCACTGCAGCTTTCATTAAGTTGAACAAAAAACAAAAAAAAAAAACGGAAAAATACTCCCCCACAACAAGACTCGGCAGTTTTGGACTTTCTGTTGGTGGCTGAGATGAAATTAATTCACAAAATATAAAACAATTTATGCTGATCTTCAGCAACTCCGCGAACTTCCGCCATAAAAGCGCCTTTTCGGTTTGGATAACCATTGGACTTTTAATACGTGCGCGGTGTGAAGATTTGAAATGTTTAAACAAAGAACTTTTTTTTAATTTACGGTCAAAGATCTGCCGTGCGCAGTTTGACCTAACGTGAATTCTGAAGAAAATAAAATTTCCCCGACTCCTAAAAGGATAATACCGTAATAAAGAAAATTGTATTTTCGCCCCACAAAGCTTTCGTCCTCACCGACCAAAGAATAGACTGGGAAAATCGAATTTCACATCTGCAACCACTAACAACAACCAAAACCCAGAATTTCTGAGACGATTTCTGTTTATGCCAAAACCTATTCCAGCACTTTCCGCCGACTAGATCTATGTGTATGAAATTAGAAGAATGAAACAAAGAAAGAAAGAAAAAAACGCGTTCCAGTGCTCTATAATTCCAGTGGACTTCACAGAAATTCCATCATTTCAAGGAAAAGAAAAAAAGCACGGAAATTCTTGAAATGCAGCTGTTAGAATCATCTCATCTGGAAAATTCCGTGGCTTCCTTACAAACATTCTCGTCAAGAGAGATGAAGTGAGATCTTAGTGAACACTTAGTGAAATATATTATTGTTTTATGTCTCTTTACCAGACACCCACGACAGCAGACAGAACTTCCAACACTAGAGACGTCCCCTTTGTGTATGACGTATGAACCTTACTAACCTTAACTCTCAAGACCCAGGGCAGCGCTGGCAGAATGAAAATCAATGAAAGAAAATGGCACAAGATTCTACAAAATCACAAACTCAAAATCACAGAGTCGGCTCTCCAATCGGACAGAGCTCCGACATATGACGTCATGCGTGTGTACTGAAACTTCAGCGTGCGTCCCCTACCCTTGAAATAGCAGCAACTGTGGCTGGCAACAAGCGCTACAGCCACTAAGTTGACAGAGAAACGATAAAATGCCGCAGGCTAAAAATTCCCTCATCACCGGCCGACTGTCAGCTTACTTGGGGCAGCCCTGCGCCCGTCCGGTGCTGTGCCATCGTGCGATGGCGGGAAAAAAATCGATGGTCGCGCGAGGAAAAGAATGAAAAAAGAAAACGGGAAAAATGTTCAATAAATGGAACGGAGACAGAGAGACACAGAGAGAGGAGAGATTCCCCGGTTCTTAGAGAACAAATTTTAATTTTTAATGGCGCAAGAGAGAGGACTGGAGGCACAGTGATCCATTGGGCTACTGATAAAGCATGACTCACTTTACTGAATGCCGATAATAAGATTTTGTCCAAAGAAGATGATTGGTGCCTACGCGTAAATTGTAGGCGAAAAAACGACATTTTACAATTTAATTAGATGAGACAATGGCTCGTTTTCTCGCTGTGCAGATGACACATGCAGCTTTCACTGTTGAGGCTGCACCAGTTCCGTTCAATAGCAATCAAAGCCCGTGCAATTTTACGAGACGGCATAAAACAACCTGATGCGTAATGCGGTGCGCATACTGACGTGGCCGTTCCAGACATGTTGCGCTTTTTACAAAAGCAGCAACATGCGCCACAAATGCAGTGTGGAGCGTAAATTTAACATTTCAGGCCACAGTGGCTGCTGCCAATGCCTGGTTTATTGCTAGCAAATGGTCCTCCCTAGGAAAACTATAGAATGGTTGTAGAGGAAGTCGAGGAGGGAACGAGTGAGTGAATGTCGTCTCAGTTGATACAGATTGTGTCCCATGACAAGAGAGACAGGCGTACAAACACAACATTTCTACGCACACCAACTTCACCCAGTTTTCTCTTAATCGAAAAGAAGGGTTTTATCTTAATTACTTTTACTCAAATCTTTCTACTTCCTTATGGATCTTCAGAAAGTATTAATCCCGTTTCAGTTGTGGCCCATTCCACGGTCACTGGCCCCTTTCAATTTAATGTCGCAGCAAAATTTTTACGTAGAAATATCAAACCATTTCTCTATCCATCTGCTCAGTTGAGCTCACCAATCTGGGGAAACAATATCGCGTTTCATATTCACCTAGACTATCAGACATATTGGCGATTTGTAACACCATCCCAAAAGCATCCTCACCTAACTTAACCCAGTTCTCTAAATAAAGCAACCATTTAATGGATGACAGTCAGTGACGTGTACTTTTTTTTCCCTGTGTGACCGACTTGCCAGTTTATGCAACCCCATTGTGGCCCGAACATAAACATTTCTGTTACATCCAAACTCACTCCACAAACGGCTCCTATTACAGAAAAGTTGGTTGGATACTTTCAAAATGGACACGCAAGAATCACTGTAATATCCAAAATGTCAGCAATCTCTAAAAACTACGTGTTTGGCCATGTTATAGTCAAAGATGTGTTTGTATTATTCTTACTCGGTTAAAGAAAACTGCTGAAGACAGATGAACAACCCGGGATGACGTCATCACAGATGAGTATAATCTCCATCTCCACGATTGTGCTGTGGTTATATTTCCATCTACTGAAGCTTCCCATGCATAATTTAATCAAACACCTGCGTCCCTGTTGTTGGATTGATCGTAAATTGGCCAGTATTCATTTCGTCAGTTGAAAAATCGATATGATTGTTCTGGGCTATGGGAAACAATACAACAAAGAAACGGTTTTATGTATGGATGGATGTCAAAGACAAGCCGGCACGCCTTGATGGCAGAAAACAATGGAAACCCCAGAACTGAAGGAAAGAAAATATTATGGTAAATAGCAAAGCTTTTGACATTTTTTACTTCCATCAAATTTAGATAAATTCCTTCTCTCCGGTTTCTTACCGACTTAATACCTACATAGTGTGCACGTTTCACTTTTGTCACCCAAAATTATAATATTAAGCGTGATGCTTCGCAATCGATGCCATATTATGCGTGCATAAAATGCGTTAGAACTTCTGACGAAAGAAAAATAAAACTCATTTCGGAGAAGCGCAAATTCTGTGACCTTTGTGTAAACTGCGTTTTAATTGCATAAGAAGATGGTAAATGGATTGAATATTTGATTCGCCCAGACAATTTTGTGTATGTATGTATGTGTGAGAGTGTGTGTGTGAGAGTGTGTGTGTGAGAGTGTGTGTGTGTGTGTGTGTGTGAAAGTCTGGAGTATGCATGATGACATTCTCATCGAGTGAACAAAGTCCAAAAGTGCCAGTATCTGAAGGCTTCCTTTGTGAGTGAAGAGGTATGGAGGTCGCACACAACCACGTGCATGAATGAGGAATAAACTGTAGTTACTACAACAGCCGCGCTTTGTGCACCCCCCCCCCTTCCCCCAGCAATGCAACAGTCGTGCTATCAATGTTTGTGTTTCAGACGGATATGAAGAACTCATGGAAAAAATTGCCCCCGCCGGTTATATTGATTGCCTGCTTGATTTCACAACCTGCATGTTCCAATCACTTACTGACAAATCGGTTTTACGACATAATTATTATACTATTGAATTGCAACAGCCCCGAACGACAGCACTGTTTGAGCAGACAGCAAAATTGGATACTCCAGGCTGTATCTCTTTAAATTAAGGCCGCTTTTAAGCTTAAAGTCGTGCAACAAATGTGGTAACTCACGACAACGTCAATTTCATCCCTGATCCAAGGTGGGCCAATCCCCAATAATACTGTGATAAGCAAAAATATATTTTCTCTGTGAAAATGCTGGGTTTGTCGCGCACATTTAGATCTGGTTAGGCACGGATAACAAGTTCGTACATTTAACCAATTTCCACAAAAGCCAGGTCGATGAACTCCCCGACACAGTATCTATACTATATATATTTGTGGACTTGAGATTTTTCGTTGCAAAAGGCTTCTGAACCACTCAACACTCAGACTTCAAATTTTATATGGTGCATCAGAATGGATGTAAGGGTGCACAGTTTTTAATAGAAGTCTCAAATCGGTGTGGTTGGTTTTTATTGGAAATTTATTGTTTCGCCATGATTTAGATCTATTTCGAGTCATGGTTCGCCATTTTAAGGTTTCATTATCACTTCCTGCGATGTGTTCACTATCAAACACACTAACCCGTGCGCAAAATCCCGCACAGTGTGTAAACTCACAAAGGCAGAGCAGTAAGACTTATTTAAAAACAAACAAACAAAAATAAAATAAACAAATAGTAACAGGCCAGATGAAGCAGGTCCATAATAACCACCCAGAACTGAAACCAATATTCAAACCGATTTATCCCGGGCAGGGCCGGGGACCTCAGCTAGTTAATCATAAGACGAAATACCATTCTTTAAAATCTCCATTCTGACTGCAGCAACACAATCAGGATTAGGACTGAGGTCTGAGGTCACCAAACAACGAGTGGCGTCCACACAAATCATTCAAGGCCTGCGGGGAGTTCAAGCCATTCAGTTGTTACCATGGAAAACTTAGACACAAATTGAGTGGATTTGGCAAAGCTCGCAGAAGCAGTTGATAAACAGAAGCTGATATGCCAGGGGCTCTTATTCTTAAACTGTGCATGTGTCGCTCACCCAACACGGTGAATATGACCAAATCCGCGAGCTTGCTTTCAATTATAATAATTTAAAAAACAACTCGATTACGCTAATTTTATATCGTAGATGAGCAAATTTTCTGTAATCTCCCCCCCCCCCCTGCTTCCCCGACTATCATTACCCCTGTGCCCTGTAGTGAGACACTCCCCACGTCATGAGCTCCCCAGATCCTCGCTGTGTTGTGGCTTTTTTTTTATATATATTGTTTTTATTAATGTCTTTCCCCACCGACCACCTGTCTAGACCGCACCGTCCGTGCCCTTATCCAATATAACAAGAAAAAAATCTATTAAAAACAACAGGTTGTGGGGGGTGGGGGGGAATTACAGCTAAACCACGTGATTAGTGACCATGAAAGGGAATGGGGTGGACAAAAGGTCACTTCATATGGAATATAACGCTCTGCATGACGGGAAAAATGAAGGTGGAGAAGGATAAAGAAAAACCCCGTAGGAAACTTTTCATTGATAATAGCGTATGTCTGGCTTAAAATCTATGAATAACAATACAGTTCAGCATGGTAGTTAAAACCATAGTAGCAATAATAATCACAGCAGTTGAGATAACATGTAGTAACAAGGAGAGGATAACATCGTTATCAAATGATCGATGGTGACAGCAATCATAGCAATGTCATAATATCAAAGCTTTCACATCATCATCATCAGTAGTAAAACAAAAAATAGAAAGACACAAAGATGCGCCGAAGAACAGAAGATACGGTAAGAAGTGTTAAACGGAAGGGGAGACTTGGACAAGGAAAGGAAAGTTGTAGCTCACCTAAATTGTAGCTCATGTAGCTCACCTAAATTGTAGCTCATGTAGCTCACCTAAATTGTAGCTCATGTAGCTCACCTAAATTGTAGCTCATGTAGCTCACCTAAATTGTAGCTCATGTAACTCACCTAAATTGTAGCTCATGTAACTCACCTAAATCTAACCGGACCAATTCAAACTAAAAAAAAAAACAAAAAATAATAAAACGCATGCGCAGAGTGGAGATAAAATTATAGAATTGGTTGTGGGGTGGGGGGATAGGGGTAGTGACTCCTTTCCAGGTCAGCCAACAAATTTGTTGAGCGTTCGTCACTCGGCCAAACAGACGCGTTTCACTTAATTTCGGTGAAGGGACAATTCCTGTGTGGCCAAACACGACATTTGTGGCCACCAAATCCGTACAGCCAAGGCCAGACATTTTGTCGCATAACGCCAGTGGAATGAACGGACAGACACCCAACGTTTGCTATGAATATTTCAGTGACGGAAAAGTTTCATTCTCTGGAGACAAGAAATGTGTAGTGGAAATTCTGTTTGAAGTGGTTTCGATACAGCAGAGAGGAAAAAGTGTACTTTAAACTGCCTTACTGGCTTTCAATAAGCAGAAGAACCTATGCCGGATAGATACTCTTCTAGAACGGTTCACAAAGGCGGCCAACAGAATTCTATGACAAGTAATGTGGATGCCTGTAAAACATATCAATCAATAATTCTGTCAGGACCAACTTTTCATGTACAACCGACCACAGACGGTCAGTAGAACTCCCAGACATCCTTCATAACAAAATATCAGGCAGATACATTTCTGAGACTATTACTATAGTATATTTTAACATTAATACAAATGCAAGATAAGACCTACTCTCCATCAGATTCTATAATACATCACAGAAACTGGACAAATAGCCTACATGTATAAGATCATGGCTAGTGTCTTCAACAATTACCATGAACAACGACGTATCATTTCCGGTGTTTTTGTTGTTTTTTTTTATATAAAAAAAAGCAAACTACTTCCGGGGCAGGGGGGGGGGGGGTGGTAAGTTGTGCAAGGCAGTGCACACTGAAAATGTTTGAGGGGAAAATAATGCACAGAATCAAAGTTCTGCATGTCACTCTAACCCATCCAACTTTAGGTTTCTCCACATCTGAGGTCGATATCGCGTGTCCGTCTGCCACACCCGTTCAAATTCGTACAATATAAATGTGTCCAGGTCTATGTATGTACATTCGTGAGTGTACGAGGTCTACATGTACACTGGTGAGTGTACATTTATCTGATTGCCGCATCTTTAATGAAATGTCTGACATTCCATATGCATGAAGGCAAGTTTTCCGTCAGTGTACAGGTGCGACAGACACAGCTGGGTCAGCCAGTAGAAAACGGGGCGAGGATTGTTTGTTTAGTGTCCTTACGGCAGGGATTGGGGACAGACAGACAACCGAAGGGTTCCGATGTTTAAGATTGTGGAGTTCCTATAAAATGAATAATCTAAAATAATCATACAAAGAGAAAAAAAAAAAAGCTTTTGTCCAGGAGTAGCACCAAACAGTAAACCTGCTGAAAGTGAAGCGGAGAATAAACACGTGCTGTGCCCCCCCCCCCCTTCTGACCATACCAATAAAGAGAGCAAGAAAGCCCACCTGCAGCATGCGGCACTCACAGCTCAAGGAATGTGGTCAGGGTTGCCAGACTGAAATTTTAAGTTTAAGTCAAACGGTGCCAGTGCTGCCAGAAAAAAGCCAGACGAAGTTCAGTATAGTTTTCATATTAACATCTCACGAAAAGCTCCATAACCAAGTTAATATCGTCCTCCCCACTAGAGTGGAATATTTGGCTTAATTCTTGTGTTGTGAATTTATTTTTTTTAAAAATCATTTGTGGTGATGCAGTGAAAGTCTTGGCAAAATTAAATATTGAACGCAATAGTTCTGCCCCGACTCTCACAATAGCAGGAAAACGATTCAGCTGCATTTCGTTTTTTAGTCTTAGTTTTAACGGAGGGTACATGAGAAAAATAATATTCTCCAAAGTACACAGCACTGCTGAATGGGGTGATTAGGCAAACAAAGACGAAGGTGGCCAGCCGGAGCCCTATCAACACAGAACCACCGTGTGTGGAGGGAGTTCTAAAGTGGGTGACAGTCTTTCAAAAAACGGGAGCAGTTTAAAAAATATAAACCATAGAGTCCAGTTCAACTGGGCACTGACTTTGCCGGTTGGCACTTTCTTGACAGTGAAGTCTTGGCCTGAATGACGTGTATATGACCAAAACATAATTATCTCCTCGATATGAAATGTTTCGAAAAAGGATGGTATGTAGTTTCGGTAAAGTCAAAATTTGGCAAAAAGAAAAAGATTGCATGTCGCCTTGCTACGACACCCCAAGTCCTTCTGTGGTTTTTCTAACATGCAGTTTTCGTGCACATAATTTCAGTATGTCAAGGAAAGAAACAGCCAGGAAACAGCCAAAATGCCAAATGAATTTTCTGACGCCAACTACATCCAAAAAAGCCAATTTCGGGAATTTGGCTTTAAAAAAGCCAATCTAGTAACCCTGTCTATCCGTTGGAAAAGATAATAATTGACTGGAACACAAACCAAACTGAAGGAGCAATTGCCAAAATCCCAACAGCAGTCAACGAACCTCACCAAATGGTGGGGTTGGAGGGTTGGGGGGAGAGGGTCGCACGACAACAAAGATGATGGATAGAACGAGAGAAAACAGAAGCAAAAATAGAAGGAATTATAGAACCGATCCTGCTTTGAAGTGAAGCCATGGACCTCTATATCACATTAAGAAAGACGAATAAACAAATTAAAACAAAAAGGTTAGGATGGGGTGAGAAGGCCGCACAGGAAATGGTAGTGGCTTGTCCTGCATGGGAATGAGCGACTCATATCAAAAGGCGTGTTTGTATTCGCATGAATGCTATCAGCTCGCCTTGTGATATCGATACTGGCATTGTGCGACTACGCGCTTCACGTTTTTCATTTAGGAAATCTTCGATTGTTGGTTGTAATGGAATTTTTGGCAAGTGTCGCTTGGGAGTTCCAAGGAATTACCTGACGGGCCAACAGGCAGGTCCATTATTATTTGTTGTTGTTGCTGTTTAAATGATATGGGAAATGTACGGAACAATGTGCTGTAACAGTGAGTAGGGACCACAGTGACCAATTCTTTACCGGTGAAACTTGCCAGCCAACGCTTGAGAACCCTTGTGTGATGAACAGACTGGGGTGAATCCCCAATCTCTCATTATCTCTTCTTTCCAACCTCCCAGCATTGCTCTGATGAAATTCCCCCACCCCCTCTATCTGCCCAGACATGCCTCCAAAACATATTACAGATACAAGATGGGAAAATGCCTCTCAACCAGAGCATTATCTAATAATAAATACATCCTTTATGTCACAAATATTGGACAGTAGAGGCTGTAGGAGTTACCACAGACATACTGTAAGTACATGGATGTGAAACACACGAAACAAACTGAAGAAGCATTTGCCAAAATCCCAACAGACAATGAGCTCCACCAAGTGGTGGGGTGGGGCCGGGGGTGGGGTCCACACCACAGGAAGAGAAAATGGGGGGGGGGGGAGAGAGAAAGAAAGAGAGATTGGGGATCCAATTGAGGAGAGAGAGAGAACGCGGATAAACAACTCGAGTAAGAACAACAATGATCTACCAAGAAAGGTTCTTGAGAGCTCAGGCCGTAGAAGGGCGGGAATGACACCGTATCCATACCCCAGTCTGTCATCCATTACTAGACAAGAAGCCAAACTTGGACCGTGCAGAAACACATACCGAGATTTAAGAATAGCTTGTTTCATTTTTTAAACTTTAGTTTAGTGGTCTCATATACACCTCTGTGACCAAGATCTCCCTCTCGACTTGAAGGGCGTATCGCCAACACGATTTCTGATTGGCCTATCATCTATGCGGGACGCTTCAGTGATCAATACTTTGGAGCCGTCCGGCTGGACGGGCACTGTCTGAGAAAAAGGTCCTTATGGTGGCCAAGAATTATCACACAGCTCACACTCGGGTGGGGGGTGGGGGGGGGGGTGACGCCATGATTTAATTCACTTTTCTACAAAAAAGGATAAAAACAGCCAACGTTATCGATGTCGGTATCGCATGAACGTCGTGATTCCACTGTTTATTCTTTCTTAATTTTCCCCATACGCCTATCCTCATAATCTCTATTGACCACATTCACCCCTCCTTCATTCTTCCATTCCTCCATCCCTTCACCCTCGGTTCCTCCCAATTCTGCCGCCTATTGATGACAAGAGAGCAATTAGTATTGACAGAAAGTTTTACTGCCAGCACCGCCATGTTGACTCAGACACGGGCATACATCCAATCCCTGCTCAAGGCAACATCACGCTAGTAGGGACAATCAATGCAACATCGGCAGCCTGAAATCTAATCTCCACCCAAGGGCATTTCAATTTATCTACTTTAACATGAAACTGCATTCAAGTGAAATCACTCCATACAGTCGGCTGAACAATGGCCTTTCAGTATTTCAGGTGAACTGCTGGAATCTGTGGAAGAGTGGGTTTAGGGCATGTGTGCGTGTGTGTGTGTTTGTAGGCTTTTTTCTTTCTTTTTGGTATTGGTGAGGAGCGATGTGGGGAGGGGGTGTAATACTGCTGTGAATATTTAGCGAGAATAATCTAGAATCCGATAAACATGCGAGCAGGGAAAATTGCACTTCAGTTGAAGTACATTATAGAGGAACGTCCTTCAGCGGCCGAGTCAAAACATACCCAATAAAGAAAGATATTAATATGAGAAATTTAGAACACAAACAACCAGACACTCGGTCATCCACTCTCTCCGCTCCCTGCTGGATGTACATTTTTACATTTTATGCATTTAAATATAGTAAACAGAATGTGACTTGGTCATTAAGTCCAATGCAGCAGTCATCGCTCATTACCATTCTTCAATGTTGCCCTCTACCTTCCACGTACAGCACAATATATTAACTGGTAACCAGCAAATAAGTCTAACTTCCTATGTTGTAAGGAAGAGCTGCCTGGCATAGACACATTTTGATGTCACCGGTGGACGTTTTTAACTGTAAGTTTACGATACCAAGTATTCACCCCAGGAGACTATGGATGTTTAGTGGAGTGGCTCTGTGGCAATACTGCTAATGTCATGTAATAGAATAATTACTTTCCACATTTCTGTCAGTATCAAAAGTTAACATTAACAGTAACAGTAATATGTGATATCCTGCGCACGCACGCACACGTTCACTCACACACACACACACACACACACACATACACGCACCAAATAACTCTAAACCTGTGTGACAATGAACCATGGAACACGTATGTTTTAGCCCAGGCGCGCACCAACTGATTTTGGTCGGCCGGCTGGCTGGATAGTGACGTCATGATACTGAGTTCCAATGAGATGTATACAAGCTGGAGTTCGTCCAAGTTCAATGTCGTGTCGTCAGCATTCAACTCGTCGGCCGATTTAATCGACCTAATCTAATATCCCTAGGCTCATCATAAGTCTCAACACGGTCCTGAAAAGCTGACAGTTGTCAGTGTGACAGTGGACACTTCTTTCTGGCCAAGCGTTGTTTGCTGCCGGGGGTGAGGTGTTTTGTTTTTTTCTTTTGTTTTGAATGACCACCCTGAATGGACCCAAGACTCCGAAAAAAAAATGTTAAGAACCTTTGCTTGCTAGACCTGTAATCTCCTACTCTAGCCAGATCTTCATGTCTACACTATAGAGGAAGTCAGCCTCCATTAGCCGCCATTGTCTGCAGTGTCCTGCTCCCAACAAGTTCTGCCATAGACTTTTACTTCACAACACAAGCCCTCCTACTTGTTCCATTCCTTTTGAAGGAACTTCTGAATCATTACACTTGACGGCAAGAATAGAAACTTTAAATCGACCCAGCTTTTTACATGTTCCTCATTTTCGAGGCAGGCAGCTTCTCCCATCTGACGTCCATTAGTTCCTTTGCAATTTTCGTCTTATTCTTCTTGCTGGGTCGTCGTCAACAAATTGTCGATCAATATTACCGTGTGGTGATTATGAAATTCTCCTGCAAACTATGCACTCCGTGTTTGGATCAGCAATTGTAAGATTTTTTTAAATTCAATCTTTTCTTTCTCCGTGAGAAATAATCATGAAAATTGTTCACAAATGTTATGTCTACCGCTCTCTAGTAGCATCTTTTTTATATTAAAAAACTGTTATATTCCCATCTCCCTCTGTCTATCTCCCACTCTATCAACCTGTCAGCACGCCTGCTTTCTCTTCCATTATGTCCTCCTAGCTCTCACTTCTCTCTCTCTCCAGTGACAACTTTCTCTCTCCTCTCTCCCTGACCATTCCATTGTCTCTCTGCTTCAGCCTCTCCATCTAATGCACCCCCCCCCCTTTCCGCTTTTTTTTTTTGGTTAAAGAACTGTCTGATGTGACTACCAGTAATGCAGTTGTACCCGGCCTGCCCCGGGCAAATGCCATCATGATTTTCCAGCCTGTCGCACACTAACACACCACCTAGCCAGTTGTATGTTCACACATACCAACACAAAAGCGGACCAAAGGACCAACTGTGCACGTGGAATATCATCAGTGTCACCAGTTCATATAAAGTTTTACCTCCTAGTTGTGACAATTATAATTAACTTCTAATTTTGACCTTTCTCAAATTAAACTAGGTTGAAGTTATCGCTTCATTTCACCCAAGAAATCAACGACAAAACAACAGCAGACAAGAATGACGTCATCAACAACATTCTATCCGGGCTGTATGTCATATTTTTTGCTTTCATTCCAAAAGCTGTCCATCATGAGTTCTACCCCTTTGCCCAAGATCGTCCGTTTTTCATTCCACCCCGAAATCAAAGGGAAAGATTTTCTGCCGGGCTCAAAAGTGTGGATAATCATCCCAGGAACTGGTGACATGTGATCCTCTAAGATCATCTTTCTTTCGCTTTCAAACTGGCTGAACGCTTATTTCACACAGGGTACTGGAAGAACAAAATGACGTTGGGGTTGGGGGGGGGGGGGCTGGGAGAGGAGAGGGGAGGGGAGACAGACACACAATGATACGCTCAATCGATTAGTGTGTCTGTCTTCCTGATTGCCATTGCCACCAATCTCCTCTAGGTTCGGGAACTCCTGTTTTCTCAGATTAAAAACAACTCAAGAACAACAACCGTGCAGCCGGCGCGATTCACTCCCCTTTCGGTGTAAAGCAGAACATCTTCTCGCCTGTGTAACTCTGGTCACCCGGAAAGGTTTCCCCTGCTCCAGAGAAATGAGAAAGAAATATAACTGGCCTATCAATCTTCATTGAGCCGCGCGTCTTTCAGCAAATCATATTTGGGTGTGAATCATCTTTACTGTAAAGTGGGCCGAAATCTGCTCTTCTGGCCCAGTGTTGTCTGAAAAATGCAATTCTGATCTCGTTACTTGTGTGTGAGTGTGTGCTTTCGGGAGTTTCTTCTTGTGCCTCCCCACCCCCTCAGTTTTCATCCACCCGGGGCCCTCCCCGGAAAAGGATGGGGAGAACACGTGCAGAGAGCGGAAGATGACAATATTTGTGCAAAAAATATGTCAATTACTGATCAAATTAAATGAGGAATTTGCTCCCTGCCTGCCTAACGCCGAATACAGCTGTCCACTGACCATTTCCAAAAACCTGTCACATTTAGCTGTAACCAGGCCTCCTCCCTTTCCATGCCTCATAATAAAACCCTCATGACGTCACAATTCTCACCATGTGATGTAGGGGGGGGGATGGAGAAACATCCAGCAGGGGGGGGGGGGGGGGAGATAACATATATCATATATATATATATATATATATATATATAGAACAATAACATCCACAGAATCAAATCTTTACCCTGAAGGATGAGAACACACACAACCCATTAAAATTACACCCCGGCGCACTAGCCAAAAACTGATTGGCCGACAAGTCGGACGATGACGTCACAGCAGTGATCTTCACTGGATCCCCAACTAGTTGGCTGGTGCACGTGGTCTCACTGAAACCAATGTCGCGACGTCATCATTCAACCAGACGGCCGATCAAAGTGAGCCAGTGGGCTTTGTCTTAGAGGCCTTAAAATAATTCACTTGAAGGAGTCTTAAGTCTCAAGTCCCGTCTTTGGTTGCGACCGTTCGAGCGTCCCGTCCCTCTCCGACACCAACATGACATATTTATCCAGCAGCCATCAGTGCAGCCACCGGTGGCGATGACAACATGTCAAAATGATTCACACAATTTTATCCCTCTCCCTCCACCCAGACTCACGGTGCTGGATATTTGCATTCACCCCTATGGAAGGGCAGGCAATATTGATTCTTTTCACTAAACCTGCCTCCAGTAATCATTAATCCCCCCCCCAACTCATAAAACGGGGCATTTTTAAAAAATTCGATGCCTTTTGCTTGAATGGGTGAGGAAAGGAAGAATGAAAAACTGCTGGGGGGGGGGGGAAGTAAGAAAATGCACTTTGGTTGATTTTCTCTTCACTTTTTCCCCTGCACGCCATAGTAAGTTTTTCGCCTCTCGCGGACACAACAAACAAACATAAACATAACATTCATAAACTGGTGTGGGCATTCACTGCACTAACCACGCTCCACGATACAAAACCCCAAATGAGTCTCTCATCTGCCTGTTGTTTTTTGATATTAGTAGTAATGGTGGCTTGTAGTTAGCTTGTTTGCCAATCCACCTATTCTCAAGTCTCTATGACAGTGTGTCCACGCCCTCCCAGCCCCCCCCCCCCCCACTCATTCGCTCCTCTTCATCCTCACCCACGTTTCCTCCTCATCCGACTCTTCCGATCTCTACCCCCATCCCCCACCCTCTACCCTCCGGCTCTCGCATCTAACACCAAAAATCGATCCCCAGTTCTAGAACAATCTCCGTGCCACAGACAGCTCTTACTCATAGAGCTGACTCCCCTATCACTCACAGTGAACTGGCCTAACCAACCAATGCGCAAACTAAATTTAGTACAGAGATGGAGGGGACAAAAGCAGGAGATTAAAGCTCGTTGAACGATAACATTTTTTTTTTTTTTTTTGCTTGGAGTGGAGAAGGGGAAGGGGTGGTGGGTGTGATATTATTCAGAAACGAAATACTGCGTGTCTCTGAAACGTAATAGCAATACGCTTCATATTCACTGCAGATTTCATACCACTGGGCAGAAGGAAGAAAACATTGCGTCGAGTTTCTTGACATCACGTGCACCGTAGTATAGTAGCACCGACTCGGACCCAACCCAAGTCCCATCAGCGTGTACAGTTGTCACTCCGTGTGTTTCCCTGTTCTTAATGCTGAAATTCTGCTTCTGAACTTCGCGAACAGTAGAAGGTAAAAGCCGTCTCCCTTCTGTGTGTGTATGCAAACTATCTACAGTATGGTATACCCCCTTTCTCTCTCTCTTTTATTTTACACATTACAAGTGCAAGGGGAGAGACCTAAAGCCCCCCCCCCCCTTCCACTTCCCCAGGGCCTTCTTGTTTCTTCAGCACATCAACCAAAGCCTGCCCTACGGCGGCAGATCTGATACTGACATGGTGACAACCTTACCACCCCTCTCACATCCTATGGGAATTTACACAGTGGACTCATCCTATCTCATCGACCAAAAACATTTTTTTTTCTTTTTGCCTTGTCAAACAAAAGAAGAGTTCTATGGCCGATGCCAGTGAAGGAACGCAGTTTTCCTTTGTCTTTCTCCTTCCTCTCTCTCTCTCTCTCTGTCTCTCTCTCTCTTGCGTCTGTAATGAAGAACAACACAATCGTCCCTACTAACACAGGCAACACTCACGACCCCAGACAGACATTTTAATAAAGGCGGGTGGGGAGGGGGGGGGGGGCTGATAAGATTAAATCGAGGCCTATGATTTTGTTTTTGTCTTTGTGAAAGGTGATCTGTGGCTGTACCAAATGGCGTGTTAGGTTGGTATGGCAATTCTTACGTCCTCATTGCACAGTTCAACAATTCCCATATCTAGCACACTTGGGCTTTAATGGAAATATGTGCCACTATGCCGCTGAAGCCTAAAATCTGCCTCCGTCCCAAACCTTTCCGTAACAAATACTAGAAAGTGTTAGTATATTATTCCATCCTGCTACGATTCCTAACACCTTTATCCCGAGTATTTCTCCCTCATTTTACATCAGTTTCAACAGTTTTTATTCGTTTTATTCCACAGGATTTCATAACACACCGTATATTCATTGGGGTTGGGTGGGAGAGGGGAAGAGAAGGGGGTGGGGGAGAGTTGGGGAGGGTGGGGAGTGCCCTCTGGCCTGAATGTAATACAGACATTTGTCATGGTAGAAAATGCTTCACTGGTGCCCTGAATGAAAAAATCGATGCAAAGGAAAATCACTGCAAATTAAAACATACATTAACTTACCACAGAATGAGATGTTTTGTCCTGTAAATTATTTCTGTAATTCTGCCAAAAAGTAATGTCTAATTCGTTTTCTTTGCAATTTTTATTTAATAATTTTGACGCTTGATTTAGTCCAAGACGCAGGCATTTTTCCCACAAGCCTACACAAGTTTTCAAGATGCAATGTATGCCAATGGGAACGGCCATACCAAACATGGTAAGAAGCAATGTGATGTTTTTTTAACATGTGTTTTTAGTGACCACTGGCGGGCGAGTTGTGGTCTAGCGCATTTGGCTTTCTGTCAGCCAATGGCTAGCTTGTTGTGTCGTTCTGTTGACCAGTGGCTACCAAAAAACAGTTGACTAGTGTGATCGGAACAGATTTGTTTTTATTTGTTTATAATAGATGTTTCCTCATCTGATCAATACATCATCTCTCTTCCCTCACCGTACATATATTTTTTCTCTAAACCTCAGAATTTCCTGCGACAATCTAAGACCAGCTGAATTCTCAACCCCACTGGATCAATAAGGGGGCGAGACAGTTGGCGCGCGCTCAGATTTCCTGAAGACAGGCAGGCCGCGCACGTCAAGCACTAAATAATGCACATCTTAACACAGCCTTGCACACTGTCTGCTGCATGCAAGTAGTGGCCGGGACACTTTACACAGACTTAACACAATCAAACCTATCTTCTTAAAAAAACAAACATCCAGCCAATCAATTCTGGATGCACAAACAGTGGTGGTGGCTTGGCTTTGTCTAATCCTTCCGATTTCAGAACCTTATGTACATTGTCAATACAGGCTACTGGAGAATCAGATGATTTGAGGTCTTTATTTTTAGGAGGTTCGCTGCCCTTGGCATTTACACCTCACTTTACTTGTTTTATTATTTCTTGTTCTAGCGCGGGGGGGGGGGGGGGGGGAAAGATGATATGGATAAATTTTTAATCTATTAATTTCAATTTTGCCCGGGCAGCGGCCTTTCGGCCTGCTCTTTACGATTTCCAACTGCCAGGGTATCTTTAACGTGCGCAACGTGCACACGGGCCCTCCGAATTTTTTCGTCCTTATCCGAGAAGACTAGGTACTCGATCCTACCCCCCCCCCAATAGGACCAGGGACTTGAAAATATGAGAAAAATCCAATTTCCAAGAACTACTCGATCCTACCCCCCAATAGGACCAGGGACTTGAAAATATGAGAAAAATCCACTTTCCAACATGCCTGCACTGCCCGGGTTTAGAACCCTGGACCAGAACCCAGGACCCTTGGCATGAGAGGCGAGTACCTTGCCTCTAGACCACCTTGTCCCCACGGAGAATCAGATGTCTAGTGAACACTTTATTTATTGCCATTCCCTTCACCCTCCAAACTTCTACACTGACTTGCAAATGTACATGGACTCCCATCTTTTTTGAATTAATCCGTGTATACAGATTTCTCCAGTTTCCGGAGATATCCAGTATTACTGAAGGTTTGTGAAAATTTAAATACATGTAGTTAGGTGCACGTGGAAGAAAAGAGAGAGAGAGACAGACAGAGAGAGAGAGAGACAGAGACAAAGACAGAGAGAGAGAGAGAGAGAGAGAGGGAGGTGAGGTGGGGCGGGCGATCATTGCTCTGTCTACTAGGAGTATGTCAAGGGAAACAACCCAAACATTCTCTGATGGAGGAGTTACCCCGCCCTGTCGGTGCCGGGAATAAGGGAGAGCATTCGATGTCAGGAATAGCTGACTTGTAGTGGCCCCTGACACAATACAACAGCTAATGAACCAGAGTGACAGAGTGGCTGAATTTCTGGCGGTAATGGAAAGAGTGACAGAGTGGCATAGGAGACACATCTGTTGATGACAAGGATAAGGACAGCTTGAGAAATACACAGACATACCAGAAAGACGGACTTGTCGGTGACAGGATACAGTTAATATGCCGAGAACCGGCCGGAGAAGAAAAGAGACGGAAAGAAAGAATGAGATGTGGAAAGAAAATACATGTTTAGGAAAGAAAATTCAAAATGAAAGAAAGACTGAGACTAATAAAACTACCGGTCCCGAGAGAGAGAGATAGAAAGGGGAGGGGGAACATATGTCTGAAACCACGAGGGACTGCTGGAAAGAAACGAAGAACTACACAGACTCGAGTTGTTTCATGAAACACACACACAAATAAGAGAAAACTAATTTGAAGAAAGGGGAAAAAATTAAGCACAGCGAGACTATTGCGACTTCATTTTCGATGCGGGGTTTGCGGTAGAGGTGAAATAGAACATACACAAATACGAAATAAAAATAACTGATCGAAATTCCGAGACAACATTCAATTTAGACCCGGCGGGAGAAATGTATTTAGGGTGAGTTCCCGTAATGTCATTATAAGACTGGCCAAACCTTGATGTACCTTTTCTATTATTATGATAAAAGACCAATGCTGGGCCCATTCGGGGGTGGGGAGGGGGGAGCAAGTGAAGGCACAATTAATTCTATCCAGGCTACACCAGACAGGATTATCTAACACACAGAGAGAGAGAGGGGAAAGGCGAGTGAGACAGAGAGAAAAAATTACCAATACTCAAATAAACAGTGAAAAAAAAAAAGGGGGGGGGGGGGTTGTCAGAGAAACAACGCAGTTTCAGGCTGTTTAACTCCGCAGCTTGTCTGATTGATGTGAACTGAATCAACGGGTGCCTTTTGGAGAGGGGCGGGGGAGGAGGGGGGTCTTTTAGGGGATATGACAAGTTTTCCAGCCACAACTAAATCAATGACAAAACAAGGTATCCCAGGGTAATGGCCATACAGAGACATGGGTAATGGGACATTGAGATATGTCAGTGTCAGTGTGTCATTTGCCGTAGTGTACTCTCAGTTTCAGAGAGAGATAGACAGAGAGAGAAGGAAAGACAGAGAGAGAGACAGAGATCACTATCACTTAGATACACGCGCAACAACAACAAACAATTAATGAAATTAACATCAGCAACGCAATGCCTCAAAAATGACGACAACAGAAAACACTAATAATAATAATGATAAGCATAATATGATAATATAACTAGAATGTTCAGTCATAAAATATCGTGTTTTGGCTTTTGGTTTTAGAAAAATAAAAAATAATATTAAAAAGGAGGAAGAAAAAAGGGAACAGACGAGAATATCACAAATGCAAACAAAACTTACCTGTTCCGTGTAAATATAGCAAGAATGTTGGTATAATAGAACAGTGGCATCTGATTTAACATTTGTATTTATAAAAAGCCGATTTCTGTGAAACCCTAGGGGCACAACTGTAAGAACAACACCCTTTATGGCACTGTGGGTGGAGAGAGAGGGGGGAGGAGAAGAGAGACAGGGAGGAGAAAAGAGAGAGGGAGGAGAAGAGAGAGGGGGAGAAGGAGAGAGAGAGAGAGGAAGAAGAGAGACAGGGCTAGGGAAAGAGAGGGGGCGCGGGGGGGGGGGAGAGTGAGAGATGATGTTGAGAAAAGCGGGAGGGCGGGGCAGAGAAGGAAAATAAAGACCAGAAAACACTGGTGGGGAGTGGAGTTGTGGAAAAGAAATAGCGAGAAGAAAAGGGGGAGGGAGGGTGAAATATAATGCCCCCTATCGAAAGTTGCTACAATGCTAGCCTTTTGGACTATTCGTACAGCCGTGTGTTGGTAGAAGAAAGTCATTTGTCACAGTCAGGAGTAAACAAAACATGTAATTACAACAAAAAAGTAAGTTAAGATGTCGCAGTTGACTGCTATTAAGGCCGGAAAAAAGACCACGATAACTGATAGTGATATAAAAGGAGACTTCAATCGGCATGACATTGTCCGTCACTACTTGAAAGTGAGTACATATTATTTAACTTATCAGGTGTCACTCTCCATGACTAGAATTCAACAAAAAACGAAAAACAAACAAAACAAAAAAAAAAGGAAAGAAAGAAAACGACAGGAGAAGGCATACTCACAGGTACACATAAAAAGAAATACCACCTTACCTTTACTGTTGCCGCTCTGGTCTCTTAAAATGGTGCACTCCTCGATGGTGCCGTATGAATGAAACAACTGTCGCACGTCTTCTTCAGTCTGAGACTTGTTCAGCATGCCCACAAACAACTTACGGTCTTCTGAAATGTCAAAAGCAAAGAGAAAATAGATTTAGCATAGTCAATTATGTCTTAACAGTTCTGTGCGCTGATCAATGTAATTGTTTGGAAGCGAAAGTTGTAGAACAACGCAGTGATGTCTTTTCTCCGCCTCCCACTGACAATCAACAAATCAACAAGAAAATCGCCCAATAAAGAAATCCGCAGTGACATTTCCACATAGGTCTATAGTTTGTTTTCCACTTTAGTTTCACGGGTTTGACAGATGAATGCCAGTAGAGATGAATAGGCGGGGCAAAGCGATTGGAGGAAAACAGAGGAAAGAGAGAGTCAGACAGAAAGAGGGAGAGAGAGAGAGGGGAACAGAAACGGGGAGGAGGGTGAGTAGAGGAAAGGGGGAGAGAAAGCGAGGAAGATGTGGAGGGGGGGGGGTGAGTGGGAAGAAAAACGGGGGAGAGAAATAAGAAAGAGTGGACAGGTGGGAAGTGAGAGAGGGGGGAGAGACCTCTTGAGAGAGAGAGAGAGAGAGAGAGAGAGAGATCAAAGAAAAGAGACAGTGGGACAGCAAGAAAATGAGCAAAAGATACGAAAAAAACAGAGCCTGAAGCAGGAAGAAACTGCTGGTTTCAAATGAGAGGACATGCCCACACAGATAACTGCAGCGAGTCTGACCATGCTCAGACTTTAGCAAGAAAACATGTGAATGGTTTGTGATTTCATTAGGTGATTTCCTCCTGACAGGTTGTCTCTCTCTCAAGGAAAGATGGACACTTGTATCACGATGTTCTAGACTGGTCATTTGGCAATTCGATTGTGTTGACCCTTTCACTCATGGGGTATTGTAATTTGACTCTCTCTCTCTCACACACACAGACACACACATACATACACACACAAATCACCGTCACAAAAAGGCAAATACACACACACACACACACACACACACAGTAACAACAACCAGACCAGCCGGACAAACACACAATAAGCCATGTGATGCCGCCTAGTTTTTCAAAGAAGACAGGCAGTGCGCTCTTGGTGGTGACGGTAGTGGCGGATTTATATTGCCAACGATAAACCACAGGGCAAGATCTAATGTAAAACTGGAGTCAGGATCCTTCAGAATAAACATGGGTCATCCAAACGTTTCTACAGCCCAGAACTGATGCTTTCCATGAAAATAGTTGGGAGCAGAGGCTTGCTCACTCAAGCAATGCTGAAACACGGCTTGCTCATCAGTGCAGACAGTCGACGTTAGATCATCTTCTCTTTGACTTTAATGCTGGAGGACACGGATCATTGGATCTTCAGTGGACAAATGTGGATTGACATTATCAACAGTTGGAGAGGTGGGAGAAGGGGGTGGAGAGGGAGGGAGAGTGAGAGAGGGAGGGAGGGAGAGAGGAGAGGGGGAGGGAGAGAGAGAGGGGAGGGCGGGAGGGAGAGAGAGAGGGAGGGAGAGAGAGGGGAGGGAGGGAGAGAGAGGTGGGGAAGAGAAAGAGAGTGAGAAAGACAGACAGAGAGAGAGAGAGAGAAAGGGGTTACAATACAACAGACCAACGCAAGAAGAAGAAACGTGTGTACCTGTGTACGGGTTAAGACGACAGACAACAAAAAAAACGTGTGTAAAGTGACAGACATTGAGAGAAAGAGAGAAGAACTGAATGGTAAACACAAAGAGGGAGAGAGAGAGAATACAACGGATACGGAATGGGAAAAGGGGCGAGGCGGGGGGCTTGGGGTGGAGGGAGGGATGGACATACAAAAGAAGTAGTTGGAGATGAACCTGCTGGGGTGGGGTGGTGGGGCTTAGCAGAGGAAAATCAATACAACATCTTCAGCCGCAGCTTGTATTGATTTAGCCAGAAATAAGAGCTGAAGAAATTCCACGAAAGGCCTTACGGTAAAACAGCCGTGTGTTGGGATGAAATAAACAAGATGTGTCTTCCGGGGTGTCTCAGGTCGCTTCAGCCACACAGTGCATTTTTTCTTCTTCTTTTGTGTCTCGGTGGGGGGAGGGGGGGGGGCCACAATAAAAATGTGTTGGATCGGCTGAGCTGAGAGCTACGAAACAAAACAAAAGACCGGCGTCAGTACATCAGGTGTCGCAACGCCCACGCGACTTCAAACACACTCCGGTCGATGTTTTTATTTCCTAATAATAATAATAATAATGATCTCATCCTGGATTCCTTCTGATCCCAATATAATTACTGTAAGTGTCAAGCCACATTTTGACAGTCCGCAAGCCACAGAAATATGACACGAGAAAAAAAAATTTACAGTAAAGATAAAAAGTCCTGCAGAGCCTGGGTGAACAAGCCACTGACACTGACAGTAATCATGCCCCTGTAAAAAGAACGGAATAATCCACAATCTATCAGAGTAAACCATTTTTCCTTCCACATGTTTGTGTAGATAGAATGGTTTCACTCTCAGACTGTTATATTACTGGCAATAACCCTCTCCTGAGTAGTTTCCCCTGTTATCTCTTTAATTTGTACTCTTTTCAATAATTTCCAAATTCATATTTAAAAATTGAAGTTCCTAGTTAAGTCCATTTTATTCAAAAGAATTCGTGAGTACCATTTCCGTTTATTTTGTTTTCCTCTAGCAAAATATCGTACTTTCTCCGCCAAACAATTTCTCCAATTTTGACTTTACTTTTCTTTCTCGCCCTCATTCAAATATTTTCAGTAAGAAAAATAAGAAATGAACGCCTGCAGTCAGAACGGATGTCTCCGTGTAACCTGTAAGGGTTCACTTTTGTGAGTTCTGTTTCTTCAGTAAAATAAAAGTGTTACAGTAGCAGATCTGTGGTTTCGTCCTGAAATTTTCACCCAAGTAACAATTCTAATTAACTACAATTTCGTTCGTTATTTTTAACGTTCTCAATTCCTTCACGCTCTTTTGCTTTTTTCTTCTAGAATATCTATTTCAGTTCGCGGTGGGTTCTTTCTTTTATTCTCCTCCTCCCTCCACCCCCCCTGCTCCCACACGCCAGTCCCCGAGTGTCAGGGTTGGCAGACACGAATTGGTTGTCCACGTTGTCATTCTCAGACATCACATCGAAGGACATCAGCCGCAGCCCCCCCCCCCCCCTCCACCCGGGCATAATGCTAAATAATGATTAGAACAAGCCATGCGTCTACACGTGTGTGGGTGAGTGCTTGGCTGGAACTCCCTCCAGCACACAGTATGGCAGCAGTGAATCTTTCCTCACACATGACAGTGTAGGGCACCCAGATGGAATGGAGAGAAATAGTGAAGTGAATGTGTGAAAGGAGGGGGGGGGGTACAGGAAGACGAGCGGCCGGGGATGGGGGGGGGGGGAAGAATTGACCCAAAAAAAATGAGGGTGAAGAGGGGCGGTCAGTGAACTTCTGAAGGATTTGCCGCTGGATTGGGATATAAATTATTAATTAGGAAAGTTGAGGATGTGGCGAAGATGGAGAGAAGGAACAATCTGAAGAAATGTGCTTTAATACAATAGCGAAGAGGAGGAGAAGCCACACAATTAGAAAACAAATTTTGTTCCAGAATTCCAGATATGGAGAAAATTATCTTTTTTTTGTTTTGTTTGTTTCGTTCATCAACAGATCTTGTTTCGTTCACTGTCGTCTTTTTAAAAGCCAGCGCTCTCCTTGCCCAATCAAATTCTCTGGAAATAATTATGGAGAAAAGATTCTGAGCGATCAATAACTTCTTTTTATTTTTTTTAAGACGATGGGATGCAGAATGGAAATGAACACACACAAAGTTAGAGTGAATATTGGTGACATCCATCCCCAGCACGAATACGGAGTTGGTTTTTGAAGTGGTACAGTATCTTGTACAAAAATAATAGAAGAGATGTCGGCGATGCTAGATGAACTGAGGAAAGAGCTGACAGAGGAAGAAACAGAAAGAGTGATAGACCAGAAGAGGAATACACTGTGCAGTGACGGGCATCAGTGCGTTTTAATAATAGAAAACAGTACAGAACACTGCAGCAGAACACTCAGTGAAGAAATTCAAACCATGCTTGTGAATAGCAGTCAGACTTTTAGATATTCAGTCAGTTGTGAAGATGGTACAGTATATTATGACAAGCACATAGGGTTTCTCATGTGTCTCAACAATGCTGCTTCGCACTGGACAAAGTGGCAGCCAGTGTGCTCACAACTGGGTTGAATGAGAGGCTTTTCGGATGTGAGATTTAATTAGGTCACACTAGTTCATGTGTCAATGTCAAGTTCTGTATTGACTGGTTCACGGGGTGGGGTGTGGAATTGGGGGAAAATTGGGGGCGAGGGTGAAAAGAGAATGAATCAATGAAGAAAAGACAGAGGAGCTGTGATTATCAGAATCTTTTAAACCGTCACAATTTAACTAGCCTTGGATGTGTGGCTGGATGAAACCTGACGTTTTGGACAGAAAAGCAAACTGTGACGAAAATGAGGGGGAGGAAGGGGGGGATTTCTCGCTGAAAAACAACTATTGTAAAGGACAGTAAAGTATCGTAACGATACATGTACTTTGAGATTTCAGTGCCAAAAGGATCGTGTGTGTGTCTGTGTGTGTTTGTTGAGAGAACGACTGAGCGAGAGAAAGAAAAAAACAAAAAAAGACTGCCAAACACAAAGAATTCAGTTAGTCCTGTAACCACCACATTTCCTAATCCAGTATTCCGAACATTTTTACATCCTTCCTAAGAGAAAAAAGAAATGAGAACAAGCCTCCTCTCCTTCTCCTGAACCTCACTTCTGGCACAGCACAAAACCATCCTTTTACAATCTTTAGCACTGAGAATCAAACTGAAATATGCACAGAGGGGATTCATTAACGATAGCTCTATTCCCCTCTGAATCAACATTATTAGAGAGAGGAGTCCCCCCCCCCCCCCAGCGCCTCAGGTCACCGCGTGCCTTCATTAACGCGCACTCACCCGGGTACTGTTTATTTATAGAGGCTCTCTCGACCATGCTTCGGGGCTACTGACAGACTGGCGGACTGACCAGCAAATAAATAAACAAAGAAAATGCCGTTAGCTGACCTGATGAAGAAGTCAACTTTTATGACGTTCATTCCCATCCGCCCATACAAATTTCTTCTTCGCCTTCTGCTAATAGAATTCTCATTCCCAAAACACGCATGTAATTTATGAGCTCATCCTTAAACACATTCTTCATTGTCTCCCACGGACAAACTTGTTTCAATTGGATCTGACAAACACATAATTATACAATATTACATACGAAAGATACACATTTTCGAGGCACACCGAACAAACCAGATTCAGCATACTAAAACTCTGGAACATCTCTGATTTCAAACCCTTCTGCAGTGAATTAGTCATTTGATTGTTCAAAATTTCTGTTTTGTGGTGAGAAGTGAAGAACTGCATAGAACAGAGAGAGAATGTTTTATTTCCACGCCGCCTCTCTGGTTTCATTGTTCTCTTGGCCTTTTTTTTAAATATTTTACTTCGTAGTGAAGAAAATAAAATAAAAAATAGTATGTACATCGGAAAATGTTCTCTCATGCACCCCGTACTTCTCATAGACAAGTGAAAGTGTGGGAGTGGTGACGTGGTGTCTGTGCTTCTGATCGGCTGTGATTTGACCCCCCCCCCCCCCCAGACATGTCCAGGCGCACAGAACGAGAGCGAGGTGTGTGGAAGTCAAGCAAGCGTGGGGGAGAAAAAGGCGGAGAGAAAGATATGGAATGTCGAGAATGACTGAATGCATGGCTGGCAATCACTGAGCTGGACATTCCTACCAACACTTTCACATGTCCAGGTGAGAGGTTAATGATTTATCTACACAGTTGGTCAACAAAATATTAATTTCCTTAGCAATCCATCCATCCACCCATCCTCCTGCCACCAGAAAGTATGGAAACCAAACTACCCACACAAAAACGGACCCTTAACACGAGAAGCGATTTTTTTTAAAACTTGAGGATTAATCCATTTGGCCTGGAACTGAAAGATAAAACAGAAACACATTTCTTTATCCCTCCCGTCTGTGCTTTATGTGATTGGTTTCAGCTTTAAACTTGAACTTAAATCGTGTCTGTTGAGCAAAATATTCCCGAAATACGGTGGAAGCGGTAGTCGTAAACCATTCAAACGCAGATGTTGAATTTTTAAGGGGCAGTTCTATTCCTAAGCATTTCTTTCACCACTTTCCTGCTGTTTCCTCGTCCAGCATTCACCCCCAGTCACCAATATGTGTGTATACGCCTTCATTAAGCTGTGACTCTCAGTGGCCGGTGGCAGTCTTGTTGATTTTACACAATTTACATTGGCTGCAAGGGATGGTATACACTGTCGGTCAGGGGTGGGAGAGAGGGAAGTCCGTGGTCCGAGGGCGGGGTGGATGGAGAAAGAGAGGTGGGGGGGGGGGAGAGATGGAGGGGAGGCGGTCGGGGGGAGAAAAACCGATAACCACATGTGTTGTTTTCTTAGACTATCTTTCTCTTCCTCCACAACAACAGTCAAATTACTGCCGCCACTAAATCGCATCCCTCTCTCCCCAACCCAGGCACCTAGCCCCTACTTGAGTCCAGGCCCCGGGTAGAGCTGTACTGCTAACAGAGCTAATTGACTTTGAAGGCCGATAAATCTCTACCATGAAGCTGATCACCTACATAAAAAGAGAGTAATGTCCCTTCCCTTCCGATCCCTTACACCTTGAGGCTTCCTTCCATCAGTCTGTTTCTTTATGGGGTTGGAGACCAGCATGTCGGTGGCTAGCGTGTGTACATGTTACAGTGTAGCAATAAGCATGTTTACCTGTATCCACTCCATTCATTCATGTCTACCTTGTTTGTTTTTGTCTTGCTGGAGAGAGAGAGAGAGGGATTGGGGGGGGGGGGGGGGGGAGGGTTTAGAGAAAGAAAAGGGCGGGTGAAAACCAAGAGAGCTAGGAATGAAATAAAAGTACGCTTTACCTTTCTTGTCTCCGTATTCTCTTTAAATCTAATGTTAACTTTACGCCTCGCCTCGGGAAAAATTTGTATTGTTTTTGTCTTCTGAAAAATAAAAAGAAGTGAAAAAAAAAAAGGGCGGCACTATGTTTTGTTTTTTTACGTTCCTTTAATAATGTGCTCGGTCTGTCCCCCCCCCCCCCCCCCCTATTTATTTTCTGTGGTAGACCTATCTTGATGTGGCATTTTCCCTTTCATTTAAATCTCCCTTTTACAACTCACACAGGAGCCCAATGTATATAAACACTTCATATAAACGCCAGCGTGCCTAAAACGCTTGTCCCTTCAAAGTACACATGTACAACTGCCTTTCTGTTCCCTGGCTAGTCATTTCACTATTCTTCTGTAGCCAGGTTGGATTAATCAATATAAACCTATCTGGTAAAAAGAGGAGAGTTACTGACAATGATTACTTTCTAGGCCATTGTTGGTCAGCCATTGTCCACATCACCTGACCACGCCCGAGTAAAAATCAGACTTTAATACCGGCAGGGGAAAACTTTCAATAAGGAGAAAACAGTTTCAACCCCTTTCCCGCTAACTCAACTGCTAAGTAACAGAGAGACGACTTAGGAAAGTTGAATTTCTGAGACTGCTGACTCTTGAAGCAAAAACCACGGCGAGAAAAAATGCAAAGCATTCTTTAAGCACCTCTTAATCCAATCAGTAAGGAACAGGGCGAGATGACTTCGTATCTTTGCTGCAGGACATGAACAGGCAGGTAGCACCACGGCCACGCACTTTTTTTGTATTTCTGCTCATCGTTCATGATGAAAACTCCCAAGTAGCCAGTACTGAGTAGTAAACCTCAGTTTGCGAGCAACAAAGGGCGAGTTTTAATCTGTGGCGGCGTTGCAGGTGCGAAGCAGAAGCTTTCATTTGAAGAAAGAATTGATCAAAGCAATATCAGAACGCTGGTCTGTGACCAATTAATCACCTGCTCACCCTGACTAATCACAGCCCTCTCTGATGCGATGTCAGGTGAGAGAAACAATGAAGCATGGTGCTGTAATGTATAGCTAGCTAGTCGGGTCATACATTACAGCAGAGACGGACAGACCCGTGTATACCTCTGTAAAATTAAACTACAAACGCGTAGGTTTCTCCTTCCACCCCTTGAGTTCCTAGTGTCTCCATATTTATATTAGGTGAAAGTGACCACGCTTTAGCCCGCGCAAAACATCGACTGAATCACAAAGAAAGGAAAGAGAAAGAGAATGAGACCAGAGTAATTATTGATGACTGAAGGACAGTTTTTCCTAAAACCTCAGGAACAATGACGGAGGGAGGGAGGGAGGGGAGATCAAACATGGGCGTAAGGCCATTAACCCCCCATCCCCACACTTTCCGATAGCAACTTGACGCTAGGCCTACCCCTCAGTTTCCTAATCATCGTGATTAAAATTTCCACTTCAACCCTCCCCCTCCCCCCATCTTTCCCCACTTATTTACTAGTACACAGGTGTGCACTGCCTTGGGGGGGGGGGGGGCAAAGCCAATGCACACCTGTGTACTACTAAACGTTCAACACACAGAACAGGAAGGGGGGCAGGTGGTTAGCGTGCTACCACCATTGTAGTGCTTGGGGCATGTAGCGTAATGACAGGTGTGTGTGTGTGTGTGTGTGCGCGCGCGATCCCCCGAAAAAGGTGGATTGGGGGGGGGGGGGGAACAGATAAAAGAAGAAAGAAAATGGAAACTGGTACATGGATTGGGTCAGTCAGTGATGGCAAGATTTTAGACCTGTCTTTTGTTCTGTGATTTCCTGTTCCAGTCTTTGTTGTTGTGTGTAGTGGTGGACCTTGTCTAGTTGTCCACCTGTGTTGGGTTCACTTGTGTTTGGTTTGGGTGGGAACCACGCACATCAATGCCAGCCAAGATTTGCCATCTATAGACAAAACACGTGAAAAAGAAAGAACGTGGATGACAAAGAAAGGATGTGATCAGAACGGAAAAATGTAGATCTATTGGCACACATTCCAGTACGATACATACACGTCATAAATTTTGCAATATGCATTAGTCCAGCAAATTACATTGTCATGTATGTGAGAAGAGAGAAGAGACAGATTTTCAGTGAAATGTGGGATAAGAGGGGATGATTTCTGAGAGAGACTGGGCTCGAATATCTATTTAATGTGACGGGAGACTTTGGGGGAGGGGGGGGGGGGGGGTAAGTGAGCTTTTTCTGATGTATTTAGGTCGTCTCGCTAAAGAGTGTATACATGTACTTCTTTACAATTCTTTAAATCAACAGCATTATCCCAAATACATCATCTGAAGTTCTTCCCTGCAAAGGAAGGTTTTTAAAAAAATCCGCATTAAGCCCAGCCCTGCAACGCTGCGATATCTAATTCAATTTTCGCAGCAAATGCAGGCAGGTTTACATCACTAGTAGGGAATACATTACATGTTTACAAGGTTTATCCGATCAAATCCTTCTGGAAATTTCCATTCCAGGAGTTAATCAACAAGTTCATGGATCTCACAACTAAAACATGTTATCTCCATCTCAACCATTATCTTCACTTCACAAAATAGCCTTTTGCATTACCCATTGTCCGAGGTATCCTAGCAACCGTAATAAAATGAAGAAATGTCATTATAAGCGAAACAGAATCTACCGCGGGCGGTGGCGCTGGAGAACCTTAATACAACCGTAACTCTACAGTCGCTGAGTAATCAGATACGCGAACTTGGAAGGGCGACCTGAGAACAGATGGAAGATCAGCAAAAGTATGTAAGTCAAGCAAATTTTATCATGATTTACGTGGTTTTCTCACATAGCTCCTCCGTGAAAAGAAGATGCCAAAATGCGATCGATATGTTCCAGCCCGCGCCCGCCGCGCTTTGCCAGCAATGAAGAGATGGGCATAATCGATCGCATTAAATATTCGAAGAGAGTAATAGAATAAACTGCAGGCATACTTTTGTGTGGCTGTAAAATTGTTAACAGATCTGGCAAATGCCCATAAAATATTAACACAGTGGCCTATGACGCGGATGATTGCAAGTGGAGACATGAGATGACGCAGACATTTGATTTAGTACAACTATTGATTTTGCTAGATATGCATCTGACAATCTGTACTGTAATACAATCAAATTCACATGCGTGAACACCCTGGATTCTCTTTCTCTCTCTCGGTCTGTTTTCTATGTGTCAGTCTCTCTCCCTCTCTCTAGTCTCTGTCTCGCCCTGTCGCTCTCTGTCTCACACCACTCACACAAAAGACATACACAAAGGCTAACACATTTACATAATTTTATGTGTGATTCTTTTTTTCAAATTTTTTCTTCATTCTACTGCTATTACATGTACTAATATTACAACTCTCGCCCTCTTGTGTGTATATAGAGAGATCTATACTATATGTGTGTGCGCGCACTTTTTGGGGGGTTTTTTTTTTACACTTTTTGGGAAACAATTATGCACGAGTTCAGAGCATCACTAAAGTAAGGGGGAGTAAATACTTATTCAAAGAAGGAAGGATTAAAAGAACAAGTTTTTGGAAAACTCCAGTAAATGACCTGGGAAATGACGTGATAAGAAGTTGGAGTGTACACTCGGTATTTAAAGCTAAATTGTGGTAACTGGAACTACTGAACTCATACAAATATGAAGATTTTAAAGATCTACATTACTACCAACATAACCATCACATTCTGTTAAATTGGTATCGGTTTGTTGTTTAAATGTGCCGTTGTTTTTGTTGTTTTTTTCCCAAGCGAGCGACCATTCCCCTGTGTGTAGGGGAAGGAACCACAAATGTCAAGTCTTCAAATTATGCGAGTGATTTCCCTTTGAAGTGAAGCAAACGACAAGTTGACATGTCTGGATTTTCTCGGTACTGCAATGAACAATGATGCATATGTTGTTTTTCAAGGGGCATCCAGTCCACCACGGTAAACTTGAGAACAAAATTTCTTTATTTCAGAACCCCTCGGTTATTTAATTTGTGGTTTGGAAATATTTCATTTGTTTGTTTCTTACTTGACAATTTTTAACATTTTCAAAGTTGACACTCCAAGCACGTGTATATTTAGATAGTGAATAATAATTAATGCACAGAAGGCCTTTTTTTTAAAAAGTATTATTATTACATTTATTAGAAATAACATATTAGGTGTATTTGTATGGTCTGGTGAATGACATTCGTGTGAAAACTAGTGTCTGACAGCAGGATGTATAATTTCACATAATCCACCCCTCCCACAACAAATATCCAGTTTTGCTTGTCCCTCTGTCTATCTCTGCCCCCCCCCCCCACCCCCGGCTACGAAAGTGACCTTATATTTTTTCGTGCAAACAGCTACGAGAACATAATACAACAATTATTTTCCTCCACACTTTCGCCACCCCTCTCCCCTTTTTTTCTCTTTTAAATTTCTTACACGTTCTCTTTCTCAGCCCACCTCTCCTCTCGCCTCTGGAGCCTCCCTCCTCCTGTGGCTGCACATGCTCCAATCATTGCCTGTGTCAATCAAACAGGCAAAAATCGATACCAGATGGCCAGTAAAGACGATTACCTGAAGCATTATGGCTGCTTAATAATGCTTTTACACTGGGCTCTGAATACACAGGAGGGTCATGGGTAGGGTGGGTGGATGGAAGGGGTGGGGGTGGTTGCAGTGGGTGATGTGGGAAAGGATAATAAAGGGGTGGGGTGGGGTGGGTGAGATCTGGCCTTAGGGGGGAGAATATTGAATTTTTTATGATAGTGAAAGATTTCTTCTGGCTGGATCAACTAATTGGGGAGCTGGGCTGTGTGAGATAAGGGCTGTGGACGGGAGAAAAAGGGGCGGGGGGTGGGATAGAGGCGGGTGAGAGAGTGGGTGGATCGGGGTAGAGATTAGGGCGAGGAGGAAGGATGACAAGTCGCCGCTCCTTCTTCAGGGAAAAAATAAGCGGACATAATAAATGAGGCCGTGAAGACAACAGAAATCTTACGTAATTTGCGAGAGAATGAGAGGAGAATAGGCGCGAGAACTGAAGGAGAGAATGAATGGACTTGGGAGGTTCCATTGTCCAATCCAATTTTTTCATGACGGAGGCAACGAATGGGGGAATGTACTAGAGTATGCGCATGTGAGGTAATGCTATTGGCTATTTTGATGATATTTGATGTTGTGTCTGTGCGTGTGTCAGTGTGCGCGCGCGATGTGGGTGGGGAAAGGGGGGGGGGGGGGAGTTGTAGAGATTTCATGTCCTGAAAAATGCAGCCTCCCCGGGGAGGGAAACTTTGGGAGAAGCTAGGCTGGTTTGTGTAGGAAGAAGATTTTCTACATGTCACCATTATGACAGCGTTATGATTTAACGTGATCGTGGTAAGTATGAAATTGCAAGGACAAACAGTCAGGCACTCGGACCGACAGTTCAACTCACTTGTATATTACAACTAGCGTTATTTTAAGGGTAATAACATTGTCATGGTTTAAGTGCTATAAATGCCGTGCTGGGTCACGACTTGCAAGGAGTTGATTTTTCACGGTCTCGTTGATTATAACCGGCGTAATTTGTCCTTGAACTGTTCTCGTGAACAGTTTGTTTTTGAAACACTTTTTCTTAGAGATGGAAAGAAAGTGGGGCGAGATAGAATAAATGGATAAGTTAGGAGTGACAGTGCAATTCTCGACCCCGTGATTTTGATGAACACTTAGAAGGGAAGAGAAGGGGTGAATAAGGATAGATAGTTTAAGACGCTTAGTCGCGTTCAGAAATTCGTACATAAAATGTAGAAAGCACGAGGGTTTAAAAATTTCAGTAATTGTTTTGACATTTTAATTTGACCTTGTCTGTTTTTAGTACAAGGCCGTGACCAACTCCCACGTAGAATATATTAATACTGCGAGATGAGCTCGCATGGATGCACCAATCAAATCTAGGGATTTGGACGGTAATTTGCAGGTGGCTGCACAGTATAAAAGTGTAGCCATACCTATGTCCATTACTCCATACAGAAAACTCCAATCTGTGCAGGCGTCGGCACGATTCTGCCTGAAGAATCCTAAGTCTGTTCGATGTCATGTCTAGTCCAATATAGACATTTGAGAGGAAGCCATATGCTTGAATGAGATATGCCCACTGCTATTGTCCATCGCTCCCTGGTTGTTTCTAACACCAGGGACCAAGCGTAAGTGTTTGTCCATTGATGACTCAACAATGAACGAGGAGCTGAACATAAGTTATCCACTAGGACAGGATTGCCGCATATACTAGGAGTGCTACCCAAGAATGCAAGACAAAGACTTATATTGACTTGCAACTAGTATGAATGTATAGCATACACATCTGTGAATTGGGGTTGATTTGTCTGGATGAGGCTGGGAATTGCCAGCCCATCCTAGAGTAGATCTCTAGACTTAACTACGTCAGTTTATATTGACGAGATCGATCCATTATAAGCGGTAGGCACAAATAGCTGAGATGACATCGTCGCCAGAGACCATATTAGTATATTGATTGATAGATAGTAGGCAGGCTATATCTGAGAGATATATAATTAGTACTTAAATTGTTAGTGAGTCAGAATTATCATAATCTTATAGGAATCTAGAGTAGACTTCTAGTGACGTATTATTGAATTTAGATTTGATGCTGCTGATGTTGTCTTTACTATATAATAGATCTAGACAAAATTGTTAGGGTAATTAATGTAATTAAATCTGTGGCCCTGCAGGTCTGTTTATGAAACTTATTCAGATTGTTCTTAGTGTGTGGCATGGTACGAAAGATTAAATATTAAATACCTCTCGATTTAAATGCAGTCATAATACCATCATTGAGAAGACCCTCTTCATAACAGCTAGAGGGGACTTTAGTCGAGTCTCGTAACACTGGAGGGCACTATCACCCAGTCCAGATTCATAACAAACATAACATAAAGATTTGGGAGGATAACAGGAAAGGGCTGGACCAGAGGGAAAAAAAAGACAGTGATGATGAGGAACAAACGATACATAAAGGAACGCCGGGGGGGGGGGTGGGGGGCGCCACACACAGAGGGAAACATGAAAGAGTGAATGAGAGAGAGAGGGAGGGGGCAGTGAAAACGAGAGAAAAGACCGGGAAAGAGCCGCGGATGAGTGAGACAGAGAGAAGAGCGGGAGAGAATAAAGGTATGCAGGAACAAAGAATTCAATCCCCTTGAATTAAAGAAGCATTAGATTATTAGACATGAGAATAGATAGTTCATCTAGCAGACCATACAGTGTCAGTTGCGATATCACTTCTCTATTGCTGGGATGTCCAGGCGGAGGTTTGGGGGGAGGGGGGGGGGGGGCTGTGTGTGAAAACCTGATCAAACGGTTTTTCTAAAAAGCCGTAAAACCTGTGAGAGTTATATAAAAACCAACAACAACAAAAACGGAGAAGGGGCTGAGTAGGAAGGGAAAGAATTAAACATGCCAAGATTGAACTAATGGGAAAGAAGGGAAAAAAACACAAGACTGTGTACAAAGGAAAATGTTACACAAATAAATAAAGTAAATCAGGGCGGCCCTGCTCAAACTGCAGTAACATGTAATGGTTTGCTTGATGAGCTGACTGCAGGGCACGGGTTGCACCTGGCACTGTTGAGTAACGATCCTGCTCATCAAATAAACATAGCGCTGGCTGGCTGGAATGTACGTCTTGTACTCTACCTGGTACAGATCTGCTTTAGCCCAATGCTTGCAACTGTCTCAAGGCACCGCTCACGAGTCTCAACTTAAGTCTGTGAGTTGTGGATAGACTGAGCACCAAGTTCTGTAATCTCGTTCTTGTTCTCTCTTCCCAGTCTGTTATTATCATCAGTTTATAATTTTTCTTTTAGTTTGAAAAGTGACGGATTGATAATGAAATAAGTCATTATATTATAGTGGTTCCACACTCAAACTTAAGACTTCCCCGAATTTAAGAACTGCTCCAATAGTGTAAACAATTTACTAGGACGAAATAATTTTGGCTTCACACCATTGCTGACTTAAAGGTTTTGAAAGTATTGTCACTCGCTGGTGCACGAAAAAAACGTATGCTGTCTGTGGGTTAGAATATAGCTCTTCGACCGTAATAAACTACACCGTAGTATAATATTTAATATGCACTTAATTCACAATGGGTAAGTTTTTAAAAAAATGCCTGAGTGATTAAATAGTCTCTTAGGGAGGACGGGGGTGGGGTGAGATGCTAGGGAAAGCCCAGGGAATTACGGGTTGAAAGTGATAATTTTATTCACATACAATATATGCACACGCGTTTGTAATTGCAATTACCATCGACATCCACAAAGCCTCCGGATGGATTTGGCGTAGGTCTCGCATCAAGTCCATGAGATCCCTGCTCTAAATGCATTTGACATGTCGGTCGGTCTGACACTGCCGCCAGATGTCAGTGATGGGACATGGTTGAGATCAAAGAGGCCGGCACAGGTGAGATACAGAAAGTACCCGCATTCCGGACGAAACAAAGAGGTCTGTCTCAAGCTTGATAAGTGTAGGACATGTCCTGTGAAGGTCGATAGGACTGGCAGGCAGGAATGCTGTTTTATCTATCTTTCTGTGTCCAATATATGAATGGGAAGACCTACGTGAGCAAGTGTTTGTGTAATTATGTAAGGTGGCAGGTAGGGGGTGAGGGGGGCTGGGGGGCTGAGTGTGAACTTTAAATGACAAGTAGGTGATAGCGCACTGTGACCAGGAGAGAGAAAATATGGTAAACAAAACGGTGGGCATCTAGTCAGGAGTTAAGTGAGAAAATCATTGCAGAGAGTGAGTGAGTGAGACAGTGTGTCAGTGAGTGAATGAGTAATGAGAGTGTGTCAGTGAGTGAATGAGTAATGAGACAGTGTGTCAGTGAGTGAGTGAGTGAGACAGTGTGTCAGTGAGTGAGTGAGTGAGACAGTGTGTCAGTGAGTGAATGAGTAATGAGACAGTGTGTCAGTGAGTGAATGAGTAATGAGACAGTGTGTCAGTGAGTGAATGAGTAATGAGACAGTGTGTCAGTGAGTGAATGAGTAATGAGACAGTGTGTCAGTGAGTGAATGAGTAATGAGACAGTGTGTCAGTGAGTGAATGAGTGAGTTGAAAGACATCGGCGAGACAGAAAGGCAACCTAACACAGTCGTCCCTCAGAACACGTACTAGCGTAACCAATATTTTGTTAGTTTTGCAGGAGAGCTGTTTTAAGTTCCTGTGGCGTCAGTTTTCACCTCCTCGCGCTGATATTTTGACATAACATGTATAGGACTGCCAATTCCAAGTGCAAGAAAGCTTTTTTTCTCAAAATTGGACAGTACTTTATCCTTCTTTTTGCGAGAAATAACGATAATTATGTTAAAAAATATAATAAGCCATATCTCAGAAAATAACGCTCGTATCGATTCCCCGATTAGAGGGGAGCTAGAAAACGGCACAAGTAATCGCATGGTGGTTGTAACTCGGTTTCGCCTGAAATGTCGGTTACGCTAGTACGTGTTCTGGGGACGCAGTTAGGTTTGATGAAAATAATTGCGGCCCATTTAGAAAAAAAAAAAAAATCAGAATTAATCAGTGACGATAGCCAGTGTACCCAGCACAACAAAACCACCCTTTCCGGCCTCCCCTTCACACCCATGAAATCACAAACTGACGCCCTATACAAGTGAGACGGACCACCGCCTAGTGTGCCGTGCGTGCCCTGTCTTGAGGAGATCGCCGCCCTCTGTACACGTACATGTGCCTACAGTAGCAAGTTGAGAAGGTGAGCACTGAGCACTGAGCCTGGCATGTGTTGGCAGCGGCCGAGCCTTCAGGCCTGGAAATGTAAGGCGATTGTTGAAATTGTGAAGAGCCGGTGGTGAGTGATGGTGAGTGTGGAGAGAAGGGAGGTAAAAGAAAGACAAGAAGAAAGAATTATGGTCCCCCGCCACCCTTTTCATCATTTTTAACAAAAATTCCATCAAGTTCCGATGAATCATGAGTGTGGCACTAACTTGAGAAAAGTTAATTATATACATTATAAGTATCGGTATCATTTTTTCATGATCAAAAACTACTTGGGAAGTGGCGGGAGATGGGGGTTTGCTTTAATTACAGTGGGTGTCCCTGTGGTAGGGGGACTACTGATGGCCGAAGATTTGAGAGGGGTCAAGCAACTCCCAGGCAAATACTGGTGGGAGTGGAAAAAGAGGGGGTAGGGGGGGGGGGGTAGGCACAGGTAGAAGCTAATATTGCGCTCTTCTGGCGGTCAAGAATCCTTCAGACGCCCTTGGTGAGGAAAAGTTGGCGCGGCTCAGGTATTTGCCTGTTTTCAAAGATTTCATCCGAACCGAAGTTGGTTCAAATTCCTGGTTGTGGTGGCAAAGAGACCAGGAAAAAAAAAAGGGGGGGGGGGGGGAGGGTGGTGTCCATCTCTGATATTTACGGATTCTTTGTCACCAAATCTGCATCGCAGAAATCACTCGAGGTTTAATAGAGGACTGATCCTCAAACATGCACACACACACACACACATGATAAAAAATAAACTTGTTTGAATATTTTGGCTATCACCTCACGGGAGTCCAGGTAAGGAAACTGTCCATGTAGCCCAGGTTCAATGTCCACAGTGCTGTAAAATGCGCACATTTTCTTAATTGAGAAGTTTTGCCCACATCGTGCACGTCACTGACTGACTGGAAACATAAAAAGGGACAAACAAGAGTGTGTGGATTGAGACTAAACGGAATCCTTACCAGTCGCGGTAGCAACCAAACACGAATGATAAGCACTGCTTTTCTGGGTCAGTGAGAAACAAACAAACACATCACACAACCATACACACAACAAAACGCCTGATTCAGCCCCACAGCAACTGGGTGAGTTAACCTGTTTGAATGAAAAAAACAAAACAAGACAGAATTCCTGGGTAGAGACGAGAGACTGCCTGAGTTTTCTTTCCCTACCACTACGGACTATTCTGCACTATGAAAGGCAGGACTCACAACTCCGTGATACCTACAAAAGCCTCTACAGTTGCCCGCTATTGGAAGAGAATGCTCTGATGTTAAAGCCTGGTGTTTACTGAAGAAAATGGCAGAGAAAACAGATCACCATCAGCTGATGAGTGTCTGGTCTCCACCATACTGCACCAGTTCCTGCCACAGATAAAAACTGTAAACAAATTCTATCGTCATTTATCCAAAGGTTTTGCATACCGATTACCCTTTAATATGCAAGTCTGGATCACTGACTGTGATTACCTTAATACATCGCAGGTACGTGGGAATGTTGAATTAGAGCGGTAGAGTGCATAATCTCACTTCTATTTACGGGATAAAGAACATCTTCAAAACGGCTCGCCTTTCTTCACATCAGTTAATTACATTTGTATAAAAAAAAAATGAAAAGAATAGATTAAAGAGTTTCCGTGATGGGCGCGAATGAATCCTAATGTTGGTCTCTCTAGTCCCATCCCACCACTTTCCAACCACCATTCCATAGCAAATTTAAGGTGAAGATGTCACGATGGCAATAATTAAATCTGATTTGATAGAGTAAACGAGGTGTTTTACTCTGAGTTCTGACCTATTCAAACAATCGAATTGACCTCTGGACCCAGACATGGAGAAAGTGACGCCACAATGGCAAATGAGTTAATGATCTTTCATCAGAGGATGAAACCGCTGCATACACAGCCCTGGCATAAGTTTAAATATTGTAATATTATTATTTACAGCTCATTAAACGGGGGAAAATAACTGCAGTTTCATCTGTGCATTCCTGTCGTAAATGGACATAAAACTACAAACCGATTTTCCAACAAATATACGGCACCGTCACTATAATGTCTGCACAGATAGAGACGGTCTAAGAAAATAGAAGTACTAATTAGAGGCAAATCACAACACCTAGACAGAATGTCCAGCGGTCCTTCGTAATGATACACGCCTGGGGCACCACACCGCGGCGATATGGGCAGTGAGTACAGAGTACAGAGTACAGAGTAGTGGTTTAGCTTGATGCATAATCATTAAGTGGTGCGCCATCAGTTTGGTGCCTACACCTGCTTGTTTTTTTCCCTAAGTCTGTGAACTGAGTGACAGACAGACACACACACAGTGTATGATGACCTGACGTACAATAAAAAGCAAAAATAACGTCCCACATGTGAACAGGATGAAGGTTGCAAGAGGTTAAAAGCCAGGGTCTACCCAGCGCGTCAGAACCCTATCAAAGAGTTTCCAACAGAGACAAGCCCGCAGGAATGGCATCTGGGACTGTGATGTAAGGTAAACACAAACAGTTTACTGGATCGGTAGTTGACTGAAACCAGCTGACTGGGAATTGACGGTTGTGAGACTTTAGCAACCAGAGACTATGAACATTCCAGTAGAGACACAAGGCTGTAAGAAATGTTGTGAGCAGCACATTGGCTAAATATAGAGCCTAGATTTGCTAGGCAGTGTGTTGACTGAGGGTTGTGATGAGCAGGAGAGATAAGGCAAGCCAGGCTACAGAAAGCCTCACAGATAGAAGGATTAGGCTGGAGAAAGAGGGAGACGAGTGAACGTTTAGCCCGATAACAAGATATTCTCTACAGTTTCCTGGGGACGGGGAGAGTATTGAAGTTAGCGAGGAAACCCCATACCGACTGGGTAAACACAGGCACTTCCTACGGAGCCCATGACGTCATAACTTATTTACTTTGCTAGCACCATGTATCATTACTGCCGCATGCCAGAATGTTGCTCCCCGTCATAGAAAAAATACACAGAAATTTCAATGTGGCAAAACATGGTCCTCTAAATGCAAATAAAACATTCGGCTTAAACAAACTGAAGGAGACTGGGCACAAATATGAAATCATGTCAGCGAGGATTTGACCAAATTCTGTTCACGGTTCACCGATTATATATACTATTTTAAGTCACGGCCCTTCGCTGACTTCCCTGAACTTGCAAAATACACGGTAAAAACTACTTTGGCATGCTCCATAACTTCAGCGAGAAAATTGGAGTCTAGGGGCGAGGGGAGGGGGGGGCGAGGGGAGGGGGGGGGGAGATCTGACAAACATGTTTCCTAACATGTGGTAATCTTTTGATTAACTCTTTACGATATGAAGAGGTTTCAGCTGTGTTGGAGTTTCAGTGCCATCTTTAAATACATGTATAAGAAATCCAAAGGTTTCCATCCCATACCTGAGTGAGGGAAAACCGGCTGCAGTTTCTGTAATTACGTGCACTTGAGGCTGAGTTTAGTACGGATAACTCTTCGTCGGTTTTTATCGGCCCCCGGTATACCTCGGCTATTTTTGAACGTATGGAATTTCTAAATATAGAAGGTGAAAGGTTAAGGCAACCTTCTCCACAGCCCAGGACAAACAATAAATAGACAGAGAATGCTGGCGTGGTCTGAACTGTCTAGTCTCCCCCCCCCCCCCTCTCCATGCAACAAGAGTAACTGTATACTCATCCCTACAACCACGCGCTAACAGTCAAACTCCTCCCTGCTGAATGTTGAACTGTGCGCTATCTTCGCTGGGAGCTTACAATAACAGCATTCACTTTCCTGTCTTCCACTGGGAGAGAAGGTGAGCAAATGTCACCTCTTTTGTGCCTCACTGCTCACACAACACCGTCTCTATGACAGCAACAACAGAGACCTGCTGAGTTGCCACACAGAAATTTCCAGTGACTAAGAAAAAATGTCAAATACCGGAGCACCGAGATTAATTTCAAATTCCCAATTTTTCTAGGGACACTTGACAAATGCACCTTCACACACTCGTACTTCTTTGATTCCTCCCCATGAGAATGTATCTCTCCCTTTAAAAGTGGTTTAACCCCCTCCCCCCATTTCGACGTGGACTGTTAAATGTGGCACAGAGCACAAACATGCGAGCATTAATAATGATAGCCAAGGTCTTTAAAATTGCTACAGAAAGTTCCACTACAGTTCAGAAACAATTGTCCGTTCCTTGAACAAAAGTTGTGTAAAAAGCTAAAACTGACATTCCGTATTTTGTGTTTTGAATCCAACTTTTCACCCAGGCGCTCACAATCGAACATGTATTATATTTAAAAGTGCCATTTGCCCCTGCAGTTCTACCTACCAGCCATTTTGTCCCGCGCATGCGTATGTTCCTAGTCATGACATGTCCATGCACTAGGCTGGTGACAAACTCCTAACCACAATACTTTATGTCTAACCACAATATTTTATGTCTATGTCCACATCCCTCCCAAACTAGTCACTCATACAAATTGCCAAGTATTATAAATTTACATCTTACTAACCAACATTTTACTAGTTCTTTTTCTTCCAATGCATTTTTTTTTCTTAAATAACATAATTATTTGGAGAGAACCCAGAACATTCCTGTCCAAACCCTAGCGCCCTGTAATGATCATGTTTCCCACTCCTGCAGGAGCTTAGCATCCTGCTGGTGTTTTCCCCGCGACTCAGTCAAGTTGTCGTAGTTCCTTTATTTTTTTCTTCTTTCGCTTCTGTCCATGATAAACACGGTGTATTTTCCATTTGCAATTTGATCTGCCATCGAATGCACGCGCAAATCTGTTGGGAATCAGGGGCGATAACCGATTACATAAATCACATATCAAGGCTACAGCTTCATCAACGTCAAATGAAATGCATAGTAAAGGGGCACCAGCACAATTAATTCACTCTCAGTTTTCAATCTGAGCGCTGCGTTTCTGGTGATAGACATTTTATTTACGTTTCCCGGCACCGCCTTCAAACTTTACAGAGGTCTCGACACTACTTTCTGAGATAGATCACTTCCTGGTCGGAAATTGCATCCTGCCTGGCCTGAGAAAGCGGGGAATAACTTTCTTTATATCTTCCTATCTTATTATGTAAGTGTGATTTCCACCCAGAATGAAAAGAAAGGCTAAAACGAAACAATTTTCATAAAAAAAACAAAAAACAAAAAAGCGCGTGGATTCGTTTTGGCAGGAGCGGCGTAAACCATTAAGGAATACTTGAACACGGTGACACACTTTCGCCTCAAAGCTGACAGGAAATTGCCAGGTGTTTGCTCCAATGTAGGGCCAAACAAAAGCCAGACAGGTCCAATCTGGCAACAGTATGTTGTTCCTGTACACCATTTTTTGTCTATTTGTGCGGCTGTAGCGACAATAGAAACCATACCTTAACGCGGTCCCGGGTAATCCTTTCTCACTTCAGCTTTCTCCCACTCAACCCTGCACTTGTAAGTGTTTATCTGTTTGTTATGGGTCCCCGCTGTTGTGTGTTCCTTTTTATTTGTTTATTTTAAACTCTCTATAAGTTGCTGGAGAAATGGAAAGAGAAAATGGAGATCTAGAAAAAAAAAAAGAACAAAAGAAAAAGAGCGAGGAAGAAAAAGAGCGAGGAAGAAAATGAGCGCTCTGGGATTGGAAGAGTGGAAGAAGCTGCAGGCAGAGACTAGCAATGTTCTAATTAGTAAAGTTCACAACAACTGTTAAGGAGGGAGGAAGATAGAGGGAGACGGAGAGAGAGAGGGGAGGGAGGGATAAATAGTTCATTCGCTTGGGGATTTGGGCGGGGGGGGGGGGGCGGGGTGAAGGGGGAAGAAAGACAGAAGCGAAGAAATTTCGTCGAAATGTTATAAAAACCACAGAAGAAATATTATGGCAAGAGAGAATTATGTTTGCAGTGAGGCTCTAAGACATGATATTTCACTATCACCTCTTGCTTCTTGAATTCCAGTAGTCACTCTTTCAGTCTTTGTTCCTTCAGATTTTTTCTCCCTGCTGTCCCCGTCCCCGCGCCATCCACTCCCCCCACCCTCCCAACCCCCAATGTTCCCCACTCGAGGCTAAAACCAATTAGAGGGTGGGATGAGGAGCCAATGCCATTAGAACACACAAGGCTACAGGGGGAAAAGGCAAGTCAAGCCGGCACATAATGGCTGGTGGTGGTGCTGCTGCTGCTGAAGATAATGGGCTGAGGCACGTGAAGATGTGGAGGATTTATAGACCGACAGTCCAAGTTCATTAATTTTATACTTGAGATAACAGACATTAGCAATGGGGAGGGGGGTGTATTCTTAGACTGGTTGGAGGCAGAGATGGTGAGAGTGAAGCTGGAATAGTTTTTAAAAACAAAGAAGGAAACTTACAAACGATGAGCGAGAGAAAATAGTCGGGGACATTGTGTGAAATATTTTCTTGGTTCGAACTGTGACGTCACCGTTCAGCACTGACCTCTCCGTACTCTACATTAATTTGATAAAACAAAACTGTAACCATGGTTATTTTAAACATTTCTGCCAGCTCTTCAGATTCAGACACAAAAGCTAACATTTTTTAAAAAACCGACCGCCGGCCTATATTTTAAAATATACACATCTACGTACAACTGGAGAGGTGTGCCAGGAACTTCCGTTTCTTGACACCATCATCCTCTTCTACCGCATTGGATCAGCCTCTCTCTCCGCGTATTTACATACGCGCATGCAAACCTACACATACACACACACGCGCACTACTAGGCTTATTCTGGGATGAACCATAAAGAAAAGATGGTTTACGGTTTCACAGCTGAGTATCGTCAACAAAGAGTGCAGAGCCAATCTGGGATGTCCTGGCGGGTGAAAGTCACACAAACTAACTAAACCAGCAATATATAGTAGATATATCCTAGTCCTGTGCAGTGTACACTCCCTACAGCATCCCCTGGTGTCAATCTTGTTTCCTGCACAACCAGCACTACCGCAGCCAGAAAAATTTACCTTGAAATATTTTCAAAACGCTGCCGGTGATAATTTAATCATTTCACTCACACCCATCCACCCCCCTCCCCTCCTCCACACTCCCCCGTACGTGTGTTTTGGCGTGTGTGTGAGGGTGTGAGGCGTAATTCATTACTTCATAGCGGAAGGAAAAAGCAAAGCGGTAAAAAAAGTGTTAAAAACTTTCTTGACGAGAAGAAACTGGTACTGGAACGATTGTTTAATATTCTTTGGCGACTAAAACAGGAACCATGATGGCGCAAATACTGATGACAGTTGTAAGCGAAAGCTGCCCAGATACATAGAATCAAACTTGGATAATGGAAGTGACCGGTTTACATATCAGAGAAGTTAATGGCCAGCAGTTCAGATCTAGAACCATTGCCATGATAATCTATAAATCCAAACTAATTCAAAATGTCCAAATTCGCCTGCTGGTGGCAGTACCAAACAGCACCACAAATATGTCTTCATCATCATCATCATTGCCTTTCTCACCCTGGATCAGGGTATAGGCCACCAACAAACACTTTCCATCCCTCTCTATCATGGGCCAGTCTCTTTACATTATTCCAAGTCTTTCCGCTTCGTTGCACATCATTTTCTCTGGCTCTTCTCCACGTTCCGCGCGGCCTTCCTCTTGATCTCTTGCCCTGGGGATTCCAATCCAATACCTTCTTCGTGATGCTGTTTCCTGGCCTCCTGAGAGTGTGGCCGATCCATCTCCATCGCCTCCTACCAATTTCCTCTCTGACTGGGCTCTGTCTTGTTCTTTTCCATACAATTTCATTGCTGACCTTGTCTGTCCATCTGATCTTAAGTAGCTTCCTCAAACATCTGTTGATGAAAACTTGGATTCTCTTTATGCAGGCCTGGGACGCATTCCAAGTCTCACATCCATACAACAGGACTGACTTCACGTTCGAGTTGAATATCCTCAGCTTTGTTTTTAGAGATATATCCTTGGTTCTCCAAATCTTGCTTAAGGACGTGAAAGCTGCCTGTGCCTTTCCAATTCGTGCTTTGACTTCTGCCTCTGTTCCTCCCTTATTGTCAATGATACTACCAAGATAGCAGAAGGACTCTACATCTTCCAGTGGTTGATCTCCTACTCTGACAAAACTACAATGTCTTAACAGTTGGTGACCTCAAGCGTTATTGACTTCGCGCAGTCCAACTGCGTTTGCTAAGTCAGACCATGTCAGACAACAGACCGAGTTTCTGTATTTATTTAATGGTTGACGACAGACAACAACATAAGTACTGCTGGGTGAGAAAATGACAGCACTGGGACTACTGAAAGTTTAAATTAATTAAATATTGACGTGTATAGATAACTGCCCTTGGCCTTGCGATTAGAACCAGAGACCCATGATAAGACAAATTATGACTAACAACTTCTGTCAGCACCAGATTTCAGGCTTGGATCATGATTGTGCGAAACACAAGAAATTTTGCGCCAAATGGTCCCTGGATTGAAACCTCCCTGCGGCATCCTTGAAGCGGTAACCAACGATTGAGTGATAGCTAATGATCTTCGGGGTCGGGAAACCAACTGAACAAGTTCAACTCTACACATCCTCCTCTCCCACACGCGCGATGTACACACACACGTCAGTGAGAGGTCGGTGCCGGGTTAAGCAACTGATAAAGGATGTTTACTTCAAAACCTGAGCTAGTGCCATGGGGGAGTGGAGGAGAACGATGAAAAGTTGACTTGGTGCCGCATACAACATGGTTGGGAAACTATTGGTCTGTAATTAGGAAAACTACTAGGATTACAACATTGGCTCTTTGTTTATCACATGTACAGTTTGTAGACCAGAGGGCAGTGAAGTAGGATAGACAAACTCCACATTGATATTATGGGCGGAAGAAGCCTGTGAGATACTAGATCTATGCACTTGGAACAGTCAGACTAACAGAGATATATAACAACTAGAAGTACTTGCACCAGATTTTCACCTTGACTGTTTCTCCTGCCAACGATATTTCTATCAGTGTGAAACACGTGTGGGTCCTTGAGTACGCTGGGGATAAATTTGTAACCCGTTTCTAAATGCGTCGCATTTTTTTTTCTTTAAGACAAGGTGGGGAAATCTCTCTGTTTAACAATCCCTCTGGGACTGCTTGGCCTAGTTCGATCAGTGTTAAACCTACATACGGGCGGGGCGGGGGCACAATAGAGAACGGAAAACTATGACTGATTTCTGAGATCTGACAAAACCAATTCTTGACTTGTGTACGGGTGGCTGAACTTGGTTACGCGTCGTGTCTTTCACTCGTTTCAGCAAAATTTTACCGCACATCCTTCGACCCTCCCTCGGGGGCATATACACACATTATTACAACCTAACAATGGTCAGAATGACGATGTGTTACATTTTCGCTCTCACTCTGAACCATGTGTGTAAATGCCTATGGAAAAATGGTTACGCAACACGATGCTGACACGATGAATTCATGGTAACAGCCCATGGACAGTCAATGGCAACAATTCAACTGCGCAGTTTTGCGCTATATTGTGGTCACCACGTGTTGCGGCCATGACAGTCTCCAGTCAATGATCACAATTACGCAAGGTCTACAGTATCGTAGTCACCACGTGGAAAGAGTGGCTGACGTAATTTTAATATGGTCACGAAAGTCTCCATTCCCGTACCCTCTAAAAGCTATTTTGTGATAATTTTTATCTACACCTGCCTTCCGATAATTTTCTTTCTTCCTTTACTTCCGTCTACAATTTAATCCATGAATGAGCTGTAACAAAGTTAACCAATAATTCACAGAATATCAGTCCGAACAGTCTTATTAAGGCTTAATCTCATCACCGAATGCGGAAACAGTTTACTCGAAATTTTATAAGGCGTTCCCCTGTATTTAACTTTAATGTCGACATCTGGTCATTTGGGTGTCCTTTCTCTTGTTATGCACCCTGGCTAGAGACCGGACAAACCAATATCTGAATTACATTTTATATACTTGGCTTTTCTAGTAGAGATAATCTGGCTAAATAGAAGTCCAAGACTTACCACCGGCACTACTACATACGGGTAATACAGGCACCGCTGCTGCTCGAGGCGCTGGCACCAGCTGTGCTCCTTGTCCACTATCAAATTCCATCATTTCCATACCTGATGACACAAAAGCTTCAGGATGTGGAGAAGGTGTTGCTGACGACGTAAAAGAATCACTCACAGAGTTGGCACCACAAGACGAAGACTCATAAGAAGAATAATGTGCTATAAATTCAGTGCCTGGTGAAGGGCTGTATACATGCACTGGTTCAGGAACCGTGACGTGGTAGTAAGGGCTTGCGTTATAAAAGTTTGGTACTGCTTGACCATAGTGAACACTGGGGCCAACAGCACTAGGCTGAGGCCCCCGAGAAACCAAAGGACCATAGTGAACATTTTGTTCGTATTGGTAGTGTGGAGGCGGCACATTTCGGTAAAAGTCCGCCGGAAGTACGCCATGCACGCCAGGGTGCATCATTGGAGTAGCCATGTTGAAAATTTCACAAATTAATTCAAAATCCAAACTCCGAAAGAAGATACGAATACCACTGCAGCCACTACCACAAACTTGATCACAAATGAAGCAATTTCATGAACTATTGCTTCCTTGTCCAGGAAATTCACACTGAAGAAACTGAACTACTATTTGAATGGACAGTGAACTCGACGTCCCTGCTTCAGAGTCGCAGTCCAAATGCAATGTCCAGTTGAAATTTGCGTCATTTTTACTGGTGAGATGTTCAGCTTGTCCTTGCAGTTTTGGACCCCCACTCTTATATCCCAGTGGAGGGGGTGATCTATGTGTTCCCACTCCGCACAATGACCCATCCACCCCACCCCCTTGCGTCACAAAGCAGACAAGTCGCCATGACGTAATTTTTAAAATATTGGGAGCCAAATTCAACACCTCGGGGCATTTCGTCTCGGCCCAATTGTATACTGTAGTCCAGGCAGTCGTGGCATAGTACATCTGGGCGAGGGGGCGGAGGGGGGGGGGTGACTCAGGTGGTCAATACAAATTCTGTCTTATCGCGTGTCATATTCAGATGTGAGTGTGTGTATTGGGGGAGGGTTGAAAAAGGGGGCTTCGGAGGGGATCTTCTTCCAATGATGATACTTTGAGGGTCTTTCTCTTAATTATTTTTCTTTCCGTTTTTTTTTTTTATGTTCGCCTAAATCAAAGTCTTCTTTCACAGCTGCCGATTTCAGTGAAAGAAATTTTCTATAGGAAATGGCAGATTGTGGCTTTTGTTTCTAAAAAAAAATAAAAAATTTAGCAAATAAAGGATGACACAATGTAGACAATCGCGTGTCTTAGTGAGATCTGTCAAACGGATGCAGTCAGTGGCACGTGCTTATCACTGCAGTTCAGTTCTCACCACCAACAATGCCACATTTAACTTGTATCTGGGTGCAACTGCAAGCTTGTTTGCTTTTAGGGGAAATACATGTAACTCAACACGAGACAGGATGGCGGAAGAAAAAGGAGCAATAAGAAAAGTGAGGTGTAAATGTCTGGGGATCCTCCCAAACCATAGATCTTCAATGCGGCTCCTTTGCTCTTGTTTTCACTTTCAACACAAACCCGACTGAAAATTATGTCAGGTACATGGACAGACTGGACGTACTGTAGAGTCTTGTAATCCTGCCGCCATTTCCACCTGTCAGTTCATGAATGCCATTGCCAGGCTATACAGTAACACCTGTATCATTCCATGAACAGCAAGGACCATTCTCTCCAATCAGTCCACCCATGTCACCGGAACATGCACAGAAAACAAGTATAATATTGTCATACTATCACGGCATCCATTTCTTGTTCTCTCAGGTCCAAGCTGTATTCTACAAGTATCTTCCCACAGACTTGAGTCTGAAGCTTCTCGACATACTGCAACACTGTCCTGGCCTTCGTCACACTGACTACTTGATAAGACAAAGTTATACTAAGTTATAGCTCTATGAGTGGAGATTCGTGGTCAAAGGCGGGAATTTCGTGGTTTTTATTAACTCGACCGTGTTATTAAACAAAGTTTCATTTGGACCTAAACAGCCGGCACTGAATACAAATGAATGAATGCTGACGGGCTTGATTGACCATAGATCAAATGTAGGTAGGATGCCGTGCCTTACTCAACATAATGTAGCCATCTATCTGACTCCAGTACTGAAAGCTTCTGTTGTTGAGAGAAGGTTCAGTTGAGATGGGTTTCTCCAGGCCTTTTGTTGATCCTAAAGAAGAAACACTCACAATCCCGGAAAAGTTAAAACTAAAAACTTATTGATATATTTTATTATTTATATGGCTTTCTCATTCAGCTCCATCTTCAGTCTCACTATTACAAAAACAAGAAGTCACAAATGAGAAATGAAAAATAGCTTTTAATCTCGCCGACACTGGAACCCATCAGATTTGACTTGGCTGTCGCTGCCTCATCTACAACTGATAATTGGTCACGCATACACAGTTACCAGAACATTGCAAAAGATGTTAAAGTATTTTTTTTTCTAAAATTCTTAAGTTGTTTTATATTTTATTCTTGGCAAAACTTTGGCGTTTCGAGCCAAGAATAAGGAATGTTTGTTCCTGACCTGCGTGTTCTCCAAACCATTTCAAAATCCTACAGTCTCGAATAGAAGTAATAAAGTGGAGATTTGTAGAAAGGAATGTAACACATTACAAATTCTCTAAATGCCAGTCTTTTGGGAACTTTTTTAGCTTTTCACTTTATAAATGTCGAACTTTCCCATTTCTCTGGCGCACTTTCATCGCCTCAATTACATCGGATATTCACAAGTCGCCAAACTATTTTAGACATAGTTTCTCACTTATCAGAGCTAGTGGAATAGATTTCTAACAACGCCAGCCAAGTCGTTATGTGCTTCCCGCAAATTCTCATCTTTTTTTTTTCTTTTTCAAATCTTGTTTGATAAGGCAAAAAAGAAAACCGGTATGAAATGAAGAAAAAAAACCCAGGTAGATCTAGAAGTGAAAAATTCAATCTGGATAAAATAATTTTAAAACCGAAAAAAACAAAAACAACCGAGAGGGGGGGGGGGGGCGGAGACTTAGAAAATGAGACAGAAAGGTAAAGCTGACGTGGTAGGACAAAACAAAACAAAACAAAACAAAAATATTATAAATATCAGAATTTACTGATGTTAAATGTTGAAAGTTTCTTCGGAAAGCGAACAGTAATGGCGCCAAAAGCCCTTAGCTGCATCAATTCTAGCAAACCCAAGATTTGATTTTACTGGTGAAAAGAATTACCTGCACGTGAAAACAGCTTTTGATAGCGCCAGTAAACTGAGTAACTGTTTCCAGTCTAAAGTCTAGGACGCTCAAGTGTAAAAATAGGGAAACAAGACAGCTGGACTGAACAAGAACAGATCAGATGTAAACTTCATGGGTATTGATTAGAATACAAAAAGACTGGAGTGGCAGCGAGTGAGAACATGAACTGAACCATTCCAATAAATAAATAAATAATTGAGTTTCGCTAATATCATTGGAACACTCCACACAGTATAGACTATAATGGTCAGGATACCGGGACAGAAGGCACAAGAGAATAAGATAAGATAAGATAAGATAAGATAAGATAAGATAAATTTTATTCGTCCTTGTACAAGGAAATTTGTTTTGATCATTGAATACATAACAATACAGTTACAGAAGCAGAAAGTATGATACATAGCGCGCACACACACATATATATACACACACACTGATAAATTAACTAAATTAACAAAATTAACAGTGCACACAATATGCTTCCCTAACTAAAACACATTGACCTGACACGCAGGACATAATTCAACTGTGCACAGATTACGATCAAGATGACGACATTATTGTAACATCCTAGTTGATGATGGAATAAACGATTTAAAGTAGCGCTCAGTTTTAGTTTTCTTTGACAACAGCCTTAAACTTCTTACAGATCTTATATATTCCTTGTTCAGGGGATGTTGGGGGTCATTTATCGCAAACAATGCGAGTGAGATTGAGAAAAGGAGAGAAATGGTAAGAGGGGAAGACAGTGAGAGAGAGGAGGGGGGTAGAGAGAGAGAGACAGAAAAAGAGAGAGAAAGAGGGGGCGAGTGAGCGAGCGAGAGAGGCAGAGGGAGACAGAGAAAAAGAAAGAGAGACAGACAGGTTGTTGGGGTTTAAGTTAAGAGACAGCAAGTCGACACGATAACTGACACATTGTGCTAGGAAAAAGCCAACGATGGACAAAATGAACAGAATGATAGGACAGGAGAAGACCCTACCAGATCCGCCCACCCGAGAGAGAAAGAGAGAGAGCGAGAGAGAGAAAGAGAGAGAGAGAGAGAGATGTCCAACTGTGCTGTGGGAAGATTGCGTGTGCAGGTGTGAAATCAATGCTTGTGCTCATCATTGCCACGGTCATTGCCATAGGCACTCTACTACAGCGCCATCACAGAATACAGCATCATAGCATATGCATGACAGGTTTGATGTCGTGTGTCAGTTGCAGGTCAAGGTCAGCCCAGCGGAATGCGAAGTGGAATAACAGGTGAAGATTTTTCTTACGTGTGTCACGCAGACATACACGGGGGAGAGAGGCAGAAGGAGGGAGAGAGAGATAGATAGAAGGACAGACTAGACAGAGAGAGAGAAAGAGAGAGGGAAAAAGAGGGAGAGAAAGAGTAAAAGAGAAAAGGGGGAAAAGGGGGAGAAAAAGAGAAAATGCTGGAGGGAGAAAGAAACAGACAGAAAGAGGCGGACAAACAGAGGCAGAGAACGAGAGACAGATAGAAAGACAGGCAGAGAGAGAGAGAGAGAGAGAGAGAGAGAGAGAGAGAAAGAGAGAGAGAGAGAGAAATACAGACAAGAGGTCAGTTAAACATTCAAAACTCATAATTCTGCCAATGTTAAATTTCGTGTACATTCTAGACACGGACTTTCACTTGTCACAAACAAAAACAGTTTCTCTCCCTCGCCATGTGTTTGTTTATTGTTTGTTTTTTTTTCCTTCGCTCACTGCTTCTCCTCTCTTATCAGTCAATTCCAAGAAGCACACACGAAAGTGTTTGCGCCCCTGTGTGGTTGTGTGCAGGTGTGTGTGTGTGTGTGTGTGTGTGTGTGTGTGCCTGACCGACGTGAATCTCCAGTTCTGATTCCGGTTATAACATACAGGATACAATAACAACCAATAGAAATAACCTGGCTCCAGATCGGTATAGACAGCTGCGCCATAACTCACAAACAAAAACAAAGGGGAAATTACTCTCATCGCATTCAATGCCAAGCATCCCGACGTTCCCCAGCCACCGGAAGTCACTCACACGATTGGCATTATGGGACTACGTCTGTTATGTGGAAGCAAGGAACATTAGTGTCATATCCAATTCATTGTTCCATCACTGTGAGTAAGTGAGCGCCTGCAGGGGAGGTATGGCGGCAGGTAGCCATAGTACTCACAGTACTGTCTTGTTGGCCACACACACCGACATAGCAACTTGCTGGCCACATTCATACACACACACATCAACGTAGCAATTTGCTGCCCCCCCCCCCCCCCGAGTGCCAAAATCGAGGATATATATGGGTGAGCCTTTAACATGATTTCTATAGCAAGGCCGTGAAGGATAGAAAAATATGACAAACAGAACAATGATCTGACTTTCTCTGGAAAATAAAAATTGTTAGGCAAAACAAAAAAAAAACCACAACTAAAAACATCAGCTTGGCAAATAAAAGAATACACTGTACTATGATTGCTGCAGAAGAATGGGACGGGAAAGAGATGATGTTGAGAATGGGAGAGGGAAAGAAAAAGAGATGAAATCAATGCGATTATTTCAAATTTGCTTTTTTGAAGTCAAAATGATTTTAGGTTTGTCTATTATTTCAAGAGAGATTTCTTACATCAAAAGCAGCAGAAGAATAATTTGCTGAGAAGAAATGGAGACGTATTTCCTGATAATTCCACATTTTCTAGAACATTTCATGATACCCATGTTTTCTGTGTTCGTATGTGTCCGCCTACCTCAGCGCCCCACGTTATGTACTCACTCCATGTGTTCTCTCAGCCAGAGCAGTCTTATCTCCCCAAACTGTACCCACCCCTTCTCTCCTTTCACACACCTCAGGTTCCGTTAACCAGCTACCGCAGGCTCCTAGCCCCAGACACCTCTAACGGGAATGTTCTTAACTTTAAATACCTCTACAACCAGTCTCTAAAGCTACAGCAGGCTCGTAGCCCCAGACACCTATAGGGCGTAGGTTCTTAGATTTAAACACCTCTACAATCAGTCTCTAAAGCTACCGCAGGTTCGTAATACCAGACGCAAATACAGTACCTTTACGATCAGTCTCTAAAGCTACCGTAGGTTCGTAGTACCAGACACAAATACCTCTACAATCAGTCTCTAAAGCTACCGCAGGTTCGTAATACCAGACACATATACAGTACCTTTACGATCAGTCTCTAAAGCTACCGTAGGTTCGTAGTACCAGACACAAAATAAATACCTTTACGATCAGTCTCTAAAGAAACCGCAGGCTCGTAGTACCAGACACAAATACCTTTACGATCAGTCTCTAAAGCTACCGCAGGCTCGTAGTACCAGATAACTCCAAGGCGCACGTTCTTAGCTTTAAATACCTCTAGGACCAGTCTGTAAAATGTTCCTGTGTTGTTGTTTTTTTTTTCAATTCTCAAATTCCGGTGACAACCACTCTGACAGTCAGCTCTCAGCTCCAAACCTTCAAACAGTGGTATAAATGGCGGTTTTATCAATACAAGACAAGGCTGTTTACAGCTAGCTCGAAGAGACAAGGCCGCAACGAGCGTATATTTTCTAAACTTCATACATATCCCACGTTCTACTTAGACTGTTATCATTATTATCATTGCCTTCATTAATGATTATTATCATTCCTTTAAAAAATACGCCATTATTATGATATACTTGACTGTACTCGTCTGACAGTAGCGAGACAAGGGGGGAACTAACTGCCTGCTCCCTCGGACTCTCCGGCTTCTTCATTGCTTGTATAATCAGTAGGGGATGGGGGGCAGAGGAGGGTGAACGAGAGAACAGAGTGGTACAAAACTCTATCTGAAAGTGTTTTAATGTTGTTGTTTTTAACTGAGAGTAGGGAGCGGAGTGGGGCGATCAGACACAGACAGAATTACATCTACATATTTACAAAATTTGTCTCCCCACCCTCTTGTCCTTAACCTGTATGTCACTGTTACATGGGGTGAGGGTGGGAGTTTGGGGTACACGATCAGTATCAGGTCTCATACATCAGGATAAATAAATGCTGGCGCCTGACAGAAATAAGCACAAGGTGAGTACATAGACATGAGAGAACGCGCCAGAGAGATGAGTAATGAAGCAAAGATTTCAATGACCTGGAGCGACTGATGGAAATATGTAAGATACCGCCCGACATGGAAGCTAAAGTTATATCATGGGGGAGGGACAGGAGGGGTGGAAGAATCTTGCTTCTTTATGAAAGGTTTGAAGAAAACGAGTGAGTTTCTGAGCACACAAACGTAAACAGAACATTGAGAAACCTGAGATGAAAGAACTCTCCGACTTGCTGGCTTTGATTAAGGTTGTACTGGACGTTCCACATACTGTAAGTTTCAACTCTTCCATTGTAGTATGATGATAGATAACTAGAATGTCTACTGAATAGCCCAGCTCATCTATCCTGATCTTGTTGGCGATTTGGGGTAGGGGGGGGGGGGGGAAGTAAAATGAGTTAAGGGGGATCTTTAACCTTAAAATATTTATATTTTGAAGACTATTAATAAAATATTTAATACAAATAAAATATAGATACTGTATAAATAAAATGTATTTAGCACTAATTACAAAAATTCGTAATGAGCAGTTTCAAATGTGGGTTTCTGTTTCCCGTCTATTCTGTGCCTTATGACCAGCTTTGCACGTGTCTGCCCTTGCCAACGGTTGACAATATCTTCTCCAACATGTCCAAGATCAGCATGTATAGAACTGAATTGTACAGTCGCAAGCTGATAAAGACCGCAGGTAAAGCGTATCAGATATCTAAAACTAATCGGTTTAATCTGATAATCTGGTGAGTAGCTCTGATACTTGGAATTTACAGAAAATACTGAGTTGTGTGCACGATTCAGCTATAACTTGTAATGTACAATACCACGGTCACCTAACACATCTCGCTACAACAGATGTGGATCACGTGTCCTAGAACTCAGCAATGAATAAGAATGTGAAAGATAACTTCAAATTGGTCACCTCACTGCCAAAACCTAGATATTTACGGTAACATTTGATTATCGTGAAATGTGTTTGGGAGGAAAACAAGGAAGTACTTTCGGTGATGTTACGGTCCATACAATATACCCCGGGTATGTGCGCACATGATCTAAAGATGTCAGTACACGCACATTTATCCCCCTACTTTCAGATAAAAGAAAACACACACACACAACATGACTGTAATTTTCTTCACTCCTCAAAATAATGATATGCCAGCAGTTCCTCACATGCTATATCACTAACAGAGAGAAATGTTCACCATGACAATAAACATCACACAGAAATACTGGAGACATTACATGCCATCAGTAATGACAACACTCAGAGGGAAATCCATATTTAAATATCCTCGGCACGTGATATTAAGTGATATAACATTTCAATCCTCAACTGCTATAGATTCCACCAGCCCCAGTACATTGTAATTACTTCAGGATAAATATCATTTATGAACAATTATATTTTCTATATATTCAGATTTCCCTTAGTTTTAACCCTGGTAAACGTGGGCGGTGAAGGAAAATAATCATGAAAACACCAAAGCTGAAAATCTATGTTATGTGTAACATGGGTAACAATACATGTTTGGTAAGCGGCCCCTAAATTCACAGGTACACATTTGATGTTGCTGTTGTTGCTGCTGCGACTGTTGTTCCATTTTCAGACGCTCAACTACAGGAACAAGGTAAATGTGATAACTTGACAAAATATTATTTAAAAACAACACAGCAAATCTGCGAGGTCACAGCAAGATTTGAAACAAAGATTTGTCTTTCCTTTTCCTGTGCCTTTTATAGTTTCTTACGCCAGGTTTTGCTACATTCAACATTTTCTTTTCCCATATTTTGACTTTGTAATAACTTGACATTTCAATCTCATGTCTACTGAAAACTGCCACAAAAAGGCGTATCAAAGACAGAAGGTAATCCATTTGACTGGTTCAGCTTTGCTGGTGTTTTATCTTTGCCTTTTTGTTCTAAACGGATGAAAATTGGAATGCCAAGAAGTCGGCAGAGAAAACATACGGTAGACAGTGTTGTTCTCTAACACTGTTGTATGCAACCAAAAATGGCGACCCCCCCCCGAGCTGTCAATGAACTGACACTATCCCCAGTCTGCTGCCACCACAGACAATGTTTCTCTTGTAAAACAAACCCAAACTTCTCCTTTCAGTATTTTCACCCTTTTCCCACATCCCAACTCCACATTTCGCACAATCAGTTCGGCCTCAACATTTGTGCAACATGAAATAGAAAACGGACACAAAGGAAAACCAGGAAAGTGATCCCAGTGAAAATCTTGCGCAACCAGTGAGGAGCTAATGAGCGTATCGTGCATCACTGCACCCAGTCTCAGTAATGTGAGTACACGACCATGCCATCTTGCCAAATATAGCTTCTGACAAAGTGCTAAAATTGGGAGCGCTAGGGGCGGGGGTTAGACATTGATGATTCGTGTGGGAGGGGAGAGGGGATCGTTGCCTGAAAATAAGAGAGATTCACTAAGCGGTGATAGAATATTCACGTTCTGGCACTATTGATTACTTTAGCCTTCCTATGGACTCGCCTTATCGATCTCCTGCTACTGTGTAACGCAAGCTCCGAGTTCCCAGTTCACTGCGGAAACCAGACATTTTCATCCTGATCAAATTTACAGACAGCGCACTTGAGCACTGAGACAAAGGAGGCCTTGCTGTGTAGCCTGAGTGAGTATCGGCAGTAACTACATCAGAGTTTCCGGACAACGAGGGTCGCATTTCTGGTGAGAGCTGATCCTGGTGACAGTTGCTGCATGGCAAAATGGTGCTGCTGGTGGTTACTTCTTTGTGACCCTATCTGTCTGGATGGTGGGAGCTTTGAGTGGGGGGGGGGGGGCACTCACTAAATGGAGTGACAGGAGGGCGGAGAAGTAAAAAACATATGAACATCTGAATGATCAAGAGACAAAGAAGGAGAAAATCTCAAAAACAACAACAGCAGAAACAACACAGCATTTGATTTTCACGTTTACACAAAGAGAACATGCTGAAGAATTGGAATCACTAGTCTACTGCATCAGTTTGCATCAGCTCTTTTTGGGGAATGAAAGTGCTGGAATGGATCATACTGTATAATTATGTTGGGACTCCAGCTGAGTCTGTTATCAATTTGCTGCGGGAGAGCTGTCAATAACCACAGTGACAAAATCAAGAAATTTGCCAGTAAATGGAGTTGAGGTCAACTGAGGAGCTGAGCTGAGACAGGCAGTCATGGTCGCTGACAGAATAAAAGAAAACTTCCCAGTATATTACCCCTGACAATACACTCGAAACATAGGTATAATGTACTATCCAATTGGTACACACAAGTTACATTGACAGCCGGTGTATAAGCAAATGACGTGGTTGCAAGCGACCAAGAGACACTGTGAGACAGTAAAGACAGGCGCACATTGTGTACAGAAGCGCTGAGGCAAAACAGCCTTAGGCTGAAAACCTTAAGAAAGAAGGTTTGATCAGATCCATAGCAATTCTTGCCCGACCCACGCCTACCACAAAATAATGTATAAATAAAAAATTTTTCAGATATGAAAAGAAAAATGTTATAAACTATTGCAAGACTGACCTATCCCACTCCCAGGCAAAGTTTGTTCCCAATTCCAAATACATCGTTGTAACTTCACCTCATTTTGACTAACGTGGCCTAACACTTTGTCATGACAGATCAGAGGACAATACACATACTGTAGTGTAGTGTAGGTCACGTCAACCTCCAGCGCTGTCGCCAGCAAGACAATGTTTGTCTTGTTACTTCTGATTTACAAATCAAATCGTTCATCAGCCCTAATGAGGTCATAATACATAGACCATGACAATACATTAAAGAGAATTCACCAAAGGTTAAGTTCTCGTCAAGGAGATTATCTCAGTGTCACCCACTGTCAAGCACCAACAGTGCCCGTAAACGTTCAGTGCTATACAGAGGAACGAGACACAAGAAATATCAGTTTCTGATACCATTTAGGTTACCGCAGCCTTAGACCCCCATCGTATCTAGGTCAGGCTGGCCTTAGGGCTCAGCAGAGTTAGCATGCACCATCTGCCGCCCTATTTCTCATCTCTGTCGTCTTTATCCACCCATATGCTCTGTTCTTGTGCTTCTCTTTAAACTACAACATCCGTCCCTCGCTAAAAAGTCAGGATAAATATCTTTAAAGCCATGGCAGTGTGTCGACTTTTATCACGATTGACTGGTCCCAGCGTTCAGCAACTGACAACAGTAGCACCATTCTACGATCTGCTACTAGCACCCTCTTTGTAGTGATAGTCGCTGTTGTATGTTACACCCCACCCCACCTGCCCTTTTTTTCCATGAAGCCCCCCCCCCCTCCCCCCTTCCCAATCGGATCATTCAGCGGGTCCAAATACAGATGTCTCTCAGTGTATTGCTATCTATCACACAAGCTACTAAGTCGCATTATGTACAGAACACATTGCTCTTCATGAAAGTGCCCCCCAATGATAATGAATCAAAATCATACAAGTACATTGTCGTTCTTCAGTCCAACGTGATCAAAGGCCACCATGCAATGTGCCTTTAACCGTTTTATCAATGAACCGTTTTATGGACCAACTTTTATGAGCAGTTGTGGGCGTGGGGGTGAGGGGGAGGTGTGAGGTGAACACGCTCAACAATGTGGACATTAGCCAGGTCCGACTTGGCCATCACAAATCTTTACTCTTTCACTGGTCTCTCATTCTACAACCGGACATGTTGGGACAATAATATTGTTGAACAAAGCCTGGAGTTTGTTTCTCCACTATCTGAGAGTTGTGGTTTTTACTGTCTCAGTCTCGCACCTCCCCCCCCCCCTCCCCCGACATGTTTCAATTTGTTTGATATTTAAAATGTTGGTGGAGTCAATACAATGAATTTAGCCATAGACAGATCATCAACATATTTCATTTCTTACATGCCTGGGGGTGGCTAGATAGACCAAACACCATGGTGGGAGCAAGATTGAAGAAATCCAGCAGCAAAAACATCACTCTCAATAATAATAATAGTTCGTCCATCAGGTATGATGATGACCTTAACAACACCAGAGGAATAAAGAACAGAAATTGTTGAGAATTTCAACACATGGACAATAAAGAGAACTAAAGGACACAGAGGACAGAATGGAAAGACTGTTCTTTCATGACTTATGGCTTCTCATGTGACTGATAAGTCCTATTTCTGCCCTGCAGACCCTTCCGCATAAATGACAAGAGTGCTCCGTTGGTTCAGTACCACTCTCAATACCAGTGACTATAAACAACCACCACTCACAACTAATACATGCATTGCCTGCAGTTTTGTCTTCCAATCTGATTTAAACCTACGCTTCCCTCCCTATAAGTTCATCTTCACTTTCCTTCCCTCTTACGTCTATACTCTCCCATTTTCCCTCCACCCCAACTCGACCCCCTTTCTCCTGTGCACCACTGACGGTTTACTTTCTCCTGCCCACCTTTGATTGACACTGACAGATTTTCGCGCCAAATTGCCTAACATGACATCATTTCCCCAACGACGCAAGCGCCATTGTGATGTAACAGGAAACCAATCTCATCAGTAAACGATTGCGTCATAAACTGATGGACATGAGCTATCCAACTGGGGCTGTATGGACTCCCTGAAATGTTCATTCAGTGTATGGTACATCGTGCAGGCTAAGAACTTGGAAAACCAGCATTACATGATACAAAAATACCTATCACTAATAATCAGTGTATACATATAAGCATTGCATCTCTTAACTGTCTGTAGTTGCAGAAAAACACACTAGAACAAAATACCTTTACAGCATGACATTCACCATTACATTACAATCACCGTTTCAAAGTAAGTACATGTACATGTATAGCCTACTACAGAGGTCTCACGAACAACAGGCCACCAACAACCAGAAAGAAGTGTAAAGAGGAAGTAAAGAAAGAAAAAAACAACAACAACAGCACTTTGCAAGATGGCATAGATCAAAATTATGACTACTTTCTAATAAATACACGAATGTTTCCCCTCTTGCATGGCTCACGACTCTCGTGTAAGAAGTTTGAATACTGGCTGAAGGTCTTTGTTTTGAGTGATGGATCCCACTAGGCATCTACACCTCGGAAGTTTTGATGCTTCAGAATTATTATGAATAACTGGAGTTGAATTTCCTGCAGTGTTTACTACCACCTACTCCCCCCCCCCCTCCCCTTCCAACCTCCCCTGCGGCCACTCGATACTTCCCTACAGTTTTGTCAGTGGAGAGCAAGCAGGCCACGCTCGGGGTGTTTCCCCTTTTCGTCCAGGACTTTGTTTGATGGTCCAATATTTGTAAACAGGCCTAGCCGCAAACACTGGAGAACAACACTGAAATCTGGCAGCTTGGAAACAGTAGCCATACAGCAGCGGGGAAACATGTAGGAGCTCATTGGGGGGGGGGGGGCAGGAGAGACTTCCGAACCTTGCAGAATGAGGGAGAAGTGGGTGTAAAGTGTTGGTCAGTAAACTATAATTAGTGTTCGTCCTGAAAGATGACAGAAACTGATGACGTAAAACGACTGTGTTGACAAAAAAGAACCAGAAAATCCAGAAAAATTGTTCAGGCCATCTATGGAATACTGAGATATCAACAGTCCACATCTAATTGTCTCAAGAATAAGTTCATCAACTATTTTTAAAGTCAGGCCCAACACACACTGACAGCACAATTATTTACTCTGCCGATTTTAACGAAAATAAAAAAGACGGTGGGGGAGGGGGAATAGTATTTATTAAGTTCACTTTTTACTGACAGTAGTGACAGCTGGCAATTACTACACCTTTCCCATGTCTGGTACTGAACGTGTTCGTCTTTACAATAGCAATAGCTTGCTTTTCTTGCTATCACAGCCCCCCCCCCCCTTACCAAGCCCATATCTTCACGATTTTCAAAACGTTCAAAGATTTCTGAACTAATCCAGACATAATCTAAGCTGATTAACTAAATTCACCCCGTTTTACCACAGTATTTCACTTCACAGTTCTTTTTGTCGCAACAAATTTTCGTTTCATTCTGGCCCAACCCAAACACCATAGAAAAAAAATTGCTCTCTTTAATTGTCCATGTTTTGGCGCGTCGAAGGGCCCCCAGTCACTGAAGGTTGAATGAACGGGTAGGCCTATGTCTCGCAGGGAGGCGCAGGGGCTAACAAAGAAAATGAAGAAAACAGACTTGGCACAGGCCGGCGATTTCTATCGCTTGATCTCTCTTGTACACGCACACACACACGCTTATACACACCGTCCGTCTGTGTCGTTTCGTTTCATTCACCAACAAAAACATCTCTATAAAAACTGCATCAACGTTCATAAATGAAGCAGCTGGCAATTTTTTGCTTATTAAAGTTTCCATTTCTTGTAATACGAGTTAGTACGACAGCCTGTTTGAACTGGAGTTCTTTAGCTCCTTAAAAAAAGGACTTAAAAATGTAAGTTACGCTCGCCACATTTTCATGGCAGCTTGTCTAGTGATGTCGGGCTTTTCAGCTTACCATTTCTTCACAATCTGAGTGATACAACAACAAAACTAATCAGTGTCAACAACCCAAACGCATGACATTTATCAATATTAGATGATGCTCGTGTTATTGTACCATGTCCAACCTGACACACATACACACACACACACACATACTATACACAACCAGAAAGACACACACACACATACAGAAAGACACACAGAGAAAACCCCCTATGCCTCAAGTTACTATATTTAACCACATGATGACTCGTACTGTCATACCCATCCTATCCCTACCCCGCCCGCAGTTTCTCGTGATTGAAAAACCGCACAACGATGAATCTGCAGATAACCACTCGTGTTGTCGATATGCAATTGTGAGTAATAGTAGTTGTACTAGTAGCACTGTAGTGGGTAAAGATGACCCTGGTTAGCCCTGGGGAGTTTAGCCAGGATACAATGAATACTAGCCGTGGACATGCACTACATTGGCAATAACTAAGAAGAAGTAGAACAGGGGACATCGTCTTGAGCGAAACCAGAAGTAGACAACTGAGGATATGACGCCAAAGGGGGAGACAGCTGTTTATCACAGAGAGCGTTATATTTTGTACACACAAGAAACTGGAAAACAGCAGCTTGGGCTAGCCATAATTTGTCTGCCTCCAACCAGAGACAGACATGGGCAGAGAAGCAAAATTTATCTTAAGCTTAGTTAATTTATATCATACTCCATTTCCAAGATCCACGGAGAAGGTGTGTACGTGTACGTATTACTGTAAGATGAACTGTGTAATGCAATCAATCTTCTCTCCATGAAGTTTATGATCCAGATATTATTGCAGTCTTTGTTCACTGAATAGCCCAGGCAACTCACAGGAACAAAACCATCATCTTGCCATGCTACAAAAGAAGATCCCAGCTGCCACAGTGGAACAATCGCAGCTGACAACATAACTTCACCAACATGGTTCACTGGAACATAAACCAAGAAGAGTTTTTATTTTTTGGGGGGGTGGGAGAAAACAACAGAAAAAAAGAGTATAATATAGGCGACTGCTGCTGTATAGCACATCTACGTGCGGTTACGAGTAGACCCACTGACAGTAGACTACGCAATCTCTCACCACAATCAAATTAAATCACCTTGATAGAATATGCTTTGCATTCACCCCCCCCCCCTCCCCCACCCCATATTACTTCTGTTCACCCCTCTACAATACTAGGTCTGTCACTGCTGAGGCAAAACACCCATGATCAACTGCATACAGAAAACTGATCTCTCAACCTTCTTCACTGCAATAACCGTGTACCTCTTTGTGACACAAACTTCACTGAGATGGATTATATTAAGCCGACACTTAAGGTTCGAGAGAATGTACTTTATTCCACCAAACAGCACAGCAGGTGCTATAGACATTGCGCTTGGGTGTGTGTTCTACAGCAGGATACTCGAGTACCTGAAAACTTAAATGGAACTGGATATATGGGCGAGAACAGTGGAAGGATGGCAACTTATACAGATATAATTTCAAATATCCTTTTTAAAGGGTATGCATGTGTGCATTCGGGCATGAGTGTAGGAGTTTACATGCTCATGCTGAACTACATTTTTGTTTGATGCGTTAAGTTTCCCTGCAAATTTTACTCATGCCAAAGTTTTGCAGGACATCTCTGTAGGACAGGCCAGTTGTATTATCTGGTTACTCTGCACATTATAATGCCAGAAACGATACCTATGTAATGTAACTTGTGACCTGATCAGATGTCAATAGACAAGAGTTCCAGAGATTGAAATAACACAACAACAACACCGCAGTGTGTAGAAAAGAGAAAAGAACAACAGGAAACAAGACCAGGCACGCCGTGTAAAGAAGTTTAAATTTATCTCTGGCCTCCCACAGGAATCTATTTATAAACTTGCCGCCTGTCCAGGCAGCTTGTAACACCCTTCTTTCTACACCACATGGCTGGCTCAAGTTTTTTCTTTTCTTTCCTGCCTTCTTTCTTTCTGCCAACAGTTCGGGGATAAATATTTCTGATGTGAGCATTGAGGACCACGTCCAGCAGCTCGGCAGCTGCTTCAGTAAAGTGCTTTAGGGCTTGGAGACCACAATGATCTAGGAGAAAAACTAATTTTATGGTGAAACTCAAGTGTTTTTCTTCTTGTTGTTATGACATTTCCTTCAGAAGACGCCTCAGAACTTACTCATGTCATGGCTTTCCACATGTAAAAAGCAGTCGAAATGTGCCAAACCTTTAGGCGTATGAAAGATAAGAACAACAGTCGGCGTCTTGGGTCTTTCCTTCACCTGCAATGCCCCCACCCCCCCCCCCAACAGAACACAAAATACAGTAAGCCCCCCCCCCCCCCAAACATCTGATTCAACCCGTGTGTAAACCAAACTACAATTCTAAAACTGGCCGGCGGGAGAGAAAGCCTTGCCATTGCCAATGTTGGCGTGCTCTCTTTGTTGTGTGTGCTCCCGACCGACCGACCGACCGACCGCCTTGTGGAAACCGAACAATCCTAAAATTTAATCGGCGGCATTTGTGTTTTATTTGCATCTTGAAGAACAAGTAAACGGTCCCAACATTTCACAGAACGAGTTTAAAATTTCACAAAACTCATTCTGTCTTTCTTTCTTTCCGTGAAACAATTATCGGCAAGTTAGAGAGGAGCAAACACCAGACTGCGTGCAGCAAATCTGCCGATATCTGGCCATGACAAAGACTTGAAGCGAACCAACCAAGCGGAAATAGATGACAGTCGCTGCTACACAAAGCCAGCCCTTTTGGGCACAGTCTTTTTCTCCAGTTCTCTACAGCCGAAGATGTTTTTTTTCCACTATGCTTTTGAAATGTGTTGTTTTTAATTTCACCTCCAACAGACATCGAGCACTTGAAAAATCCAAATATTACGAACTATTCAACTTCTATTTTTATTCTTCTGAATAGGTGAGCAGGGTTGTACTGCTGGTCACAATAATTATGGTAAAAGTCAATTATTCTGAAATGGTAATGGATCACTTGCATCTCTGGTCGTGTTTTGAAACAATACAAGTTCAAGCCACATTGGTCACACTGAAGACCAGCAGTGATCAAATCTGCTGGATGCTGGTGGTCACAACATATTCTCTGTCTTCTCTTCAATTCTTATTCTCTCTCTCTCTCTCTCTCTCTGTGTGTCTCTCTCTCTCTCCCTCTCTCTTTCTGTCTGTCTCTCTCTAGTAAAACACAGAGTTACTAACAACACTGCAGAAATTCAAAAATACAGGAACTGTCAGAGACAAAGTCTATTAGAACACACACTGACACACCCACACATATATATACACACACACACACACACAAACAAAATGCATCTGTTGAGAAAATACACATCTGAAAATGGTTGCAATAAGGGAAAAAAACAACAAAAATCTCAGTCAAGCAGTGAAAGTTTTGGTAAGCTTGACAGCAAACACTGCCAGAGAAAAACACAAACAATCACACACACATACACACAAACCTACAAGCTGCAAGCAAAATGTAAACATGAAGATCAATACAAAACTGCCACAATATGTACATAAAATTAAATTCACTGAACTGACAGACATTGTAAAAAAAAAAAAAAAAGAACAACATGCGTGATCAGCAGGCTGGGTGAGGAGAAAGAAAGGGAAGGGGGGGAGGGGAGAGGGGAGAGGGGAGCATGTTGTTTAAACATTAAGTGACAAAATGATTTTCTCTACAAGTATAAATAGTACCAGAATGGACTGTTTTTTTTTTGACAGCGCAAATTCCAAGACTTGACTCAAACTTTAACCGACGCTATAGATCTACTTTCTCGTTTCTCTGCACTGGCGAAGGAAGATCGCCGTTTCTGGAGGGTCTCAGCCTGCAGCTATTGGCCCTACATTAACGCTCTTTGTAAACACTTTTGTTTGTATGATAGAAATAAATATCTCACAAAAATCGCTGACAGAAATTCGCGCTGTCGCTGAGCGATTAAAATAGATCTAAGTATTGCCAAAGCGACCAAACTCTTTTACTGTCAGTAGACAGGTCTAGATCTAATCACGCAGTTTTACAAAATAACTGGAATGTTTCTGCAGTGACAGATAGATCTATGATCAATGTGTGGAAAAGTAATGAGGTATTTTGTCATTCGAACGTTGAATTTCAGCTAGATCTAGTCTAGAACTGTTAACTATTGACATCAGTTCTGTTGGTTTTGCTGGGGAAAAAAAAAATCGCTGTGGCTATTCTTACGGCAGCCTACCAACTTACCTAGGCTATATTAGTCCATTGTCAGATTGATATGTAACGACGTGAGGGTCTAGTCAGTTTGTATCATCGAGGCCGTAGGCCGATGTTCTTCTGGGCAGTAGTCAGACTGACATATATATCAGGGTGAGCCGCCGGGGTAGCTATGTATTGTTTTCACTCGGACTATAGCATAGAATGCATTCGGAAGTCCTTCTTAGAGTTAACGAGTGAAAACAATACATAGCTACCCCGGCGGCTCACCCTGATATGTCAATCTGACTACTGCCCACACGAACATCGGCCTACGGCCTCGATGATACAAACTGACTAGACCCTCACGTCGTTACATATCAATCTGACAATGGACTAACAGTTGGTAGGCTGCCGTAAGAATAGCCACAGCGAAAAAAAATTTCAGTCTAATAATATCTAGACTAGTCTAGATCACATCTGGCGTACACTTCACTATTCGAGTTACACTTACACCTGCGCACTTGGCAGCCAGGCCTGAAAAACATCATTTCCCATCATAATCCAACCTTCTCTGAAATGATGAAAATTTCGCTACACTCTAACCAAACGTGTCGATTTTTACTTCTCGTATGAAGAGAAAAAAAATTCAGTACAAGGCTAAACACTCGCTATTGTTGGTTACCGTACAGTCACTCGTCTTGGAATCTGCGACCTGTCGTTTTTTATCTCTGGCTCTGGTAGATAATGGGAAAGTTTAGAGAAGAAGCGAGAATTCCTTACCTCCGCCGACTGTCATGTTTACTAAAGCTGCTGGTTGTGCTTCTGCTGGTCTAAATAAATTCACGAGATGGTACCAACCTCTACTGCTACAACAACTAATGACCTAAAGATCTGATCGAGTGCTTGCTCACTGGAAACAAAGATTGCTGTAATAGTAGGCAGAGTTAACGCGCTGGCGTGTCCACTCAAATGTGCAGTGGTTAGACCTTACACCAATCTGATGGCTGAGTGCTTTCTGGATGAAATTAGGTCAACGAATACCTTGACAATGCTGCCAGGAATCTTCACGTATTTGTCTGTGTAACGTGTAAGTTCTCAGAATTGGTCTTGAATAGAACTAGCCTACGTTAAACTACTCTAGGATGCCAGATATGGTAGTATCACTTGCACAGCAATAAAGAAAGCAGCAGTAACTTGCCAAACAGTGTAGCAATAAATTACAACTGAGGTAGAACAAATTATCACCAAATTAATAAATCGCAAAGTAACTTTTGTCTTTGAGGTGGTTTTAGGATTATGTTACAATACTGAAACAAACTGATGTGACCTAAGCACTTTCACACAAGCTTGACGTCACAATATCAAGTTTGGCCACACCGTTGCAAACGCAGGAACAAACCAATGGATGGCAAGAGAGCAGGGTAGGAATGTAGTTTTGGTTACGAGAAAAGTTTGACTCACGGATGAATAAGTGAATGTACGATGGTTAAAATGGTAGCCAGCTAACAAACTTGGCAACACGTACAATAACAAAGAATGCGTGAGAAATAAACAAACAACTGCGACTTGATGTAAATAAACTAGTAAATAAGAGACAGCTACACGACATTGACTGGACAACACCGAAAGTGCGCACTGAATGAACAGAAAGATCACCACATCAATAGCACACAGAAACACGGTACCGGCGGCTAGTTTGTAGTGAACGAACGCTAGAAGCACTACCGCGCACGGCAACTCACCCCCTCCCCTATCTCTTCCCCACTCAATACCCCCCCCCTCCCTATTTCCCTCGCCAGCCCCACAGGCCACGACGCCTACCCGCCCTCGATGCTTCTCTCAGTTCTTGATTCAAATTTCCCCTCGCGTCGACAGAAGCACAGTAGCATCGTAGAGTGATAGCAAAGCGGGGCGGGTGGGTGGGTCTTCTGATCGCAAGGAACAAGAAAAGACGGATGCCGCCAGGCCCCTCTCTCTGGCCTCAGCTGATAGGAAGAAAGGGTAGAGGATCGAAAGACAGCTGGCAAAGATGTGATGAAGAAGAAAGAAAAAATATCCCCCTCCCCCTATTTTCCCGCTCCGCTTCTTTCCCGATAACAAGGAAGCTGTGTCTGTCTGCTAGACGAAACGCGCGCTGCTCAATCCATCTGGCTGACCCGAGCCTCATTCATATTCATGAGGTTTGGGATCCTTTCATTGGTCGCTTGGCTGTGTTTCTCTCAGGCTTTGTTTTGTGTGTTATTTTTTTTCCTTCACTGCCCGTTATCATTATCGCGTCCCCCTTTCCCTTGTGCGTGTCCAGTTCTCTCCTCTTGTTGTCATCTGGTAGTGAGAAAGGTGGAGATGTGACACTCGTCAGTCTTGATTTGATTCTAGCAGGTGGTTGTAGATTGTGTGTTCTACCTGCTGCAAGAAGAAATCCGGGCTGCTGAGTTCTCCCATTTCATACTCCACAGATTTATTACCTGTTTTCCTTAATAATTTATGTTTGGGGAAAACACGTTTAATTTAATTTTAACACCTTCTGTCGGAACATGAAAGAAAAAGGCAGTGCAGCAATCTCGTAAAATGATATATTAGAGCAAAGTTTACACGCTGAATTAACTTTGTCCGTCTATTCGTTCCAATAAAAACGTATGTGTAGACATAAATCGAGCACTAAAGTTGTAGTTTATATTAACAAACTTTATTTATGTTCTGCAATTTCTTATTCGTTTGTTTGTTTGTTGTTATTGGACTAGAAAGTTCTGTGGCCTAGAAAACAACCCATTGGAGAAAGAATGGACAAAAGAAATAGGAAGACGGGGGAACTCCTTCCTATAACGTTCATCAGGTAGACACACACAGTTATGTAGTCAACAACACATCACATCTCCCAATAGTTTGTGATCTTTTACTTAAACTCCATTTCCCCGACAATCCAGCGATAATCCCTGTTCAAACACCCACACACAATGTGTTTATCATCTGGTCAAACAAAGGTTATCATGACACTATGCGACAGAGCCTGGCAATCAGTGGACAGGTAGTCTTCACCGTTAAGTCTCTGCCACCGACGGTTGTACGAGCATTTCTGCACCCGTATAAATTTATAAACGCTTCGGTCAAATTTATGTTAAAGTAGGTACATGTACTCATAAACACTGCTCTCCCAACGTAAGGGTAGCCACACAAAGGCCACCGAATTCGGTCACCGAGCCACTAGGCGCTTTAGGTGAGAAGAATTGCGCTACATAAACGGACCGAATCTAGGTGGGCTCTATGTGCAGTTGTTGAAATTATATAGTGCAATTCTTCTCACCTAAAGCGCCTAGTGGCTCGGTGACCGAATTCGGTGGCCTTTGTGTGGCTACCCTAAATACGCCGAGTCTAGGTGTACATAATGCGACATGGTTATGCTGCTGTCGCGTCACAGTCGTGTCATATAATAATATATACATTTTTGTCTAGGCACATACACGAGCATGCATCATGCGAGACACGGGCATATCGCAGAATCAACGGGTATGTGTGCTGATGGTTTATGGGAACTTCGACATTAATGAGTTAAAATTATGGAATTTAATTAATCTAGATATTGGTCGCCATCCTTGGGAGGTTTTCACTACAACGTCATAGAATGTACACTGTTGTTTTCTGCCCTCTCATGTTCTGCACTGCTACCTAGTGCGTCTTTTTTAACACGTAGTTTTCCCAATCAATATGAACACATTCTGGTGTAGTGTAAGGATGTCCTGAGGGTGAATTTCGCCTACCTATTGGGTAAATTTACTGAATCTGGATTTGTGAATTAAAAAAAAATAAATAAAAACAACGTTGTTATGTGTTGTTGTTACTATTCTTGAATTTGAACAAAATAATAATAATCATAATGTTAAAAACGGTGTTTTAAAATTTCCTCTTTGACGGTTGTTTTATTCATGTTACTAAAGAAAACGGAGTGGGGGAAAATTTGTTTTCGAAAAGTTGCCTGGCCAAAAAAGGCTGCCAACCCCTAGAGTAGAAATGTTTTGTTTTTTTTAACTTATCTTTTGTTCTAATTACTGAATTAGTCTCTTGTTTGTACAAAGCGCCAAGAGGCAAACTCAAGGTCAGGCTACAATCAACTAACAAAAAATCCATTCTTCAAGGTTTAGTATAAAATATGAGCCTGTTGCAAAATTTCATACAAATTTGAAAGACAGTTTCAGAGAAAATCGATGTTGAATATGCTCAAGGCTAAAAAAAAGAAAAAAGACGTACTAGAGCAATGATCCCAAACATTAGCATGTATAAGCATTGTCGCCTTATTGTCTTTGCCACTACCATCCGCCCCCCCCCCCCCACACATTCAACACATGAAAGAGCATGACTGTGTGTGGGGGGCGGGTGTGACGACAAAGCATAAAATATGCACAAACTGGGAATCCCCAGATATTCACGATATCATTACGACGCCTACATTTACATATAAAAAAATAACTGTCTTTGTCAATGCACATGAATTATACGTGTGGTTACTTTATTATCGATTAAAAACAACAATACACGCACGCACACACACACACACACACACATACATACACACTCCCCTCCACAAACACACCCTTACACATCAACGAATAAGAGGGAAGAAGACGATTATACTTTTGTTTTGTTTTGTTTTGTCCTGTTTGTCTGAAAAATTGCAACAAAGCAAATCATCCCCATCATCACCATCATCAACCCCACTGCCCTCAACAACAACAACAACAGCGAAACAACCACAAAAGAAACCATAAAGAGAAACCGCCAGTCTGTGTCTAAATTTATATCTTTTACATTCAATTTGCTCTGTGAGCACACATTTGTCTAGACATACACATTAGATCGTAAAACAACAACATTAGATCATACAGCAACAACAACAATAACATTCCTGGCAAAATTCACCAGAAAACAGTCAAAACGCATAATATATCATTCACTCTCATGGCTTTGGTCTTGATCTGCAAACAGAGAATTATAATGGTAAAATACGATATAATAACACTTTGGGGGGGGGGGGGGGAGGGAATAACCACTATGGTTATCACTAACAACACCATATCACTGGGTTGCTGTCACCACTTCCAACACCACCATCAACATCAACATTGTATTCAAACACGCAGAATGTGTCATTGACATCTACATCAATTATTAGTGCATATTGTGCTGGCGACGGCATCAGCACCACCAGAGTCACATTTACCACATCACTACCACCACCACCATCAGCTACACCATGCACAATAAAAAAGTGCTCCACCACCACGTGTGGGAAAGTATCAGAACCCCGGGTCTTGTTCCAAGTAAACATGGTAACGATTCTAATGGCCTGAATGCCTCGTTAGGCCAGATAATGCCGTAACCAAGTCAGACATGAATCCATCGCTCAATGGAAAAGCATCACAGGGGAGATACTAGAGACAAATTCTTTCTAATGAAAATTGATGGCTATTTGCGTACCGATTGAAAAATATATAAAACTCACCACATACACACGACACACACGTCTGCATAAATAATGATGTAATCAATAACTCACAAACTAGGAAATTATAAAATCTGCCGCCTTCATTGTGAACTTGCGTTACAGTGTGACAGTGAGGTATAGTATTTGAAGGTTTCGTTGTGAGTACTAAGATTCATTTGGCAGCAACAAAAAGAACGTGCCAAGATATGTGTGCGGAATGATTTAAAATGAAATTAATCAACTGATTAATTAATGCCAGGTAGCAACATCCTAACTACTTTGTCCCTCATCCTACCCCCCCCCCCTTCTCCAGCGATTCCCTTCCTGCCGCCCACGTCCTCTCTCCGAAAAAAAGTAAAAACCTCTCACATGGCGTGGCAAAAGCTGACTGAACCACCATTTGTTTCATAGTTTTTTCCGTCACAATCGATTTTTCTGTTATTTATCACTGTCAACTTAAGTTCCACAACTCTGTTGCCTAGAAACCGGACGCTTCCCTCGCGACCAAGCGCTAGTAATCACCACAATACAGAAGCTGCCCGTCACAATCCATTTTTCGTTGCAAATGTCTCTCGTTATTGAAATGTTCATTGTTCTCACGTTGGGAAAGAAAAGTTAAATGAAAGTATCCACAACAAGTAGATTAGTCCAGCCTAAGGTTGAGTTTTCCTCCGCAGCTTGGTTCTCATTATTTCCAGTTCAGTGTTAAGTTGTACCGGTGATTCCCCGCGACACGACCAAAAGATGAGACTTGAATAAGGATTTTTTTTTTTTAAACAAAGCACACGAAATACGGACAGGAAAAGCTAGGAATGTTCGTCTGAAAAAACGCAGCGTGGAAAATGTTGGGTTCAGCTTGAAAATTGTCCTCGCCGAACGTAGCCTAGATCTAACACCCTAAGTATACTGATGAAACCACAATTTCATTAGTTCAAAATCGTAAGGTAAGCTTGCAGTTTTGAAGATGACTAGACCAAAACAAATGTTACAAAGTTTGGTCTTGGGGTTCTCAAGTGAGTGGAAGGGGACGATTCTGGTTGGGTCTTGCGTTTTCATAGCATAATGTGACTGTTATCATGTTGATCTGCTTTCTCTAAACTCAAACTCAACTCGGGTTCTCAGGAAAAAAAATAATTTCTACTCGTTCTTTCAGAGGCAGATTATGTAGATGTTAGACTGTACAGCGTGATCATGTCCCGGCCCACCAAGGCACAACACTAATCAATAAGAGCACATAACGTGGCCAGAGTCCTGAGGTTGAACGAGAATGGCGAGTCAGTCATATTTGTGTTGTTTACCCGAGACAAAAGCCAAAATCCACCGGCCAGGACTGAAGTAAATCAAACACACAAGATGCAGCATCTTTTCTTTTGCTTTTGATTCAGTCAGATTTCGGAAAAACGGAGCCATTGTCACCTTCAGCTGTGTCATCGTTCACTGCACAGATATAGTACATCTAAGGTAGATGTAGATGCAGTTGTATGTAGGCTACACTTAGTGACCTGATACATTGGGACATGATGATTATACCAGCCCTTTCATCTGGCCAATATTTCATTACTCTTCTGTCAGCCCTTCAATTTTTTTTCTTCCATTATTTATTTCTGTTTTCCTGCGATTCATTCACCGATAATATTTGACCTGATATACATGCATTTTATGATACACCATATTAGTTGTTTCTGTGAACATACATGTAGTTACGTAGGTAAAGGCAAGTCCACCAGATCTAAAAGCCTTCCTTATTACTGATACGCACAAAACTTTACTACATTCTCTCATTTTCTCATCTCCCCCCCCCCCCCCCCCGCAAGATCAAATTACAGTTTTGTCCTCTTGAAAAATGCAGCCCAATTAATGCCAGATCCAATCAATAGTTTCTAATCCCCCCTCATCCGCTCCCCACCCCCAACCCCCCCCCCCCCCAAAAAAAAAACAACAACAACAAAAGATCACTCCAGTGTGTGATGGACATTTAGACAGATATTTGAGATCGATCATACGCCAAAATCAACGAGACATGCGCTGGCGGCAGTGACGCTTGTCCATCCACAACATACAAAAAATTGAACAAGTAAAAACCTGTCGCTAAAATCTAGATAGGAGACATTGAACATCAAAGCGCACAGCCTATTTTCTGCCATTCACTCACAGCTACATTAGACCTCTGTATTCTGTCATATACAATTATGTCAATATTGACTCACTCCATTTTTCCCCCTGAAGTAAATGTTTATTGACCACCACATCCTACACAGTAATTGTTTACCCGGTGGGAATGTGATCGAAACCGTTGATGTTGGGCCAATTTCGGGCCCCAGAGCTTGAATGTAAATAAAAATACATGTAGTTGTAGGGAACATTTCATATTGATAGAAGTGGTTCATTGCATTAACAGATAGCTACTGGGGACTTCTGTAGAATCTGACAGGCTGCAATAAAATTCATGTCTTCCCGACGGGATGGTTTGATCAAACTGATTAGCTGACATAATCATTTCCTTCTTCTTCCTTTTTGATGTTGTTATTGCTGAGTGTAAATCTTTTGAAGTGTGTGAACGCATTTGCTTCTCCCCCCCCCCCCCCGGGAAAAAACTCCCTTTTTCTCTGGCCTTTCTTTTAAACATTAGAAAAGTTAGGGAAAAAAATATTGAAAACTAATTGAGCAGAGATCATTGCTGTTACTGAAGACAAAGCTGCTCTCTCTGGTTTTCTGTCCACATTTTCTGGTTCCAGATGTGGTTTGCTAAAATTTATCTGCTAGGATACCTAAACTTTTTGTCCAAGGAGAGAGAGAGAGAGGCATTGGAAAGGTTGGGGAAAGGGAGTAGGGGAGGACTCGACTGTCAGGGGGAACTTTGTGGTGTCCTCTCTTTTCTTCCAAGATATGAACGGAACGGGGAGAGGAGAGGAAGGGGAAAAAAAATCTCGAAGAAGAGATAAAAACACAGAGGGGTGGAAAAACTAAAGCTGGCGGAGATAATGAACTTGCATTACTATGGAGAGAAAACTGGAACCAGTGAGAAAAAGAGAAAGAATGAGAGGAGAAAAGAAAGAGGGCGAGAAACAAAAGAGTGAGATGGGGAAAAGCGAGAGGTGAAGAGATAGAGTCTCTCTCTCTCTCTCTCTCTCTTTCTCACCTGCCATTGCCCAGACTACAAGGTCAGCAATTTCAAAGCCGAACCATGGCCGGACAGACATACACTAACAGAAAGAACTTTCAGCTGTCAGTGTGTGTGGAGGGAGCGACAGAGAGAGCATACAACACACAGGAGACAGGTGGCTCATCATTCATGTCTTCCTGGCCTCTGCTCGATCCTGTCTGGTGTTTTTTTTTTCTCTTCCATTCATTCTTACTACCCCCTCCCCCACCCTCCCCTTCGTAACTGATCTGTGTCAAGGTCACAGCAACTTTGACCGAAATCCGACACTTGATTTGGGAGGAGAGGGGTGAGGCAGGGAAAGAAAGAAATAGATCTTGTACAACAGGGGAAATCATATAATATTTGACCGGCACAGAGAGGGACAGAACAAAAACTAAAACCTGAGACTATAGGAAAACAAAATCTGTAAAAAAAAAAAGTCAAGTTTTGTGCTATGAAAGTATGCATTTTTAAAAAAATTTATTTTTGGTCGCCCAAGACTACCCATAAATAATCAGTGGTGCATGGTGGAGAATTTTATTCTTAAGAGATTGCTTCACAATAGTTTGTTTTCTGTCTAATTACTTTTCCGTACAATTTATCCACGAACTGGCTTTGTGGTAACCATTACTTTTCATCTCCGAAGTTTCAAAGCTGTATCATACAGCCATTCATTTCTTAAAGTGAGAACATAACCTCCAAGTTAGTGGATGATAGCAGTCGATTCTTTATTTACTCTATTGGCCAATTAGTAGGACAGGGAATATTGCTGTAATATAATTTTTCCAACTCTCGGGAATGTCTAAAGTGGTATTGACGACACATGGATGATCGACGATGATAATCTTGATACAATATAATAATGTTCTATGACAGTATTAACTTACTCCAGTTATAAGACAAGTAGCTCTCTGTAACATGAAATACCGGAACGCCCGATTCAAATTTTATCAGGTTGAAAACTGCCGGCTGCGACAATGATGACTGACTGAGTATGATGAGAATGAAAAAAATTTTTTTTTTAAATTTAAATTGTTTCAGTTGTACCGGCAGAGCAGATCTTTTTCTTGCCAGACGAAAGTCCTCGTAGACCTAAAACCTGTATTTTTTTTTTACTTTTTAACTTTCTGATTCACTGAACATTTCTTTGTTTCTGACTCGGGGCTCGGTCAGATATCGCTCCCCCCCCCCCCTTTTTTTTTTCTTTCACATGTTAAGTTTGAGAATAACAAATCAAGGATACCGCACTGAACATTCAAAAAGTGTACTAACTCCATGCGTTACCCCACAATGCGACCAGTAACAAATTGTCATGTGCCCCAGCTGCAGCACCTTTGGGTTTATTTTTAACTAGAGTCCAACAACCGACCGACCATATTACATACAATTATCATCTGTCGTAATATTAAACACAGTAATAGTTACAGACAACAGAATACACAACTCGTTCTGCCTTCCTCCATTCATGTTTCTACTACTGCCTAACCATTTTCTTCTGCTTCTCTCTCAGTTTTCGTCATTTCCATTCAGCCATTATTTCCCAGTGGAGCACTAGACATTGTCACGAGTGCCCGCAGAACAAAGCAATCAATGTTCTAGTCCTATCCATCTGGGCACCACTACTGCAATAGTAACTGTAGTACGGTACACGGCAGATCGCCCCCCCCCCCACCCCCAACACACACACACTGAACACTGATTTCTGTCACCAGTAACAAAGACGAGACATCATGGTGTGGACAGAACCAGAACAAAAGAGTTCTATCTATCAGTGTGGCCAGCGAGATCTGATACATCAAACAGCCTGAAGGAGCTGCTCACTCTAGCAATGATCAGACAGACTTTACACGTTCTGCTCAAATGTTCAACTCACAAACTTCGAACAAGAAATCAGATTTCAGGTTTTTGAAAGTCTGTTTCGGTAGAATGTTGTGTGTGGGTCAGATGGACACAGATCTTCCCAGTCTCAGGACGACGAATAGTAGTTACATGTACAACGGTTGCGCACTGAATGTCTATGGATTTTATAACCATTTTCGTTCATTCTTTTCATCTCTCTCTCTCTCTCACTCTTCGGCGCTCTTTCTTTTGCGCCCCATCTCTTTCTCTATCATTCTCTTCAGCTCTCCCTCTCTCCTCTCTGTCTCTCTTCTCCATCGCCCAACCCCCCCCCCCACCCCCTTGCCCTGCACGCCCATTCACATGCATCTTTTCTTTCTGTTTTCACGTTTACCTCTCCACCTCTCCTGTAAACTCCTCACTGCCTAACCTCCCAGTCCAACCTTGCTTGTATTGATTAAACTTCCAACTAAAAAACCAGAACAGCAAAGCTGACACGACACTATCAAATTACTCAATACAAAGAACAGCTTTTTAATATGTGCCCACACCCGTCAGAACGTTCAAAAACCTCTACACTTCTCATTCCCATAGTAATTTGACATCCTGAAAGATTATCTTTGTTGATTTGTTTTTTTGTTGCTTATAAATACTTTTTTCTTCTTAATTTAATTCGCTGCTTTGCTGGTCCACAGAAACTGACATTGAGGACTGAGGATGGCATCTCTACAGTTTTTCCTGTCTCGCTGCCACTGCAGCTGTATGGATCTTGCTCCATTCATTTCCTTTTTACTTTCTGTCTATCATTCCCATCTGCCCCACCCCCACCGTGAGACTCTGTACTGCGTACATGAGACGGAATCATTCACACTGGAATTGGAACACGAACACAGAGTGGAGTTGTGTTAATTTTCTTTTAATCAATAGCCCATGTTTTAACATCACACAGGTTTGGCTGAACTCTGAGGTCATGTATTCATTCTGTCCGACATCCAGTACTCCCCCCTCTCCCCCATATTTTCCTTTGTTTATCCCCCTCCTGCCCCCCCCCCCCTTACACATAGGGTTAAAACAAGTACGCTCGCACACACAGGGTTAAAACAGTTCGCACCCACACGTGATCAAACACAAGTTCCAAATCGTGTACATTTCAATTCCTCACGGCAGTTGTGATTTAACTGACATGCTGTGTATGTTATCTGCAGCCGACATAAATAGCACATTCTAGCACCCACTCCCGGCGTGGTGTGTCTTTCTCACGAGACTCAGTCACTGGAACGCGACCGGCACGTGCCCAAGTCTTTGTGTGCGCCTGCGCGAATCACGACACGCGCCGGTACGACTGTCACCTGCTTCCTGCTACCTTTATGACGTCACAAAAGAAAAAGAAATAGGGACCTGGAACGCGCACAGAAATATATCACACATTACACGAGACACACACACACACACACACAGATATTTTCTTTCTCTCTCCTCTCCCCGCACACCCCTTTCCTGGCGTCTATCACATTTTTCGAAAGCCAGAAAGGATAAATCATTGTGACTGTCAGGGAGATATAAAACTGTAAAGCTGGTAAAGGCCCAGGCTATAAATATGGGAAATCTAGCTCCTCATTTCAAAATGTTTATGAAGTATGTTTGTACTTAGTGCCAAAAATACATGTCTATTATAAATGTGGGCTGCAACTGTATTAATCTTGTATACTCTTTTTAATTTTATGTTGTGGTAGGCTGTTGTTAGATGGCGGCCAAGTTCTTTACATTACTAGCCAATGCCGAACAATGGACACCACTCAGGATTTCCTTTGTCTGGTTTTGTACTTATGGGCTAGGCACCTCTAAAGAGGCCCATACATGTTAACAACATTTTTTGGGCATACGAGTGACCCCCCCCCCCCCCGACTCTTTACAAGATCAACATTCTTTACCAAAGCGCCCCCTTTTCGCTGTCTCTACATCACTTTTTTCGGGCTGGGTTGGAGGGGGGGGGGGGGGAGTCACACTGTATGACCTCTTTCCATGTTGCGCTGATCAGTGATCACTTTCCTGGTCACCAGTGCCACGTTTCCACGCCAAAGTTCCCAATAGTCGCGATTTTCAAAATTGAAAGAAGAACAAAAAACATGCAATTAACCTCATTATATTACAAACCTAGATAACGTCCAAGAATAGGTTTTGTTTTGTTTTCTAACTTTGATATAAAAGGCTAAAAAGGATCTAGATCTAGTCATTCATGCCTTAAATCTAAATGTTTTCGCAGGCAATAGTTTCAATGGTTTTATCTCCTGGCACTGCCCAAGCGAAGCCCACAAGGCTGTAGCTGACACATTTCGCCTGAACTTGTCACAAGCAGAGAAAGCGCATAATAGTGGGAGTTGAGTTCTCTAGTTTTTGTGCTATTTGTAAAAATCCTAACATTATCATGCCAGCTAAAAATTGCAGCAACTGCAATTCTCACTATTATAGTAGTGGTGCCCAGATGGACAGGACTAGAATTAGAAAATTGATTACTTTGTTCTGTGGGCATTGTTTTCATTCATTCTCTACTTCCCCGTGGGGCACCAGACCTGGTCATGAGTACCTATAGTCATGTTAGTCCTTCCTTCTCTTCTCTAACCCCTTCAGTTTACACCCAGCCCCACCCTCACCTCCCACTTCAGCTCCCTCCAGTCCCCAAAGTCTGTACTTCAAGTTTTTGTCTGAGTGAAATTGTAAGAGCCTGCTAAGTGCTAATATAAAAAGAGAATAAAAAGGGGAAAAGGGAGAAAGAAAGAAAGAACCCGCCCCCCCCCCCCAAAACCAGACACGCTGATAATATCAAAGCCAGAATCCGAGGTCCCCATTAGTCACACATAAAATGTACAAGACATGAATGAATATTTTATTACCCCCCGATCCACACTTTTATAGGAGACAGAGAAATTTACCATGCGCGGCACTCAAAAGAGGATAATTTAACAATGTCTATCCCCCCCCCCCCCACTCTTCTTTGTTTTTTGTTTTTTAAATTTTTCTTCGTATTTTAAAACCAGCTGATTAACCTTGTGGTTGTATGTTAGCACACTACACACGTTCTACACTGAGCAAACGCCTTGCCTTGTTCACATCAGTGGCGGAGACCGTGAGAGAGAGAGAGGACAAGTCAAGGGAAAGTACCCATGTATATCTGACAGGCCAGCAAAGTTTATTGATTTCTGGTCATTGCCACAAACTTGGCGGGATCTCCTCGCTAACAACATCGCTACTGGCGCTAACAAACTCACCAACTGAGTTCATTCAAGCAACAGAGAGGGAATGTTTGATGCTGGTTGCTGCCCTTGCTCTACACCATCTTCGCTGACAGATTCAAATTACTTTATTCATATGTTAAGTTTTATTCTATGTATTAAAATTGAATGCAGTTATGCTTTTGATCTACAGGGACTGGTTAATGCGACATGAAATTATTTATTGCAAGCGTATTTCGTACAACTTGAGGATTTTGTTTTCCTTCATGGTATAAAAGTGTGACGTTCTTTCTTTCTCTCCTACCTTCTTTTACTGTCTTTTCTTGTTTTTTTCTTTCCTTCCTTCACTTCTTTCGTTCGTCCTGTCTTTCTTTCTTTTTCATTGTTTGTTGTTTCTTTGCCTCTTTTCTTTCTTTCTTTCTTTCCTACTTTCCTTATTATCTCTTTTCACAACAACAGGCTTTACAATTTTACTCTCAGACAAAACAAACTTTAGGAGAAAAAAGCAGGACTGGAGGGAGCTGAAAGAAGAGAGAGAAAGAGAAAGAGAGAGAGTGGGAGAGAGCTAGGTGTAAAATGAAGCGGTAAAGTATAGAAAGAAGGACTCCATGGACGGGAAAATTGATGAAAAGGCAAGAAAACGAGATCAAAGAAAGAGTAAAGCATGATTGTTGCATCACCAGATTTCACACGAACTTTCAGAATTGTTCATTGTGGAGCCCAGTGTACAACTAGAGGAAATCTTGTTCAAGAAACACCATTCACATCTTGTTAAAATATCACAGAGCAAACTCAATCACTAATGATACATTTTTGTTGCTGTTTAGTTGGATGAATGAACACTGTGCTACAAAGTTGACCAGGTAATGTCCGGTACAATTTTTGTTTTTTGTATAATATTGTCTAGGTACTTACAACAACTTTGCCTTGTTAGTTCTCTAAGTTGTGTCGGATGTGTGTGTGTGTGTGGGTGTGTATATGTGTCTCTGCGTGTGTATGTGTGCGTATGTATGTGATTTTGTATGAGTGTGTATGTGTGTGGAGAGGCTGGGAGGTGCTACAATTGATGAACAGCTTTTCGTCGCAGTATGAGACCATTCCTTACCACCACCCCTCACCCTCACCCCGTTTTGTTCAACGGCCAGGAAAGGTAAACCAGAATAAACTATCAGTGGTCAGACAACTCGGCCCTCTTCATGTCATGCTGATGGTGTAGTTACTGTCATTTTCTGGTTCTGTGAGAGTCACTATCTGTTTGTTTGTGTGTCTGTACAGATACAGGTTTCTTACGGTCATTCAATATTTCTCCACAGCTCGGGCTCCAAGTTTGCCTTGTAAACTCAAGGTAATTTCACCTTCTGAACTAAAGACTGACTGAGTCATTGATTTGTTGATTTGAAATTCAGCTGCGCTTGCTGGCCTTACATGACTGATTACCCGCATGAGTGATCGAACTGACGAGAAATAACAAAAGCTGATCGATTGATTAGTGTTCCTTTGCTGGAAACTCGTGTCACTGTTTGTATATTGGTGGTATTTGTACAGAGCTGTGTCCGCTGGCGCAAGTTGGTGTGGGTTTAAATCCATAAAGTTCTATAATTCTTACTGTTCGAACTTGTAATTAGGAGTGGTAGTAAATCAGAGAACTTTCTTTGAGAAATAGCCTTGCTCAACTGCCATTCCACACTGAAATATTCAGATATCTGATCGATGTGTCAGATTAATTTTCTGGGGAGTTTAGTACTCCGTCAATGTATTCTAGCCGTGAATGTCAGCAGCAAAAATATACACGTCATGGGAATCATAGCGAGGGGGAATACGCAATAAATGATCGGAGAGACAGAGAGAGAGAGAGACAGAGAGAGACAGAGAGAGAGAGAGAGAGCGAGACAGAGAGAGAGAGGGCGACAGAGAGAGAGAGAGAGAGAGAGAGAGACACAGAGAGAGAGCGAGACAGACAGAGAAAGAGAGAGAGAGAGACAGAGACAGAGAGACTGAGTATGTATGTGTGCTCGCGCGTCCCTGTGTGTATGTTAAGAAACAAGTGAAATTCAGAACGACAGTGCGCAGGGAAATGTTGAAGACAGTAATTCTGTGAGAGACTGCTGTGGTGGATGCTGTGGTTGATCATTTTCTATTCTCGTGCTCTGTAAACTTCAGTAGCACAATAAGTATTTAGCTGGAAGGTTCTAAACATGGGACTCTGGGCACTGAAAGATGAATGTTTAATTAGCAGCCTCGTCCTTCATCACTGAGTCGACTCCGTACGTATTCAACAGTTTTGAAGGCCATTGCTATTTTTACTTCAAAACATGAACGTGTCTTTGTTGCTTTTCAGCGCTCTTCTGTTAACATGCACGAAGAAAATGTAGCTCTTAAAAAATGGTATGTAAATAATATTAAACTGAATTTTGTCTAAAATGGATGTGTCCTTGTGATTTATTAAGGCAGCAGATCTAACATATATATAATATATTATGTATCATCTATTTTGGTCACATAGTTACAAGCGTTCAGGCTCCCCTTCTGCTCAGTATTTCTCAACGTGGGGAAGGGGGGGGGGGCGGGGGGAGGGTACGCCCCAGCGGCGGGGCGTGGCAATGTTTTTGGTGGGGCCTGGGACTTGATGTTTTTCCTAGAAGTCTGAATTTAATAGGACTATTTCAATTTAACTGTGTAGATAAACTGTTGTTTGTTTACGTCGTTTTAATTAAAACTTATTTCGAATGTATACATACTGAATAATTATATAAATATTTTTTTAAACCTTTTTGTTTTACTGTATGACTGTACACTAATTTACTTTGTCCTATCATGGTGGGGCGCACGTTTTTTGTATAAAGCAGAAGTGGGACGTGGGACAAACAAGTTTGAAAACCATTGCTCTAGCTCATTTCGCGGGTTTAGAGCAAAACTGTTGTATCTCCAGTGATATGAATAATGGGAGCTTACTCGGTAATACCACAATATTGGCCTCAATGATCGCATTTTTAAGGGAGATACAACAATACTGCTTCTCTGTAACTTGGAACTGGTTAAACATAGTGGAATAACGAAAAAATTGCAAGACGCAGTTTATCATTATTACAGTAATGCCACTACGAACCCCAATTCATATCACTGGAGAAACAACGATTTTGCTCTATACCCGCGATTTAGTCAAGCCCGACAGGGAATTGGGAAGCTGGATTAGAGTTCTTTACTACAATCTACCTGCTTTCAGCGTTCCTGTTGTACTATTACAGTGACTATTGTTTCTCGATCCATTATGCTATCGTCATCTCCCACCCTTGTGGTTCTGGCTTGTTCTCTTCCATCAATCCATACCCATTCCCTATTGAAAAGCCATCACTGTACACAAGACAATGTCTTCAATTTCCTCACAATATCTGGATTAGCGAGAACTCTGAATTCTCCAGTACAGGCTGCTCGCGCCGCGCAGGTGGCCAGGGGAGGTTATAAAGAGAAAGTGTTCATTTGGACCTGGTAATTTTCTGTCTAGAAACATCTGCTGAATGGCGGAACTGTGTATTCATGTTTAATGAAGTCTGTGGTTTGGTGGTAGCGAGGGAGACGGGGAAGACAGGAAATGATCAGCAGGAAAAAAAAGGAAACTCGGATGGAGAGAGGAAAGGACTAGATGTACAAAGAGAGGATGAGTTGTAAGCTGCATGCTGAAGAAGATGGGTTTGAATCCGAGTTTGAGTTTTACGGCAAATCAGCGGTTAGACTGTGCCTGGCATGGTTCAGTGCCTTAAAAGTCATGCTGTTAGAATCTATATAATAAAGCTACAACAAAACCCCTAATAGTCCTATGGACTCGGAAACTACACAACGCACCGACCTGAAATTTGGTACAAAGAATTATGGGATGGCGTACATTGTTCCTATCGCTATACACAAACAAAACCGTTTGTTATTTCTGAGTTAATCGGTAAATGCGGTTATAATTAAAGACTAAATTCACGAGAGCGTTTGATCCGAAATTTACGATCAATAAGATATTGATGTATGTTTCTAATAATAGCCCACTTCCGCCTACACATGGCGTTATCACTTCCTGCGATGTGTTCACTAACAAACAAACCCGTGCGCAAATCATTGCCATTTGACGGATGCTGACGGGACGCGCAGGATGTCAACGCGCAAAGGGAGAGCAGTAAAACTTATCTGAAAACAAACAAACAAACAAACAAACAAAATAACGCTAAAGAAATAGGCAAAATGAAGCAGGTCCATAATAATCACACAGAACTTAAAAACTAATAAATCGATTTATCCCGGGCTGGGCCGGACAACTCAGCTAGTATTATCAAAAGTACGAATGCGAAATAATTCACAAGTAAGTCGGGGCTGGGTGGGGCGGTGGTGGAAGTTTTTTGGGGGGGGGGGGAGGGGGGGGGTATTAAAAAAATATTTTTTTAAATCTTGAAGAGCTTTAAGTTTCAGTTTGAATTTGGAAAAAAAACGTGGACCCTATAAACGTTACATTGTGCTAGAAAGAAGCAACACTACTGTGTTGTGACAATAGAGTAGAGCGACAGGACAGAGGGAGACCTTGCTCGTAGAGTCCAACAACTACCCGCAGATCCTGAAGGATGGACAAGACCTTGAGACAAACAGACAGACCTAGTGCTACGTGAATGTTTTTGTGCTGAAGTAGAGTGTACAATCAAAGATTAGTGGGATAATATGATAATGAGATGTAGATAACTACAGATTATACTTTTATGTATAAGTGCATGCGCGTGTGTGTCTGTCAGTCTGCAGCAATGGACAAGTGGGAGGGTAAAACAGAAAATGTGGGAAAGGGAGAATTGGTGTAAGGAACTGCTCCCAGCACTTGTTTGAAATCACTCACTCACTCACTCTCTCTTACTCTCTCACTCACTCTCTCACTCTCTCACTCTCTCACTCTCTCTCTCACTCTCTCACTCTCTCACTCTCTCACTCTCTCTCTCTCTCTCTCTCTTTCCCTGTCTCTCTGTCTTTTCGGTAAGTTTGCTTTCTTTTTCCATGTAGCTTCCTCCTTCCCAGAGATTTCCTCACATTTCAGCCAAACTTGTCCAGCCATTGTCCCTTCATAGCCGGTCATGGCGTCACGTGACATTCCCTCAGGTTCTTTGTCCTATCTAATTATCTCTTCCACCATTAGGGACAAGCTTTACAGAGAGGGAGAGACAGAGGAGAGAGGGAGGAAGAGACAGGAGAGAGGGAGGGAGAGACAGAGGAGAGAGGGAGGGAGAGACAGACAGAGGAGAGAGGGAGAAAGAAAGGGAGAGAATGAGAGAGAGAGAGAGAGAGAGAGAGAGAGAGAGAGGGAGAGGGGGAAAGGGAGAGGCGGACAGACAGACAGACAGACAGACAGACAGAGAGAAACTGCTACCTCAGGATGGAAGACGCCAGGAAGAGGGGGGGGGATGAGGACAGTGTATATTGTACTCTAAGACAATGGAAAAGGTTTGAACAAGTCAAAAACTGCTACAGAAAGTGGAAGGTGAAGTGGAAAAGAGGATGGAGGTGCTGGTAGGAGGAAAGAAGAATGTGCATGAAATATTTGATGTCTACCCGGTCTGATACATTAACATATAGGGAAACTGCAAAAGACGGGGTGGGGGGGGGGGGGAGAAACTCAGAAGAACAAAAAGAAAATCTGAGCAAAGAAAGATCTGAATACTGGACTAAGCTCTGTGAGGCGATGAAATCTTGATTGATAACTGGATGTAGAGGTAATACCCTGGTTACTTGTGGCGGGCCCCGGGGGGGGGGGCAGGGTGGACAATGGAATGGTTGTGAGGGGGGGGGGGCGGGGATTACAAAATGAGAAGGGGGTAAAAAAAAAAGTTGTGGGTGGGGGGGGGGGGGGGAGGAGGAGGAGTTGACGGAAAAGGAGCCGAAACTAAAGGTCACCTGTGATGTCTGAACAGCCTTAGGAGGGAATCCGAGCAGACATTTCTGAGTACATGATCGTGGTGGCATGCTTGTGTGGGTGTTTGAAGATCTGTCCTCTCGTGTGTGTGTGTGTGTGTGTGTGTGTGTGTGTGTATGTGTGCGCCCGCGGGTGTGTTTAATTGTGTGTGTGGTTCAATGAAGAAAAAAAAATAGATAACACAACAAACTCACGAAATAAGAACAAGAAAATTACAGAGAAAAATTGCCAAGGAAATTGAAAATAAAAGTTAGGAAAGAAAGAAAGACTGAGTGGCGGATAATAACAGCTTAGGAGAGATAGAGAGAAAGAGAGGAAGAGATGAAAGAGAGAGAAAGAAAGAGGGAAAGAGAATGGGAGTGAGAGGAGAGGAGAGAGAGAGAGAGGAGGAGACAGAGATATAGAGGAGAAAGAGATAGAAAGAGAGCGAGAGAGAGAGAGAGAAGGACGTGAAGAAGAAGAAGAAAACATAAGGACAAACAAAATAAGAACCAAAATGCTGAACTCTCCCAGTATGAAATATCACCATTTAAAAATAAAAAAATAACACAGCAGATCTCTGAGGGAAATGTTTCAGCACCATGAAATTAGAGATGGCATTTATCGATCTCAGAACCTCAAGAAGGCACGAGCATTAGGCTAGGTGTGTGTGGGGGAAGGTTGAAGAAAGAGATCTGTATGGATGACAGAAATAGATAGTGCAATGTGCATTGATGAACTTTGCACAAGGCCATGACCACCCAACAGGCAGTGCAAGTCCTGGACAAGGAGAGGCTAGAACACAAGTATTGGTTTACACATGTAGAATTAACTGTCTATTAGTAGATTCTTGTCTTAAAACTCTGCTGAGACGTTATGAAAGATTGATAAAGTCAGAGAGATCTACAAACAGATAGATGACAGTCAGTGGAACACATGAACGTCGGCGAGAGAAGGGGGGGGGGAGAGAGAGAGAGAGAGAGAGAGAGAGAGAGAGAGAGAGAGAGAGAAACAAATCGGGGAGGGAAGATGAGAGACAGAAAGAGGGGGGAGATGAGAAAAGGGGGAGGGGGGAAGAGAGGGACAGCGAGAGAGAGAGAGAGAGAGAGAGAGAGAGCGAGAGAGAGAGAGAGAGAGAGAGAGAGAGAGAGAGAGACAGAGAGAGAGAGAGACAGAGAGAGACAGAGAGAGAGAGAGAGAGAGAGGCGGGGGACACACAACCAAAGACATGAGAGCAAAAGGACACATATGAGAGTGACAGGGGAGGAGATCATTAATTATATTACCATTAGCATTTGCAGGGGACAAAAGAAGAAGAAGAAGAAACAGGGCAAGGGAGGAAATTAATCATTATCATACTTTCCCCGACATAATTCTCTCCCAGCCCCAGGGGGTATAACCCCCGGCAAAAAAATGAATCTGAGCATTATCGGCGATTTTCTGTGTAGCTTGTTAAACGAATGCATTTTAGATGTTAGCTCTAATGATTCACTGAGCATACCTGTAACGGATGTTTACACGGCCAGGAGATGTATGTAACATACAGGGGGGGGGGGGGGGGCTAAAAATAAGATCATATAAGTTTAATGAAGGTGAATGCATTAGTGATATCCTATTAAAGCTATTGAAGAGGTTAGTTCTACAGAATGCCTAGTCTACCTGGACCACAAAAACATACAGATCAGCAAGTGTACTGTCCTCTGTGCAAATGAAAGTTCACCCAAGATTGTCATGACTAGAATTAGGTGCAGTGCAAAGCTATGAAGTTTTCAGAGTCACAAACCGCAACTCAAACACTTTTTGATTCATAGTTCAGTTTTAACTTTCTGTGATTTACTCACAGATGTATGCCTTTCAGTTGGGAAGTAGCATGTCGCGACTGCAGTTCTTGTTTGTTCTACAGTATTTCCATTTTCTGATCCCCCCCCCCCCCCCCCCTGTAACAGGGTGATAGATTGGCAAGGTATAACTAGTAGTTATAATAATATTGTGCCTATAACTAGCGTGGGAAGATAGTTAACGGCGGGGAGACAGAGTCATTGTAGGCCAGAGGGGGAAAGTATGGGATGCAACTGAAGCGCTTTGACACCCGAAAAGGGTAGTGTTTACTTGACCGCCGTACTTGTCGATCAGATCACCTGGGAATTGCTTGGGGGGTAGAGCTGTTTCAATAGTATTTGACGTGGAGCCGACGGGGGTGGCTATTAGGATAACTAATGCACACTCGGTGGGCGTCTTGGGACGCTACCTGACTGGGTATAAATCCCCGAACGCTCCTTCCAACTTCAGACCGCTGAGAGCACTCACCAGCTTCGTGCCGAAGAGGAGACCACAACCGCAACTGTAACTTTGTACTAGTCTTGTGAGTGGGGAAGGTCAGGGAACCCGCAAACATCCTTTGTCAGAGCGTGGTATCTTTGGTATCTTGTCGGCATTTGGGCTGTTGCTGAGTGGTAAGTTAATTGTACGATGTATGTGTATTTTACTTAATGTTCATGATTGTAGAACCTAAATCTAGTGGGTTTACTTTGGTATAACTACTGCCTCTGAGAGAGTCACGGAAACGCCGTTATATATATGTTACGAAACCTTATAGGATGGGGTCCGTTAGAGAGAGCGTTATTCTTCGTGGGGAACGTGTAAATATCATTAAAACTGTATTGATCGTTTATTCTATTGCCTATATGGGAGCCTATGGAGTATGGGAGCTGCAGCCTGACTTATAACAGTGTCAGCGGTTAAAAGTGTTAATGATGAATATCCGTCATGGAGTAAGTATGAAAGTCATGCCTTCCAGCAGTAGATTAGGACTTTGCGATTGTTTTTCTACAGAGGAGGAAGAACAACACCTTCTTGGCTTCTCAACTTCTTGTACTTTGATTAACGACATCGTGGCTTCTTGGCTTCTCAACTTCTTGTACTTTGATTAACGACATCGTGGCTTCTTGGCTTCCCGACCTATTGGTACCTGCCGATACCTGTTGATCTAACTGCGCAGTCAAGCCAGGGTAGAGAGGAAGAACCAGTGCCCAGATAGCGCCATACACCCCTAAAGGAGAGGTTTCCTTATGCTGAATGTTCCCATGTGTTTTATAAAATGTGCTAGAGATTGAATATTACGAAGCCATTTAATTAGCATGTACTGATTTGCATCAACTTCATTCCGTCGAAATTCACATGAAATTGTATGACCTATGTTCCTATTATTATTGAATGAATTAATAATTATTGTATATATGTAAGCAATACAGATATCGTTTGTTATAACTTATAGAAGAGAGATAGTCGATTATTTAGTGTGTTTGTGCCGTGCCCATCACGGCTGGTGTCAGAAGAAAGTTAGTGAGAGAAAGTGGAAACATCACAATGGTGTCAGAAGTGGGATCCTGCTAGTAAATAACATTTAATTTTGATCTGGGTCGTGTCAAGGGGCTATTGTGTGATTGTGTGGACAGGTCATCTGCCCTGAGGCGAGTGAGAGAGATTGACATTTAGTGCCTGCGACATGCTCTGATTTTACCTGTGCATTGACTGTTCAATTTTATCTTTTGTCACAGAGAAAATTGTTGTTTGCTATTGCAGGAATATTGTTGTTAACTTCACAGTTACGATCCACGCTTTATTGTTAGCTTTGTTTACAGGTCAATTGCTGATGGACTATCTGGGCGCACTGAAGCTTGCCAGACAAGAAGGCATTAGTGATGAGGAATTCAAAATTAGGTGGGACGAAGAGAAAGCCCAAAACCGAGAACAAAGGGCTATCGAACGAGAAGAAAAGGAGCGCGAACGAGAAGAAAAGGAGCGCGAACGAGAAGAAAAGGAGAAGGAAAGACAATTTGAAAGGGAGAGAATGGAATGCGAACGGGAACTAGCCAAAAACGGGTGTCACAATGGTAAAGGGAATGGAAAATCTGCTGCCCCGAAGGTACCTAAAATTGCCATTTTTGATGACTCGCGCGAGGATCTCGACTCGTATTTGAAAAGATTTGAAAGGCTCGCGCAGGCAAATGATTGGGAAGAAGACACCTGGGAAGACATGTTAGGGGCATTGTTAACTGGCAGGGCGTTAGATGTTTATTCCGGTCTCAGCGATGAAGACAGTAGGGATTACGAGAAGGTAAAGAAGGTGTTGTTCAAGAAGTATCACCTCACGGCAGAGGGTTATAGGCGTAAGTTTAGGGAGAGTCGTCTAGATAAGGACGAAACTTATACGCAGCTGTCCGTGAGATTGCAGAGATATTTTGAGAGGTGGGTAGACCTCTCAGAGGCAGAGAGAACTATGGAAGGGATTACGGATCTGTTAGTCAGGGAGCAGATGTTGAAGATTGTCGACTGTAATCTTTCCATATATTTGAAAGAGAGGGACCCCAAGTCCGTGCATGAGTTAGTTGAGATGGCGGACTTGTATAGTGAGGCTCATCAGTCGAAGCGAGGGCTGGAGCAACAGCAGAAGTCAGGTAAGAGGGTTGAGGAGAGCAGAAGTAAGGGTTTAGGAGTGAGTAAACCGGTATGCTTCAACTGTGGTTCTCCCAATCACCTGAGTAGGCAGTGTGACCAGGGCAGGACGAAGAAGGGTGCTGCTGCCACTGTCGAGGACAACCGAGGTAAGTCCCAGCGTGAGAGTGGGCGTGGTTGTTTTGTGTGTGGGTCACTTCTCCATATTGCGAGATTCTGTAGGAAGAGACAGAAAGAGACGACCGCAGTCGTACTAACCAGCGATGAGGAAGCCGATGACAGTCAGTGGGAGTCATCGGGCAGGGCGAATACTCAACCAGGGGCTGAGCAGAGTGTTGGGCCACAGACCTTCATTTCTTGGGAGACGGAAGGTAAGAGTATTGAGTTAGAAGGTTCGACAGAACATGAGCCCGAAGACGATGTTCCGGAGAATGATTTATCCGCTCCATTTTTGGAGAAGGGGAGGATAGGGGATAAAGAGATTACTATCCTTCGTGACACGGGATGCACGTGTGCGATTATAAAAAGGGACAAACTGCCTCCTAACAGCTTAACTGGGAAGAACAGGAGTTATGTCCTGATGGACGGGACGAGAAGGTCTGCTCCTGTCGCGGAAATGTGGGTAGAAACCCCATTTTATACTGGGCTTCTCAAAGCGCTAGTAGTGGAAGACCCAGTGGCCGATTTGATTATAGGAAACATAAAGGGGGCGTCTCTTGAGAAGATAAGTGTGGTACTCACGCGATCTCGCAAGGTGGAGATTGACAAGGAAGAGCATGAGTGTGAGAATGCGAGTGCGAAAGTGAGTCAGACCACAGATAATGAGGAGGCCAAGGGCAACTCAACGGAGGAGGTAAGGGTAGGGGCCAAGATAGGGGAACTCACACCAGGTGAGATAGCCCGGGCCCAGAGAGAGGACGAAACTTTGAGAGTTTTAAGGGAGAGAGCCACGTTGGAGCAATCGGCTGAGGTAGGTACTCACATAAAGGAGAGTAAGGGAATTTACTATCGGGTAAAGAAGGCCGGGGCTGGACGTGCTGATGTGGAGCAGTTGTTGGTACCTAAGCAGTACCGAAGTGAGCTGATGAAGATAGCTCACGAAGGAGTGTTCGGGGGACACTTAGGAATTTCGCGCACACAGGACAGAATAATGCAGTCGTTCTTTTGGCCTGGGATAGGTGCGGACGTAGGTCGTTTCTGTCGATCGTGTGACGCGTGTCAAAGGACATCCAATAAAGGTAGGGTGACAAAGGTACCCCTAGTGCCGACACCCCTGATCGACACGCCCTTTTCGCGCGTCGCCATAGATTTGGTTGGTCCACTTCCGCGTACGGAACATGGGAGATCGCGTTATATTTTGACGCTAGTAGATTATGCCACGCGTTTCCCGGATGCCGTAGCCTTAAGGGGGATATCAGCTGAGCAGGTCAGTGAAGCGTTAATGGAAATATTTTCTCGGTTAGGCATACCAAAGGAAATAGTTTCAGATAGGGGATCACAGTTTACCGGTGAGCTGATGAGAGAGGTCAGTGCACTTCTCAAAACGAAACAGATATTCTGCTCGCCCTACCACGCGATGGCCAATGGTCTGTGTGAAAGATTTAACGGAGTGCTGAAGAATATGCTTCGCCGAGTAGCTCATGACAGACCCAAGGACTGGGACAGAATGTTGTGTCCACTGCTGTTCGCGTATCGCGAAACCCCACAGGCCAGTACAGGTTTTTCGCCGTTTGAACTAGTGTTCGGTCACCCTGTGAGAGGACCACTTGCAATACCGAAGAATCTGTGGACTGGGGAAGCGGAGTCAGAAACGAGGTCATCGTACGAATACGTGGTAGATATGAGAGAACGATTGGAGGATGCCATGAAAGTCGTAGCCGAGAACAGCAGCGTCGAAAAACACAGGCAGAAGAAATACTACGATAGGGGGGCCAAACAGAGGAAATTCCAAGTGGGCGATTCCGTCCTCATACTTCTCCCAAGTGACGGATCGAAACTACAGATGACTTGGAAAGGGCCTTACAAAGTAGAAGAGCAGAGAGGGTCAGTGAACTACATGGTGAACGTCAAGGGGAAGGAGACGACTGTATCACGCGAATATGCTGAAGAAGTATATTGAGAGGGAAGACGAACAGGAAAACACAGAGGCAATAGCTGCAGCTATAATTGACGAGACCGATGAAGGAGAGGAAGCGACTTCGATGCCTCTGGAGACAGTCATGCCTAAGCTAGAACAGACCGAAACCTACAGGGATGTACAGTTAGGGGACACGCTAGATCAGGATCAGAGAGAACAGATGCAAGAGCTCATGGAAGAATACAAAGATATATTTACCGATGTACCGGGGCTCACTGACCTGATCAAGCACAAAATCCCATTGCTAGATCAAAAACCTGTGAAGGTAAGACCCTACCAACTACCGTACTCAACTAGAGAAGCTGTCAATGCTGAGGTAGGCAAGATGCTTGCGGCCAGAATCATCGAACCGTCCGAGTCCCCGTACAATAGTCCAATTGTATTAGTTAAGAAGCCCGATGGTCAACATCGTTTCTGCAACGACTACAGGCGGCTAAATGTTGTGACTGCCGATGACGCCGAACCGATGCCTGAGGTAGAAGCCATTATTTCCAATCTAGCGGAGGCAAAATATTTCACCAAGCTGGACTTGACAAAGGGCTTTTATCAAGTTCCGATGGCCGAGGAAGATAAACACCTGACGGCGTTCGCCACACCGTTTGGGCTATACCAGTACAGGGTCATGCCGTTCGGGTTGAAGGGATCCCCCGCCACATTTAACAGGCTCATGAGGAAAGTATTAAAAGATGCTGGCGAAGGGGTAGATGCATTTGTAGACGACTGTCTTATACACAGTGCAAATTGGCCTGACCACTTGGAACGTTGTCGGAATGTCTTCGAGCGACTGAGACGGGCAAATTTAAAAGCTAGACCTACCAAGACGCTAATAGGGATGACAGAAGTCGAGTACTTAGGCCATAAGCTGGGACAGGGGACTGTAAGACCGCAGGAGAGTAAGGTGCGAGCCATTGTCGACTGTGACCGACCGACGACCAAGACACAAGTGAGGAGTTTCCTGGGGCTAACGGGGTACTATCGGAAGTTTGTACCAAATTACAGTGCAATCTCGGCGCCGTTGTCAGACCTCACAAAGAAGTCCCAGGGCACAAAGTTCGCGTGGGGACACGCGCAGGAGAACGCGTTCAATGCCCTAAAAATTTGTTTGAGTTCCGAGCCGATACTACGGATGCCAGACTGGAACAAGGAACTGATTCTCCAGACAGACGCATCTAACCTTGGAGTGAGTGGCTGCCTACTTCAAGAAGACGAGGGTACGAAGTATCCAGTTGTATATATTAGCAGAAAGTTGAAACCCGCGGAGAAGAACTACTCAACAATTGAAAAGGAATGCCTGGCCATAGTTTTCGCCGTTAGTAAGTTGCAGGCGTATCTGTATGGGAGAAACTTCGTGTTAGAGACGGACCACCGACCTCTAACTTGGATGCGAACTAAAGACCAGAAGAACGCGAGGGTAACTAGATGGAACCTGGCGCTGCAACCATACAACTTTCGAGTCAGCAACATCAGGGGGCGAGACGCTCTATGGGCCGACACTCTATCTAGATTACCAGTAGATTAATAATTTTATTAGCCGATTTTGCCAGGGAAAATCGACTTAAGTGGGGGCGATTGTAACAGGGTGATAGATTGGCAAGGTATAACTAGTAGTTATAATAATATTGTGCCTATAACTAGCGTGGGAAGATAGTTAACGGCGGAGAGACAGAGTCATTGTAGGCCAGAGGGGGAAAGTATGGGATGCAACTGAAGCGCTTTGACACCCGAAAAGGGTAGTGTTTACTTGACCGCCGTACTTGTCGATCAGATCACCTGGGAATTACTTGGGGGGTAGAGCTGTTTCAATAGTATTTGACGTGGAGCCGACGGGGGTGGCTATTAGGATAACTAATGCACACTCGGTGGGCGTCTTGGGACGCTACCTGACTGGGTATAAATCCCCGAACGCTCCTTCCAACTTCAGACCGCTGAGAGCACTCACCAGCTTCGTGCCGAAGAGGAGACCACAACCGCAACTGTAACTTTGTACTAGTCTTGTGAGTGGGGAAGGTCAGGGAACCCGCAAACATCCTTTGTCAGAGCGTGGTATCTTTGGTATCTTGTCGGCATTTGGGCTGTTGCTGAGTGGTAAGTTAATTGTACGATGTATGTGTATTTTACTTAATGTTCATGATTGTAGAACCTAAATCTAGTGGGTTTACTTTGGTATAACTACTGCCTCTGAGAGAGTCACGGAAACGCCGTTATATATATGTTACGAAACCTTATAGGATGGGGTCCGTTAGAGAGAGCGTTATTCTTCGTGGGGAACGTGTAAATATCATTAAAACTGTATTGATCGTTTATTCTATTGCCTATATGGGAGCCTATGGAGTATGGGAGCTGCAGCCTGACTTATAACAGTGTCAGCGGTTAAAAGTGTTAATGATGAATATCCGTCATGGAGTAAGTATGGAAGTCATGCCTTCCAGCAGTAGATTAGGACTTTGCGATTGTTTTTCTACAGAGGAGGAAGAACAACACCTTCTTGGCTTCTCAACTTCTTGTACTTTGATTAACGACATCGTGGCTTCTTGGCTTCTCAATTCTTGTACTTTGATTAACGACATCGTGGCTTCTTGGCTTCCCGACCTATTGGTACCTGCCGATACCTGTTGATCTAACTGCGCAGTCAAGCCAGGGTAGAGAGGAAGAACCAGTGCCCAGATAGCGCCATACACCCCTAAAGGAGAGGTTTCCTTATGCTGAATGTTCCCATGTGTTTTATAAAATGTGCTAGAGATTGAATATTACGAAGCATGTACTGATTTGCATCAACTTCATTCCGTCGAAATTCACATGAAATTGTATGACCTATGTTCCTATTATTATTGAATGAATTAATAATTATTGTATATATGTAAGCAATACAGATATCGTTTGTTATAACTTATAGAAGAGAGATAGTCGATTATTTAGTGTGTTTGTGCCGTGCCCATCACGGCTGGTGTCAGAAGAAAGTTAGTGAGAGAAAGTGGAAACATCACACCCCCCCACCCCCCCGTTAAAAAAAAAAAAACAATTCATGGTTTTTAAGTCATCTAATCTATTTCCTACCTGGTATTCTCAAACAAGTTAGCCCAAAAGTTACTGAACAGTAAAAACTATTCACAAGGTGGAGGTAATAATGACTGTTATTTCGCCAGTGTTCAAATATTAAACAAATTTCAAATGCATTCGTATGGATTCTCTCCCTCTAAAAACAGTTCAAACACAAAGTCTTCAGAAGCAGATTTGAAACATGGTTGTATCAGAAATGCATCCAGAACAATCTCTACAGATTGAACTCCAGGCCCGTTAGAACACGTAACTCAGGCAGTAAAACAAAATATAGATCCGTTTCTCATACAATTTATCTTCTTTCCTCAGGTTACTTCCTCATTTCCTTTTTACTTTCTGCATTTTACAATTTCTATCCGCCTCTTTGTCTTCATTTGCCGCTCTCAGATTTATTGGAATTCTAGTTTAAAGATCCTCTCAAACATTTCCATTTCTGGCTAGAAATCTACGGGATCGATCTTACAATGTAATTTCCTGAAATTCCCATCGTTTAATGCCAGGAGAATTAATTAAGTAGCTAATAGCTGGAAGAAGGAAAAAACAAGAAAATAAAAAACACTTCGCACAATGGGAAAAATATCAGAGAGCCAAGGTCGTTTTTCAATTTTCCATATTTCTTGTGGGAGAGTGATGTAGAGAGAGGGAAAATAGAGAGATCGAGAGCAAGCGAGAGAAAGAGAGCGAGAGAGAGAGGGAGGGAGGAAAGAGAGTGAGAGAAAGAGCGAGAGAGGGGGGAGGGAAATCGAGAGAGAGAGAGAGAGAAAGCGGGACAGAAGAGGGAGAGAGAAAAAGGAGGGGGGGGGGAGAAAACAAACCGAGAAGATCAAAATGCTCTGGAAATGTTCTTCCGAATAATCAGATGAAGGGAAGAACAAGAAACCCCACTAATGATAATATAAAAGTACTCCACTTGAGAACAATCGTTACTGTTATGATGACCTTTGAGTTTAACCGAAAGACACACCTGGATGTAAGGCGAGGAAAGGTACAGCATGAGATACAGACAGACAGACAGACAGATGTGATATAGAAAGATAATTACGGCATTCATTGTTTCTGTCATAGCAGTGCCGGATTCAGGTTTGGCGAAGCCCAAAGTTATTCAAAGCTTGAAGACCCTTGGTTAAACACAAATACATCAGAAGATCTCACAAAGTTAGGACACAAAACAGGACCCTGGATCACCACACAATAACTGACAAACACACAATAATAGTAATATCGGTTGCCCATGTAAAACCGAACAAGTACGAATGACCTAATTTTACTGGAGAGGAAACAACGCGCTCTACTTGAAATGTTTATTGGGTACATGTTTAGTTCTATAAATAAAACACGAGAAATATTGACCGCCCACTCAATCAATAGAAAACAAAAACTTCCCACAAGCAGTTCACAAATTTTCAGCAAAAACGAAATGTCATCTACAGTTGTGCGCATACACTTGCGCAGTTTCATGATAGAGCCAGCGAGATGACTTTCAGTTAGGTTACAGTAATTCATTTGAAGTGAAAAATACAAATCATTTTCAGATTATTTCATTTTCTGATTACGAATGTACCATTTGGCTGGCTGGCTGGCTCATTAAGTATATTGTACCCTGGAAACAATACTTAAATGTATTACGTATGCAGATTTAATAAACATTTTAAAATCCCACACAAAAATTCTAAAATTTTGTGAGCTCGGGAGGATTGTGAGTTTTGAGTGCGAGTTTGGGTGTTATGGCACGTCGGCACGTTCACCGCCACTTTGTGTCTTTCTCGTTCTATTTGTGTACTTTATGAATGGTTGGGCATTCAGCGCTTCAGTAATGTTAGCAGGTCTGAAACTCTAGCTTATCTAGCTTATGCCTAAATCCGACACTGCAGTCACGCCGTAGACAACTGTCGCTGAAAGAATTGACTTGCTGAAAGAGACAACAGGAAATCCAGCTGTAGGTAGGACCAGGACTAGGACATGAAGGGCATGGAAAGTCTTCACCAGAAAGCGTTAAATTCATGCGACATAATGGCATTCATCAGATTAGCGCTCCCAGAGTTGTCATCTGTGGCTACCAACCCATACATCAGTCGTGACCTAGCACTGGTGCCTGCTGGGATTCCATGAAAAGAGGGGTTTGGGGGGGGGGGGGGTGGAGAGGAGAGACCATTTCAAATCTGACTGATCGATAGAACAATCCAGAGCACGCTGAATGGAACTCAAACCCAAGTTCAAATAATTTCAACATTTAAGTGCCCGAGGAGGACAATGAAACATCCGCCTCTCTGTTCTGTCACACACAATTACATTGACATGTTCTCTACATGAAGCTTTCAATGTACAGGCTGGACGGGGAGGGGGGAATTACCGCAGTGACAAAACCTGCCTTCCTCCCCTCTCCACCCGCGCCTCTTTGCTAAAATGTTCATATTGCCTGCCTGCCTGCCTGCCTGCCTGCTTGCCTGCCTGTCTGTCTTTCTAATCAAGATTCCATTATGCATCCTGATTTTTGTAGAATGATTTTTTTTTCACGTTCGAGACAAAAAAATTATTCCGCCACCACCCCCTCCCCCTCCCCTGTCGAATTTCTTCAAGTACCGGAAAAACAATATGCCATTTTCCCACCCCTTTCCGTTCTCTGCAGCAAATGCCATTCGCGATCCTCAGAGAATGTCGGCCAAAAACCTCAGAAATCTCTAACATCTATGACAGCCGTCTATGTTTATAATCTACTGTTTTTCATGATCATAGTCAGGGCCGAGTTTTGAAGTAAGCCAAAAGTCCGCGGTTTGTATAGGAGAACGGACTGTTTCCTTGCCTGGACAATTGATGCCTCGAGACAGAGTACACGAGTGTCCGAACACACCGACTGTTTCTTCTACGGCACAGAGAACAGACACAGAATACATCACAGAATCACCAACACACATTGAATATTCGCGACACTCGACACTCGACAATTTGGCAGTTTTTAACCACATGTTTGTTCAGCACAACGTTTTTTTCCCTCATTATTACAGGACAGATTGCAATCACCAGAGGCTACAACTGTAGAGATTACATGAGTTCCTTATCCTTGTCTATCTGGCTGCTTTGAATTAGAGAAAAGGCGTGGCGCAGAGAAATGTGTGCCTAGTTATGCTCCGAACAAGGGGAGTGAAAAAAAAAGGAACTAAACAAGTGATTTAGGCGGGGATCGAACCCCCAACCACTGCTACGGCACCAACACTTTGCTAAGAAGAAGAATACTAACTCACCTAACAGTTCGGCCATTCCGGCTCAAAATTGCCAGGGAACCACCAAACGGCGCACATTTCTGACTCGAGTCACCTGTCACCTGTCGGCTTCATCGTCATCGATGTTAGCTGCTACAGTGGATGTCACGACAAAATCTCCTCCACCCAATCCTGTCCTTAGCTCGAGTATTCGTGCGTAATTAGAATTTCTCGTCTGCCGTTGTTTCTAGCCAGAATTTAACATACCTACTTTATGAACGGCCCCTTGTCATTAGAAAGAAAAACTTGCCCAGTTTTGCGACATCCTTATTCTAGAAGACTCAATAAAGGTGAATTTCCTAGACAATTAATTAGTGTTGTGTCCCGACGTGGGGAAAAAAAAAAGATTATGTGTAATCGACAACAGCAATTTGATGGGTCATTCACTGGAAATAATGGCGCAGCATCAGAGTCAATAAAAATGTCTTTGATTTTGGATTGCGTTTTTTTTCCTTTCATTATTATGATTATTTCTCTTATGCTATAAATGCCATCCCGCCACCGTTTTCTCCCCTTTCTGTTTTCGGTCTAGCGTGACCGCCCACATATTGTTTATTCTCGTCATGTTTGGTGATGTTTGCCCAGGTCAAGCAGCATGTAGGGCAGCGCTTTGTGTGGTGAGCCAGACCTTCCCTGCTGATTTGATTAGGCGACAACTTAATTTCACTTTCACTTGTCATTAATTTGTTCCGAGCCCACAGTGAGGCAACGGATCAGCCTCAGGGTGGAAGTCAAACAAAGAATGTACATGTTAAAAACAAAAGCCTGTGAAATTGTTCTCACTCGTGTATTCAATCAATTTCAACCACCATTTTCACCTTTGCCTTACAGCAGTGCTTACATCTATTTGTTACATTTGCCTTCCCACTTATTCTCAACTCTTCCTATAACAATTTAAAACTTTCCTATTTCCTAAAGGAGAGTAATCAGCAATTTATCACCCTCATCTCTCCTGTTTGCCTGTGTGAGTTTGTCTGTAATCTCTCAGTTTTCTGAAACAATTTTTTCAACAGTCGCTTTCTCAAGCTGCATGTAACCTCTGTTTTGTCAACGCAGACACGGCAAAATTCGATTGTCAAGAGGGAAATGTTGTAAGCAATTTAAACGAAATAATATACAAGTTGAACTGAAAAGGTTATTGTTCCTTGACCTGGTTTTGGCTGCCGTTTATCTGAATTTCATTTTTGGGTACAGCAGTTTGACTGATCTTGCCTTTTCATAGCGACAACGATAAAGTAAAATACACAAACATAATTGTGAAGGCAAATTATGTAAACCATACCAGGAACAACGTCAACAAAAACAGCGACATTCAACCACAAGACACACCCACACAGACATAGGCTATGACAATAGATCATTCATACAAATACAATCATCGGCTGAACACCACAACTGACTGTGGTCAAACTTCAGCTTGAGAAAATCCGTCAAGCCTGGTCTATTAGCAACTATAAACATATCCATTAACATCTGGAATTGTGGTTTCCAAGGTTATATGAAAGATCACAACATTGATATCTAAGACTTTATGAAAGACCAATAAAATAGCCAACTTTGGGTATAATCTAAAAAGCGACCGAAATCATACATTTTCTACAGCCACGCCTTATTGGCTAAAAGCCCGTTTACTGAAATATCCTGAACTAATGTCACAAACCACCTATTTAAAAATGTGCTGTCTCATAATACTGTATACATAGATAAAGTGGGTTTTCCTCATACATGTATTTTAAATGGCTCTGGTAAAAGATAATAGTTTGTTATTGTGAATTGTGAATGTAGTGATGAATGAATGAGAATCAGTCGTCACTGAGCCGTACAGTCTGTGGAATTCTCTGCCGCCAACGGTGACACTATGGACTTCTGAAATTGTCACATAATTATGTACAACGTTTTTGCTGATCTCTAACCGTCTGATTTAGCCCTGAGGCTGATGATACTGTCCTGGTATTATGTGGTGATGATGGAGTTATAGAATAGATCATTATTTCCATATATATTTCCATGCACCATTTCTTTTGCTCACGGTATATGACACCTGAGAGGTTCATCAACATAGTGTCATTTATTAATAACATCGGGTTGCTTGGCAACACACACACATCTACATCATTACTAGTGATCTGAATACAGCCTAAAGGATTGGACGCCAAAAGTAACATTGTCTCTCGCTAATGAATGTCGCTTGAGGTATGTTTTTCAGAATTGACTGTCAGTGTCAGCCGTGACAAGAGAAAATCTCTATAGTCATGGCCATAAGGACTGGACAGTGATGGACTGGACAGTGACAGACAGTGACAGACTGGACAGTGACAGACAGTGACGGACTGGACAGTGACAGACAGACAGTGACCGGCTGGACAGTGATAGACAGGGACCGACTGGACAGTGACAGAGAGTGACGGACTGGACAGTGACAGACAGTGACCGACTGGACAGTGGCAGACAGGGACGGACTGGACAGTGACAGAGAGTGACGGACTGGACAGTGACAGACAGGGACGGACTGGACAGTGACAGACTGGACAGTGACAGACTGGACAGTGACAGACTGGACAGTGACAGACTGGACAGTGACAGACTGGACAGTGACAGACTGGACAGTGACAGACTGGACAGTGACAGAGTGACAGACTGGACAGTGACAGACAGTGACAGACTGGACAGTGACAGACAGTGACAGACTGGACAGTGACAGACAGTGACAGACTGGACAGTGACAGACTGGACAGTGACAGACAGGGACGGACTGGACAATGACAGACAGTGACGGACTGGACAGT